>JANHMN010000002.1:93851567-93871567 GCA_030674055.1 Rhabdomys pumilio | reverse complement strand
GAGTAATATTAAAGAAACCAGACAAATAGATTACATATACATAAACAGCCCTAAAAATTCTATTATTAAACACAGCATTTACAGCCATAATTTTTATATTTTGATGCACAATTGAGTTTATATTGTTTCATTGATACAGAATAGGTTTTCTCTTACATTGTTAGAAATCTTTATATTTTGATGCAAAATTGAGATTATATTTTGTTACACTGATATGGAATTTTGTATATTGATGCAGGTTTCAGATTTTTCATTGGTATAAATCTATGTATACGGATATCAAATTTAAATTTTATTTTGTTGCTCTTAGATAAGCATTGTGTCTATTCAACTCATTTAAGAATACAAAGCTTTGTCCCAGTCCTTTTAATCACTGCTATTACAAACTATTTAAAATTATTCAGTAATGCAAGTTAATAGTCAGATAGTCAAATTCATAGTCTTATTAGATACTAATTTATTTAATTACAATAAAATTTTTCAATGTTATTCAAGTAGTAAATAACTAAAAATAATCAATGTTTAAAAATTCAGTTAGGTTATATATAGATAGATGCTCTTTGGAAGTGTCAGAGATTCACAGAATATAGCACTTAAAATTATTTCATTATTAAAAGATCTTTTGACAACAAGACATGTCTGCTCCTAACAATACCCCATTCCACTTCAAAAACTATGATGAGCATCAGTTACCTTCATGTTGAGTTAATTCAATTGTAGCAAGCTAGCCGCTGGGCAAATGTCAGGGGCAGCCTTGCTTATATAGTGAAGGCCTAAAATCAGCAATAGGCCTAAGTCAGCCTGCTAACACAAAGTCATGGTCTCTGTGGAAAAACACTGAAACAGATAGCTATAAGATATTGTAACCAAGCAGCTTTGGTGGAAATTTACCAGCCTGAATAAGGGCTAAAAGTCATAGACCTTGTAGATAGGTAGCCTTGGTGGATAGTACCAGCTTAGATAAAGACAAGTGATTCATAGACAGAGTCATAGTGACCTGTCCACTGAACCTTCACCCAGCCAACACCCTATTCTGGAAGATATCTGTACTCCCCCTGAAGACACCTACACTACTGTGTCATCCCCTTCCCCACATTCTGCCTTTATGTGTATATAACCCGTGTGAAAAAATTAAAATCAGTGGTTTGATCAGCCTATAGACAAGCCATGGGTCTTTGCGTTCACCTGTTTCCCTTATTCTCTCTTCCAGGTGATCTCCCCAGACCCTGTTCACTGCCCTGCTGGATGGAACAGGCAAAAGATGCCCTAACTACATCTGCAGACAAAATGTTGTCCAAAAAGGACAAATGGATGCAGGGTAGTCAATTGCTAAGCTCTGTTCCTTCATAATTCCTGCTTCAGTTAAGGTCAGTCAGATGTTATGGGCTGGAAGGCTGAAGATAGATACTCTGATGTTATTTTTAAAAATGTTGGGGACTATACAGTCGGTCAGCTGTCTCTGTCATTTTTTTTTTAATTTTTGAAAGTTGCATTCCTGTGCTTCCTGTATATTCAAGTAATATATTTTCCTTCTCAGGTCTCTGATGGGATTGAAGAATAGATAGTTATAGTCTCATAATTAAACTTAAGTTGTTGAGCATTGAAGATGGTCTAGATTAAAACGTGGCTTTAAGATGGCAATACAAGTTAAAATAGAAGATGATTAGGTACAAAATTGTAAACTCATTAAGATAAGATAGATGGTAAGGTACTTCATCTAGTTCCATAATACAAACAGGCCAGACTTTTGAATGTAATTCATACTTAATAGTTTTCATAATTACTTCAAAATAGTACTTACTATCTATTGTTTATTACAATAAGAGAAAAACCTTTTTAAGGGGACAAAAAGGAGAAAATGTAGTGGGTAAGCCTGATGCTATTTGTATTCTAATGTTAGTACCGGTTCCCCAAGTGGAGTTGCCCCCTGACAAGCAGACGATCAAATGTAAACTTTCTCCCAATTTTAACTGGTCAATCACTACCTGTGATTGTGTAGTAGAGGGAAAAGGTAGGACTAAAGACTCAAGAGGGGTGGCAGGTAGAAAAAGAAGAGAAGAGAGAACTGAGGAAGAGGAGAAGGAAACTTCGATGGACCAGAACCAAGTGGCCAGGAGAAAACACAAGTAACAAGGGGTCTTATGGCTGGGGAGTAAGTTAGTGTAGTAGTGGATCTGCCCAATCTAGGCACATGGCTTATAATTAAAATATTTGGGTTGTGTGTCTTTTATACAGGCTTATTATTCAAGGCTTACTGTGGTAGGATAACTGTGCTCTGAATATGCTCTATTGCCCTGGGTTTTGTTGATTGTATTTTTTAGCCAACTGATTGTCCTTGCATGTTCCTGATGTATCAGGTATTAGGAGGAGGCCTAACCTCAATGATGGTGTGACAGGCCTCTGGTGGGTATCCTTGGGCTGACCAATGGAACTCAGTGGGCAGTGCAAGTCTCCCAGCAGTTGGATGTGCCTCTGGTGACATGGGACCAGGGGCATGTGGTTAGGAGATTGAGGGTTGGGGGGATGTTGGGAGCTGACTTTTAACAGAAAGTGGCTAGAAAGCAGCTATCCATGCCTGTAAGGCGTACGTCATATCCACGCCCCTTGTAGGGGCGTGACAAAAGTATATAAATATCTCAAATTTCCCTTCAATAAAAGAAACTGGATCAGAACCTCTGTCTTGTCTCCATTCCTAGTGTCTCTTCCCCTTATCCCCATTCTCTCTCCCTCTAGACCCTGACCCGAAGACCGGAGCGGCAGTTTGGGCCGGGCAGTGGTGGCCTTCACCTTTAATCCCAGCCCTTGAGAGGCCAAGTCAGGCAGAGTGGAGCAAGCCGCAACATTTTTTGTTATAGTAACTATTAAGTCTTTTGTCTCAAGTCAGGTAGAGCAGAGCCTGTCGAAACAGGGGGAGGTAGGCAGAGGGGTGGCAGTACAATAGAAGCAGACAGTACGCAGCTCTGGGCAGCTTGGTGTACCTCAGAGGACTGGAGGGGCAGGAGAATGGGTTCATGGAGTGAATCTAACCTGTATGGTTCCAGATCAGTAGATCTGATGAAGGTAGGCAGACAGGTGACAGGACAATGGAGGTCCAGTTAACAACAGACTTCTCAGGGCAGATCCAGTCTATTCAATTATTAAATCTACAAATGATTAATCAGTTGATTGGGTTGGAGTCCTCAGGATTCAGTTGAGCCTAGAAACATCTTCAAAGACACACCCAGAGGTATGCTTTACCAACCCACACCATGTCTATCAGTCCTATCAAGTTGACAATCAAGACTAGGATACTAAACTAGTCAACACCTAAATAAACCGTGGTTTGAGTTCAGTATGCATGAGTTCAGTCTAAGTTTGAACACATAAGAAACCCAAAACTTTCTTCTCTTTTTACCTTGCCATATGATACTAAACCATGTTTATGGTGCTGATGATAAGATGATATATTCATGTACACAATGATAGCATTGGCCAATGATGACAAAGTATTTGGACATGTCTTCTGGCTCTTTCCACCCTCTTTTTCAAGATGTTCCTTAACTGTAGGTGAAAAAAGTTGTGTTATAGCTGTGTCATTTGAAGCTGGACAACACACAGTTAGTAGTTCTCTGTATTTTAGCCATCTGTGGTTTTCTCCAGCTGCCTCAAAAAGAAACTTTGCTGAGGAACAAGAGATACTTATCTGTGTCTCTAAAGATAAGTACTTAGAATGTAGTTAGAAACTATCCTGATTTGGTAAAGTGGGAGCAATAGGTTCTCCTCTAAGACTCATGACCTAACTAGCCTCGGGTGGTTGGTTATGTTTCCAGTAATAGGCATAACTTCTCTGCTGTTCTGTTGCCCTTAAGTTTAGTCAGAGAGCTTTTGGTTACTGCCAAGATATGAGTGCCATTATTACATCTTTAGGAATATCTTGCCATGCTGGTCATTGTGGGTCATAGAAATGATACCTGAGTAAAGTATTCTTTGCCTCCCCATATGTTTGGCAGCTTACATAGAACTTCATAGTACTGTTAAAGCTAGTCTTCATGTTTCAGTGTGTGGTCTCTGATAGATGGATGGATGAATAGATAGATAGATAGATAGATAGATAGATAGATAGATAGATAGATGATGGATAGATAAATGATAGATAGATAGGTAGATAGATAGATAGATAGATAGATAGATAGATAGATAGATATCTGTAGACATAGAGATATATCCTCCTAATACTTCCCAAACAGTTCCTTTAACTGTGGCCTGAGTGTTCAATCATGTGAGTCTATGGAGTTCATTCTCATTCAAAACACCACAATAATCAACCACTTTATGATTGGAATTTAAAACCTGAACAAGAGGAAGAAAAGCATGCTTCATAGTATAAATCTAGAGAACTGTGGATGGTAAGTTCACAGGTTTCCGTGGTGAACCACTATTGCATCATTATTCTATTAAATGGCCATAATCTCAAATAGTCCTATAAATTAGAATCTCTAGGTAATGCTCATAGACCTCATCATTAAAGTTTCTTAGTACAAGGACCTGCGCTGAACACAGGAACTAAAGACTGACAAAATAAAGGGACTTTCTGTGGAGTTCTTGGACATACATGTGCTATATTGTACCTTCCTATATGTCTCAGGGACTGTCTTAGTTAGGGTTTTACTGCTGTGAACAGCTACCATGACCAATGTAACTCTTATAAGGACAACATTTGATTGGGACTGGCTTACAGGTTCAGAGGTTCAGTCCATTATTATCAAGGTGGGAACATGGCAGCATCCAGTCAGGCATGGTGCAGGAGGAGTTGAGAGTTCTGCATCTTCATCTGAAGGCTGCTAGCAGAATACTGGCTTTCTAGAAGCTAGGGTGAGGGTCTTAAAGCCATAGTGACACACCTACTCCAACAAGGCCACACCCTCTAATACTCCCTGGGCCAAGCATATGCAAACCATCACAGGGACCATTCTGGAAGAAGAGGTGGAAAGATCTTAAGAACTAGAGGTCACCAGTTACTACCAATATGGGTGTCATTATTATACCTTTAGTTATAGCCTATCATGTAGGACTGTGAAAGGCAGCCTGGTGCCTGGTCGAGCACAGGCTAGAACCCCAGTGACTTTGAGGGACATCAGGCATTTTGCCACACTCCCTGACACTAGGCTCCTGACACGAGGCCACAGCCCTCCATTAGATTTGTGGCCATCACTCATGTAAGGGCAATGCCCCAAGCCCCTCCACAGGTAGAGGACATGACCTGTGGTCACATAGCCTCAAGACAGATCACAATTTTAATGAGGTACCTAAAGGCCTGAAGGGCTTAGCCAACTAAGCTTTCCTTCCCAGACACTCCTTGCAAAAGGTATTTAACCTCAGGCCTGCCCTGAGAAAACGGTACGATTTTTTTCTCATCCACTTTCTGCCATGATAATAAAGGCCTTAAAACAACTGCCTCCTGTTCATCAGTATCTACCATGAGGAGCAATGGAGAAGGCCTTCACTTATAGAGGCATCTAATTTCCCACAGAAGGCCTCTCAGCATTCTCAGCTACAACCACTGCGGGATGCAGCTGGAGCACTCTTCCCCTCTCCCCTTTGGCCATGGGCTGGATCCACCAGCCCATGGGCTCCCACTCCATTCTCAGCTCTTCTGCAGCTCCCAGGAGCACCTGGTTGCCAAGGGTCTGAGAACCAGACCGACCCTCGGTCTTGTTGCAGGCCTGGGGACCCCCAAACCAGCTCCGGATGTCTCCAGGACCTCATGTTCCCCCATCCTCGTAGTGGTGTCCTGAGGCTTCACATAGACTCCCTCCTGGCATGAGGTAAGAGCAGTCAAGGTTCCTGCATCCTGCCTCCGCAAGCAGCCCTAGCCCCATTGCTGGGCACACGAGGGACCCCACTTAACCCAACATCATGCTGCTCATTTTGAGGTTAATAAGCATCACAATTTACTATTTCCCTCGCTTGGCAGCTTTTATAAACCTTTCAGGATTTTATGGGGGAGTCTTTAAGGTCATATTCAGGCCCAATTCTCTGAATCTTTGTGTCTCAGGTGCTTGATGTTGTCATCAATAGCCCCTTACCTTGAACTTCTGGGAAGTAACAGTGAGCAATAGAATTAGCCTATATTGTTTGGGGAGTCTCTGGAGTCCCTTGGCCGGCAACTCAAAAGGAGGTTTCTCATGACAGTTGTTCTATTTGAGGGATTGGCTAAAGGACCTTTGATTTCAGAGAATGCCATCACCATCTTTAGGAAATTAGTTCATTCTAGGATCATTCGTGGACAGGATTTGATTCCTGAATCCTGAGCTTTAGTTTTTGTTCTGGCTACTGTTGTGGAAGGGAGCTCCTTTCATTTGCCTAATCAGCCTGGATTAGGCATGATCACACCAGTTTCCAACACAAAGAGATTCTTTATTATGCAAGATACACAGACATAATGGCTGGATCTGGATTGGACAGAAACAGCAGCAGGGGTGGTTTTTAAGGAGAAAGGGGGTAAATCCAAACTAGGATGAGTTGTTTAGTTCTAATTGGTCAATGTAACCAAATACAGAATTATGATAGCTGGACCTTGGTGATCAACTTCAGAAATGAAGTGGTCAAATAAGGGAATCTAGCAGTTCAGCAGAAAAAGTAGAGAAGGACAGGACCTGCTGGCACCATGTGTGGGTCTGTTAGAGACCTTCAGTGGACTCATATTTGTCTGGGCTACTTTCATTTCAGGATCTGCCTGGTGTATTCTTTTAGGTTTTTATCTGGGCTCTTTGGATTGGTGTTTAGGTAGAATTCATTTTGTAACAGCTTTGAGCTGTCACTTCAGGTGTTTCAATGTGAGTCCTTTGTTCTTTGACATATATTTGTTCCCACTGCATTTTGGCAACAAGCATGAGATGTCACTGTTGTTAGCTTACAGACAATTCTGCCAGGCTCTGCCCAATAGCTACCTAGCAACAACTTGCATCTCTGCCAACCAGGTAGGAGAGCTAGTTGCCAAACAAACTCTCTCTCCATCTTCTCTCTCTCTCTTCCCCAAGTGCTCCTGGCCAGCCTCTTCCTCTCTTCCTCTCTCTCTCTCTCTCTCTCTCTCTCTCTCTCTCTTCTCTTCTCTTTCTTTCCCCCTTTCCTCTGGCTCTACCCCTTTTCCAGGTCCCCTTCAATTTCCCTAATAAACTTTCTTTTATACAAGGCTTGTCATATGGGTGATTGTTCAGGGGGACACCTTGTCATGGGCCTACCAAGATGCTACCTCCCACTGCATTTTATTGCTGTTTTATAAAACACAATATTGGTGCCGAGAACTCCACAGGCTCTCCTGTTGTGCAAGCATGCTGGGGTCCTGGGATTCTATCTCTGCCTGCCTGCATACAGGATGTCTCTCTCCTATTATCCTGACAACTATATTTCTCCATACACCAACCTATTGGTGAGTTTGCACTTTTTCTAGACTTCTTTCTTTTCCACCAGGCTGGTCTCTTTCACTCTGTCTCTCAGAAAACCTGGCAACAGGTAAACTGAGGCTGCTCAGGCATCTGCCATGGTCCTCCATTTTCTAATGGCCCGAATGGCCAATATTTACAATATTACTTTAAGTTTTCATTCTTTGAAAGATGGTTTATTTTAGTATTAATTACAGGTTTACAACATTGAAAAGGTTAAAGATCACTGCCTTAAGATATGTTTAGTCTATTTTTTATAAGCTACAGATTTTTATAATAATACACCATATAAAGATAGATGCTTCCAATCTCTTTATTGACCATATTTATACATGGAAAAGTTTAGTTTTGATACTAAAAGAGTTTCAACTCAAAATCATGATTTTTAAGGCTCAGACATAACAGAATTTAGTCTCAAAAGTCATTCTAACAGCTCTAGTCTCATAAAAGCTACTATAATTAAGAAATGCAAGTTAATATCCAGTAACCTTATGAATGGTCATATCCTCTAATATATTTAGAAATACATTTAAAGCTGTGCTAAGAACTAATGCAGTTAATTGCAATATTAAGCTTCAGCACCATGTCCTGGCCAGCAGGGCATTACACAGGGTCTGGGGAGATCACCTAAGAAGAATGGGAGAAAAACAGGTGAACACAAAGAACCATAGCTTATCTATAGGCTGATCAAACTGTTATTTTTACTTTTTCACACACAGGTTATATACACAAAAAGGCAGGATGTGGGAAAGGGGATGATGCAGGAGCATAAGTGTCCTCAAGGGGAGTACAGATATCTTCCATAACAGAGTGTCAGCTGGGTGAAGGATCAGGGGACAGATCACTATGACTCCGCCTATAATTCACTTGTCCTTATCTAAGTTGGTACTATCCACCAAGGCTACCTATCTACAAGGTCTATGACTATTTAGCCTGGCAATTTTCCACAAAAGCTGCTTGTTTATAATAGCTTCTAGTCATCTGTTTCAGTGTTTTTTTACAGAGACCCAAGACTTTGTGTTAGCAGGCATATATGTTAGGCCTATTGCTGATTCTAGGCCTTCAGTGTATAAGGAGGGCTGCCCCTGACAGCACCATGCTTTAGTTACAGTTAGAACAGATAACTAGAAACAGACATAGACTGTTTAACTCAATAAAGCCTCTTGCTTTAATTACAGTTAGAACAGATGGCTGAAAATAGACATAAATTATTTAATTCAGATATACATAATAGATACTAGCTCTTATTCCTGTCAGCGAACTGCTGAATATGGCATTAAATATTTAAACTTACTGTGACAAAGACTCTCCTATCCTAACAGAGATACCCCAAGATCTACAAGAAAATATGGGCACAGTGACAAAGGACTCTACCTAGATTATGGTGTGACAAGCACTGGGTGACACTGCCCCAATCAATGCCTTGCCCACTGCCAGGATTCAGCCTAAACTGTGGACTAACAAAGGACACCCAGAGAGTTGATTGTCTCATATTGACTAGGACAAGAGGAGGTCATCTCTCTCATGTTCCTCCTCCACAGGGGAAAAAAAAAGCATGTTATCTTCTGGGCCTGATGGCCAGAAGAACCTGGGAAAACTGTTTAGTGAACTACAGACTAACCTCTATCATTTACTTAATATATGACATCTAGATTATAATTTATACTACTCAGGTCTCTGATTATTTTGATGGCCAAGCTTGCCAGTTACTAGAGAACAGGCAACTAACTCCTCATCCCAAGGTAATCCACCACTGTGTTAGCATTTTAGACAACTCATTAGCTAGTTAAGACTACCAGATCTCTTATTAAAATGGCAAAAGGCTTGCCTTGCTCACAGGCTTCATGATAAAAGATACATAGGTTTCAGATATAAAATTTATGTAAGGTCTGAGGATATAAAAACTTATGTTATGAGGATCTAAGAAAATATTTGAAAGTTTAGGAAGGCATTTTGAGATGGGTAATTGTAAGATATGAAGCTTGAAGGACATGAAAAACTTAGACAGTGACAGGAAATTGATTTAAGGTACAAAATTTCTTCAGATTTCTTTCCACCCCCTGCTGTATCACTGTTATACTAGAACTTCAAAAGTTCAGAGTTCTAACATTAATCAATGGAATTTTGATAAATTATTAGCCTAACTCTGATAAAATATTATACTTCACAATCAACTATCATAGTCACAAGCTCAAGTTTCCCTTGGTTGTCTTTTAACTATAGACTTAAAGGTGTTTCTCATGCTAAGTTTATAAATCAACTCTCATAGTCACAAGCTCAAGATTTTAAGTTTACTTTGGATAGAGGGAAAGGTCCCTCTTGCTCCTTCTGCTCCACAAAAGGCTTTTGTTCCTGTCTGCTCCATGAGAGGTTTTTTTCCTTCCCTGAGCTCACCTTAAAGACTGTTCACTCTGTTAACAAATTTTTCTCCTTTTGTAAATTCAGAAAAATTCTTGTAACTTAAAAAGATTCTTGAAAGCTTCAGGAAACCCACTCAGATCTACCTCTCATAGGTCAAGTGAACTTCATTAGAATAAGTACCCTTGCCAATTAATAGCCAAAGTTTCCTAGTGTTGCCTAACCCACAGGTGGAATTCTTCCCCCTTACCCTGGTTTTGGTACTCTCCTCCCCCAGCCACCATGGGCCTAAAGGTTTGAAATGTACCCTAACAGAAAGTTTTTCTCCCAAACCTACTTAACTTTATTTTCAGCCTCTAATATGTGTATATGTTTCAGCATCCTGCCAAGTCCAGGCATTTACTTGAAATATGCACCCAGGACAGCTCCAGAAAAGCAACCCAGAGGTGCTCAGGTCTACCCTTACAGATGCTTCTACTGGGACCTGCACTTTCTTAGCCATGGATGGTACCACAAACCCTTGATAGCAATGAAACAGCTAGCTCTCCCAACACTTAATTAGCATCCCAATATTTCCCAAAGACAGAACCATCACTCCAAAGTCAGCAGGAACTAGATTAAAGAACATGATGACCTCACTCCTGCCATACATCACTCCTTTTTAGTTCCTCATTTTTAGGGCTGAAGAGATGGCTCAGTGATTAAGAGCAAAGACCGCTCTTCCCAGTTCAATTCCCAGCAACCACATGGTAGCTCAAAACCATCTGTAATGAGATCCAATGCCCTCTTCTGGTGTGTCACAGTATACTCATACACATGAAATAAATAAATAAGTCTAGTTCTTCATTTTTAATTAGACAAAAAAATAGATTAATGTTGTCTTATAGACAATTCTACTATTCCCAACACCCATCTAACAACAGCTTGCACCTGTCTCTCTCTCTCTCTCTCTCTCTCTCTCTCTCTCTCTCTTTCTCTCCCTCCCTCCATCCCACCCTATCTGTTTATCCATCTATCTATCTCCTTCTCTGTTCCCCATCCCTCTGCCTCTACCCCTTTCCCAGGTCCCTTTTTCTTCCCCTAATAAACTTCCTTTTATACTAGGCCTGTCATATGGCTGATTGTTCAGGTAGGCACCTCCTCATCAGCCTGCCAAAACGCTCTCTCCCACCGCATTATGTACCACTGTTTTATAAAACACAGCAACTATAAATGTTTTCATCCTCACGTGGAGTCTTTCTAGGAAATATTTTACAGATGCCTGATGCTCTGTAACCCACTAGGAAACTTCCATTCTTTCTCTGTTTCCCGGTGTCTAATCAAAAACTCTCTAAAATTGGTGCTAATCTGATTTTGGAACTCAAAGTGCTTGTTAGGAGCCCCTCCAGGTAGGAAGATGTATCCCTTTGATTTTTCCAGACTAGGTGAAATCACCTGCCTGCCTGGCCCCTTCTTTTCATTTCCCATGGTAGAAACCAACTAAAGACAATGGTTTAGACCATGAACGGTGATGCACTGATCTTCAGGAAAATATCTAAGCAGAAAGATGTGTGCAGAACACATAAAGTCTGGGCAATGATAAAAAGATGTGCAACCACCCTCATAGTAATAGAAGGAGGGGGGATGGGGTAAAGGGGTTTGGAGGACAATGGGAGAGGAGATAACATTGAAAGGTAAATAAATAAAATATCCAATTTATAAAAAAAAACAGATAATGGGTCTGACAATTGTAGTTGAGCAGTCAAGACTTTTTGTCAACAATTTACTATGGGGATTTTGTATAATCCTTAAGGACAAGGTATGGAAGAGGTCCATAGAACTTTCAAAGATTGGTGAGACATACTGTTGCTGAGACAAAGAATGATGTCGACCTGTGAGCTTGCTGAGTGCCCTGACAAGGGTGACTGGGGAGCTGTATTGGACATATGTTCCTGATCCACCTTTGCTTGACTATATCCCAGATGGAACAAGCTGCCTTGCCTCAAGTTTTTAGACCTTGTGGGTTAGAGAATCAAAAAGAGAAACTATGTCTCTTGTATTCTTCTTAAAGATGCCCAGCTATTAGGACTCAATCATGTACTGCAATCAATCCAATATGGGAAATAACAGTCTACTTTTGGAAGACTGGATCTTGACTTTGTCAGAAGCATATTTGGAAGCTAGCTATAGCTTGCCATGATGCTAGGATAGCAAGAGATAATGTTGGGACAGGATCTGGATTTCAAACAAGGATTAGTGCATGTTTTAAGGCTCTTTTAATTGTCAAGCTAAAATTGGTTTTGTCTCTTCTACAGCATTTGTTGTAAGTTGCATTGACTGTATAATTTCCAATTATGTTAGTGTGTTGAAACCTGGCTTGTCTGTTACGGAGGCCTATCAACCAGCTTTTGTCTCACTGTCCTGAGTATTAGAAAACCTTGATTCTCTGAAAAAAGCTTGAAAGTGCTGGAAGAAGTGAGTTAGGCTTTAAACAGAAGCAAGAGGGTAGCAGGCTTGATTATTGCTGGTATAACAGCTTTAATTCCATTAATTGCTAGCACCACTGATTCTGCAATAGCATTGACACAAAGAGTTAAGAAAACTATTTTTGTTAACCATCTAGCAAAAAAAAATGTTACTAATGTATTGAGTATACAAAAGGATTTATATAGGTATCTGGAACAACAAATGATGCTTTATAACCCATTCAAATTATCTGAAGGAGGTTCACAGTTGAAGAGTTAGGAGCCATCCCAAGCATCATAACAAATATTATTGGGGTAGTGTTACTTTTGAAATTCACAATGATTGTCATTATAATTAGAAAAAAAGATTAAAGACACCTGTAGGATACTTGGCATAATCCTAACACATCTCTGGGTGTGTTGACTTTGAATAATGAGATTATGAATTTAAAGAATACTGCTCTGGTGGTCTTTGGTGTTGCAGCTAATCCCAATAAAATTATCCATGGCCTGAGCTCAGACTAAGTTCCATTTTGGACAAACCTCAGGAATGGCATATATAGCTTGATCAGGCTAGCCCTTCTTGTCCTGGGAATACTTTTATTCCTGCCCATCGTGTTAAAGCTTATCTTTAACAACATCAACATGTTGGCAGCCAAAGTACATGGTTTAACCCTGAAAATAGACCCCCAGACAAAGTTATTAAATTAACAGGCTGGCAAGCCAAGGATGGGTAAGATTCTGCACAGAGCCTTACCAACCTAAAACAGAAGTGCATTGCCTTTGATAATGCATATTCCATGATGGGTAAGGAAGGCATTCTTATCAGAATGACCTAAGACAGACTCAGTCTTGTTAACAAAATAATAAAGGAGGAAAGGTGGAGAGCCTTTGGGGCTGCTTGGCAAGAAGCTGACATGGGCCAAGGACAAAGAAAGGAGCTGCTTGGCAGGAATATGACATTGGCCAAGGACGAGGAAGTAGACTTCAATCAGGAATCTGACATTAGACTAGAACAAAGAAGTAATTTTAGGTAGGAGTCTAAATCATAGGCTACAACAAAGAAGTAATCCCAGGCAGGAATCTAAATATTAGGCAAGAACAAAGAAGTAATTTCAGATAGAATTCTGAATTTTAGTCCAGAACGAGAAAGTAGGCTTCAGACATGAAAATGACCTTGGGCTAGGAAGGGAAGTAGGCTCAGATACTTTGGTAATTCTGCTAAGCCTTTAGAAACAGTGATCATGAGAGTGTTCATGTACTGGATTTAATGGCTTGCTTTTTCTTTGACAGTTTGTATTTATTATCTTGCTTGTTCCTTAACTATTTGCATGTATTGTATTGCTAGACCCTCAACCTAGAACTGATCTTATTACATGCATGTAATTAGATCCACCTTCATTGTGTTTCACATATTTGGCTATGATGTGTGTTCATTTTCATACAGTGTTAGGAAGTCTTTAATTGCTTTCATTGTTTCTGTCCTTTTGTTATTGGTATTCATCTTTAATGCATGGTGATATGATAAGATGCAGGATGTTATTTTTATTTTCTTGTATCTGTTGAGAGTTGCTTTATATCTGATCTATGGTCAATTTTGGAGAAAGTTCCATGAGGTGCTAAAAAGAAGGTATACTCTTTTGTGTTTGGATGAAATGTTCTGTCAATATCTGTTACGTCCACTTGGTTTATAACATCAGCTCCAGCTTTTATTTAGTTTTCGTCTGAAAGACCTACTAACAAGAGTGAGATATTGAAGTCTCTCAGTATCTGTGTAGAAGGATCAATATGTGATTTAAGCTATAGTAGTGTTTTTTTGTTTGGTTGGTTGGTTGGTTGGGTTTTTTTACAAATTTGCTCCAGACACAGTGCCCTTGTGCCTGGAGCATAGATACTAAGAATTGAAATGTCCTCTTGGAATATTTTTTTCTGTGATGAGTATGTAGTGTTCTTCCATCTCTTCTTATTAGTTTTAATTTAAAGTTTACTTTATCAGATACTAAAATGGCTACACCAGCTTGTTTTTTGGTTCATTTGCTTGAATTATCTCTTCCCAACCTTTCATCCTGAGGTGATATCTATTCCTAATGTTAAGGTGTGTTTCTAGGATATAGCAGAATGATGGATCTTGTTTTCACTTCCATTCTATTAGTCTGTGTCTTTTTATTGGGGAATTGAGCCCCTTGTTGATTTTGAAGAATATCAATATTCAATGATTGTTGATTCCTGTGCTCAGCTGTTGTAGGCTGTTGAAAACAAGTTGCTTGTCGGGGTATATGGCTCAAGATGGCTGCAAGTGTGATAGCTGCCTTCTGTCGGCTCCCCACAGGTCCCCCTTTTTTAATATTTTTCAAAAGGGAAGGCTGGAAAAAGTTACAGAAACCGTATCTGCCTTAGGTCGGAACAAAGGACCCCAGCCTCCCTTTCCCGTCTTTTTTTTTTTTTTGAGACAGGGTTTCTCTGTGTATCCCTGGCTGTCCTGGAACTCACTCGGTAGAACAGGCTGACCTCGAACTCAGAAATCCGCCTGCCTCTGCCTCCCAAGTGCTGGGATTAAAGGCATGCGCCACCACAGCCCGGCCCTTTCCCGTCTTTGAATCCTCAACAGCCATTGGTTGAGCTTCTGTCTTAGGATGGTGAGGCCTCTCTTTTTAGGGGCAATGGTCTTGAAGTTTTCTCTTACCCGTCATTGGCTATCTGGCTTAGCACATAAGTTAGAGGTTAATCCTCATTAGTCTTGATGACAGAGGTTTTAGAATCCCCTACTTCCAGCCTGTAATGATGGACCTGTATGGGTTTCATTTGAATAGCGTCTATCTGTTGTTGTACAAAAGCCATCAGTTTGTTGAACAGCATGGACCCGAGAGACAAGAGATTTAATGCCTGAATAGTCAGTATAACAGCAACACTCTTTTTTAAGGGCAACACATGACTCCCTCTGTTCAAGGAGTAAAAAGTATAAGGCTCTTCTATTCTGTTTACAAATCTGTTATAGCAGAATCTAAATCTATAGAAATACAGAACTGATCATAGCTTTGATCTTAACAAAACAAGTAGGGATATCCCCATTCCTGATTCAGTCAATCTCAAATCCAAAAAATAACTACAGTAACTGTGGCAGTGGGTTTTCTTCTGGGTCTAAACAATGTTCCCCACTAAATCATAAGTTGGGAAACCAAGAGAGCCACCCTGGAGGTATGGGTGGTGATGTCTCCTTCCAATTGAGGACTTCCCAAGTCAGGTTTGCTGGTTGATCTGTTCCAGTTTGAAGGCAATTGAGAAGCATCTTCATGTTTCCTGCAAAGAAAAAATATGCTTCTCAGGGGGTTTCTCCTCCTTGGGTTTGTTATTGTCGTCTATTTGTTTAATCAGTCTCTCTGGCAGCCAGCATGTGGCATCTGCAGTTTGGGAATATATGCAGACAGAACCTCTTCCCCAGAAAAGCACTGGATCTGGCCCATTCCAGGTTCCAGTTAATGGGTCTTTCCAGAGGACTGTTGCAAAATTCTTTTGAGTATCAGGATGCCAGAATCTATCTGCAGCAGATTTTCCTTCAGAATTCAAAGTCAAAAAATTTAAAATAAAGAGCATGTGATGAAGGATATTTCTAGAGGACCCCTTGGTAGGGTACCATTCCCCCTTTTTAATTTTTTTCAAATTGACATTTAATGGTTTGATGTGCCCTTTCTACCATACTTTGACCCTATGGATTATATGGAATACCCGTTTTATGTAGCATTTCCAATTTTTCACAGAATTGGTGGAAACTGGAGCTTGTATAACCTGGGCTATTGTCAGTCTTTATCTGTTTAGGCACACCCAATACAGCAATTGTAGCAAGCATATGAGTGATGACATGCTTGCTTATTTCTCCAGATTGTAATGTTGCATAAATGAAACCACTGTATGTATCTACACTTACATGTAAAAGCTTAGAATAATTAATATGAGTTACAAATTGGGATGAAATAGCACTCTCCACCTTCTGTAAGGCTTTTCTACCCTCCTCTGCTAGAGCCCTGTCAGACTAAGGGTCAGGATCTCCTTTGAGAATCTCAAACAGAGGCTTCAATTCTCCTGTCATGAGTTTCAAATATGGTCTTAGCCAATTAATGTCTCCAAATAATTTTTGAAAATCACTAAGTATCTTAAGGAAATCAGTCCTCAAGGTGGCCTTACTATTCATAATACATGGACCATTAATCTGAAATCTTAAATAAGTATATGTATCTTGTAATTGTACCTTTTCTGGTGCTATTTGTAATCCTGCAGTCTGTAAAGCTGTTCTAAGATCATCAAAGCACTGGAGCACCTGTTTTCCATCTTTTCATGCTATTAAAATATCATCCATGAAATGAATCATATAGATTTGCTTCCACATGGTTCTAACACCCTCTATGGCAGAAGCCACAAACTTTTGGCACAAGGTAGGACTGTTAGCCATACCCTGAGGCAAGACCTTCCATTGATATCTCTTCATAGGTTCTCTAAAATTTATAGCGGGAACACTAAAAGTGAAGCGCTTTCTGTCATTAGGATGCAATGGGATAGTTAAAAAAAAAAACAGTCTTTTAAATCTATAACTATTTTATAATAGCCTAAAGGTATGGCCACTGGTGTGGGCAGTTCAGGTTGTAAGACTCCCTTCCTAATCATAGTTGCGTTAACAGTCCTCAGGTCTTGCAATTAACACACATGAGCAGTAAACAGCAAAATAAAAACAGAGTTGAGTTCAGGCTGACTTATTTCTTGCCCCATTTTCATTATCATGACTTATCTTTCTCGACTCAGCAGATTCCCACAGTGATCACCTGCATTTCACTTCTGAATTTTCAGCAGATCTTTCTTCCAGTAACATCCCTCACTGTGTCTCTCATTCTTGCTGCCCCATGTTGGGTGCCAAAGAGTTGGGGACTGCTCTGCCAAATGTTGGAACCCACACTGCCAAGAGCTTGGGAGCCAAAATTGTTAGAGCCCACACTGCCCCAAGCTTTGAGGGCTAAATTGTCCTGGCTCTTACTGCTGTTCTGATTCAAGGGTCAGGGTTCAGCAAGAGAGAGAGTGATGGCAGATGCGAAGAATGGAGACCAGACAGAGTGTGATTCAATCCCATTTATTCTCAAATCTCTCTTCTCTCTTTCCAAGTTTCTTGTTCCTAGTTCAAGTCCCAAGTCTCAAGTTCCTTGTTGTAGTTCCTAGACCCTAGTGCCTCAAAGTTCCAAGTTTCCAGCCCCCTCTTCTGTCTGCATCTCTCCTTTTATAAATCTCACTTCTTAAGTCATGCCTTTAGTCACACCTTTAGTCACACCTTTAAGTCACACACACCCAAGGGAAAATCCTGGGTATATAAAATAAGATGTTATCAGAGTGTGCTCAGCTGTTGTAGGCTGTTGAAAACAAATCTCTTGTCATGGTATAGGGCTAAAGATGGCTGCAAGGATGATAGCCACCTGTGCCGGCTATTCACAAGCCACCATTCAGCATGGTAAAAGACGATCATAATATTAAGATGGAGAAAAATCCAGAAGAAATAGAATGTTTCTCCTGAATCTAGATTGCTTTTGCTCCATTATGAGCTGTGAAATTGAGAAACCTTAAACCATAGTAAGTTGGAGACTGCTGGGAGGCAACTTGTGCCTCCTTTGACATACTAGGTACAAAATATCAGCTACTGAATGGCTAGAAACAGTAATAGCAGCAGCAACAGCAGCAGCAGCAGGAGCAGCAGCAACAACAACAACAACAACAGAAGGGGCTGGCAAGGTAGTTTATAAGCATTAGGACCCAAGATTTGATTTCCCAGCACTCATGTTAAAGCTCAGTACTCTGATGTACACCTGTAACTCTCATGCTAGGTTGCTGAGGGGTGGTTCTCTGGAGCTTACTAGCAACTCAGTCACCTGTGTGTGTGTGTGCACGTGCACACACAATCACACACACAGAGAGAGAGGAGAGAGAGAGAGAGAGAGAGAGAGAGAGAGAGAAGTTTCATCCAGTGGAGAGAAGCAATACCTCATGGAGAGAAAAAATCCAAGTACTAATATTCATTGTGTCACAAACCTAACCAGTTTCTTGGCCTCCAGTTCATCTGTAGACTCCATGAAATCTTGTAATATGTTTATACCTTCCGAATGCTGAACAAACTCTACACGCTGGAGGACGAGCCTGGGAAATCATCCTCAACTGGTGATGATTTTTATAGTTCAAGAACTTGAATTGAGGCAAAAGGACCAAGAATCATCCTCTGAAAAAGGGCAAAGGGTTTCCCAAGGTGGGAGTGGGTGGGTGTTTGGGGGCACATCCTCATAGAAGCAGGAGGAGGGGGGATGGGATAGGGGCTTTCTGGGTGGGGGGGGGATGAGAAAGGGGATATACATCTGAAATGTAAATAAAATATCCAATAAAAAATAGAAAAGAAACTAAGGGCAGAAGAGGAATCTATGGATTCACACAACCTCTTTGCCCACACAGATGCTTTAAGGACTGCCAGGCCTGAGTCTGAATCTTGGCTCTGCCTCTGGACGGTTGTGTGATCTTATGTCAGTTACTACCCTCTCTGGGGTTCAGTTTCCTCAGACATACACTGGAGAGAGAAATACCTGTCTCACAAAAGTCTGAAAAATTCTGTGAGAGTAGCAAAACTTTAAAAATTGGGGGCCCTGGGTCAAAGCTTTTCTATTATTTCTGTAATGTTTTAAATAAGCTTAAAGGTATACTAAAATAAAAAACAATTAAATAGGAAAACAAATTTAAAAAAAAATAGAGGACAAAGGGTTGTCCAGTATTGGCTCAGTGTTTTCATTTTCCCTCTGCTGGCATAACTGACAGGAGACTTACAAGCTGAAGTTTGTGTTTGTACATACAGAGGTGTGTGTGTGTGTGTGTGTGTGTGTGTGTGTGTGTGTGTGTGTGTGTGTGTGTAAAGTGTTTGCCATGTGAGTTCAGTGTCCACTATGGGCAAAGATTGCATTGGAACCCTGGAGCCATGGTTACAGGTGCTGGGAACTGACTTGGTTCCTGTTGAAGAGTGGCAAAGGTTCTTCTTAATCATCTCTCCAGCCCCATAGCAGACAGTTCACTGAATGAAGGGTTCCCTCCGCCTATTTTTTGCTAGTAGAGGAAAGTTACAACATGAAGCAAGATGAACAATAACTTAAGATGAAGAATTAGAAATCCCAGTCCTGGTATTTTATTTGTCCCTGTTCTACCTTTGCTGAGGGCACAGCCTTCTCTGTTTCCCTCTGAACACCCTCTTTCATCTGTCATCTGGCAGTTCCTGGTCTTCTCATGTGTTTTAGGCGAGGAGCCTTTTAGCTCTCCATTTTTGCCCCTCACCAGTTAACCTCTGGTCTACTTCTTTCTGTTCATCTGGCTGGTGCACACTACTGCTGTTTGCTAGTTGAAAAATAAGACTTGTAGAAGGTGGACAATCCAAGATAGGATTTCCTTCGTTGCCATGGAAAATGGTTCGCACTTATTTTTTTTCTACTCTTGAGTTCTTGGTCATCCAAGTAGAACCCATACCCTTATTTCAAATCAGATATTTGTTCGTTACTCCTGCATTTTTTGGGCCACCATTTCACTAATATATCCTACAGACAGGGCACCATTATAGATCAAAGGATCGTGGTTGTGTTGGTATTTATGTTTCTCTTTTATAGTGTGCAGAATACCTTTCTGTAACTAAGACACAGTACATAATGGTGACAGCTCTCTATAGATGCCAGCTTCATATTTCCATATTCAATGAGTTGTATAGGTATGATCTTCAGCAATG
>JANHMN010000002.1:93775260-93790545 GCA_030674055.1 Rhabdomys pumilio | reverse complement strand
TGTGTGTGTGTGTGTGTGTGTGTGTGTGTGTGTGTGTGTGTGTGTGTATTGTATTGTAATTTTTTAAACAGGGCTCATGAGACTGCTCAACAGGAAGGGATTGCTCAGCTCTTGCTACATAAACCTTATTCTCAAATCACACCCCAAGATGAAAAGAGAGAACTGAATGTTGTTCTTTGACATCCACAACTGTGCACAAGCTGTTTATTTCCGTGTCTGCATGCTACTGTGTGTAGAGGCCAGGAATCAATGTGTCTTCCCTGACCTCTTTTCCACCTTGGTTTCTGGTGCAGGCTCTCCCACTGAACCTAGCACTCACTGATTTGCTAGCCTGTCTGCCTCAGGAATCCAGGGATCTCTCTGTCTCTGCCTCTCCAGCACTGGGATTATAAACACATGTTACCTGACTTTCCTTAGAGGGCAGAGCAGGGTACATTCATACTACATAGCATGCATGGAGGTCAGAGGCCACTGGGGAAAGCCAGTTCTCACTTCTTACCATGTGAGCCCTCTTGGCATTGAGCTTGGCAGCGTCTTGATGGCCTAGGCTTGGCTTTTTCTAGGAATCAAACTCAAGTCTTCACACTTTCAAGGTAAGCACATTTCTCCTCCATGGGGCCCTGAGGTCACACCATTTGTAGCTGCTAGTGCTACACTGTGCCTGTTCTGAACGAGAGCCTTCAGGAAGCTTTCCAGGCAGCCATGAGGCCATCTACCACATTTTGGTAAATGCAGTCAAGATATTCTAGTAAACAGCTGGCAATGATTTAAAGAAGCTACCAGAGAGGTTCAGGAAATAGACTTCTCCCCTGCAATTTGATCTTTCTTTATGGTAACATCATTAACCTGCAGTGTGATGAGACCCAGGTATGGGATGGCAGTACCAAGGTCCCCAGCCCTATGTGACAAAAACCCACTATTTGGTAATTTTAATTTTTTGTTTTGTTTTTGAAACAATGTCTTGCTATATAGCTTTGAACTCTCCATCCTCCTGCCTCAGCTCCCTGAGTGCTGGGAAGACAAACAGGTGCCAACAGGTGTTTACATTACCATCATTCCCCAACAATCACAACACTCAACCTTATGAATGACTAGGCTTCAGCTAAAGCTCTGAGCACACGCCTCAAAATCACACACCCAGGGTCCCACTCTTGGCTCTGCCAGCTGAGTCTCTACCCATTGATCTGTCACCTGAATATGTAATCTACACAGACATGACCTAAGAAAGTACACATATGCAAAAAAAAAAAAAAAGTGGTTTCTACAGAGGAGACAAGGCATGAGCTAGAACAGCTGCCCTTCGCCCGGTAGAAACTGGTAGCTGAAAACCAAAATGTCCCCTGCCCTCCCTTGCAAATAGCTGGGCTTGATGACTGGATGGCTTCAATTCTGATCCAGAGGCCACAAGTCCCTTTTCTATTTCCTTCTGTTAGTCTCAGGATCTGGACCATGAGACCAACTTAAAGATTGAAGATTTATGTGAAGACAGCAAAGCAGATCTAAACAAAAAGGAAGGTGATAATGGCAGCAAGAATAACCTGGGGTGTTGCCTGACCCATAGGACTGCACCTATGAGTGCAGTCTCAAAATGAGCTGCATCCTAATCTGCTGTGAGCATAACATCCACCCTCCTGATGAGGCTGCTGTGTTTCATGTCTCCACTGTAGAATTTAGTATTTCAGTCTAGTAACAACTGCCTGGACAGCCGTGAGCTTTCCCTCTAATACACAGCTCAAAAGAGAAACACCGATGAAAGAGAGCACACCTAGCTACTGCAAGCTAAAAGCAGCCCACGTAAGTATTCACAACAGACAAAAGAGCGGAGTGCCATGGTCACATTCTCACCAGCCCTCCAGAAGATAGGAAGACAAGGGAGCACCTGAGGCTCACCTGCACAAAGAAGTAAACCAGACCCAAGGGTGGGATGATGACTGCAGCAATGGGCGTGGCCAGCAGGATGATGATGACAGCTCCAATGACACTGAAGAGTGAACCCATGAACATCTTGATGACCTGTGGGATCATGGAGTCCACCGTGTCCAGCTCCTTGGAGAATCTGTTCACTAGGTTCCCACTGGGTGTACGCTCAAAGAAACTCATGGGCGATCGCAGAACATTGTGTAGCAGGTCCAGATGCAGGCGACGGGAGGCAAAGATGCCCCCAATGGACACAGCCATGGAGTAGCCAAATACTGCCACACCTAGGACAGCAATAGAGAGGTAAGTGTGAGATGTAGCAGAGTGCTCTGCAGGCTGGCCTGAGGTGTCTCAGCAAGCCAGTGACAGCGGGCAAGCCAGTGACAGCGGGCAAGCCAGTGACAGCGGGCAAGCCAGTGACAGCGGTCCTCATTGTGTACTACACACTGTGCTGGGGTTTCTGAAAAACTGAATTTTCCTTTAATTTTAATAAACTAAAATCCATCATCTCCTATGGCTGGCAGTTACTATACCAGGCAAGATAGCTCTAACAGCAGATGCTGATGCTGTGTGAGCCTGGGAAAATGCCATACCCTATTTGTTCTTTGCTTTCTCTCAAATATAATATAAAGGCTGCAGCAGTTCCTAGCTTTGTGGGGGACAGGGGTGTTACAGATAGAGAAACTCAAGGCATCACACCTGATCTTCTGAGGGCTTGTCCCAAGCTATCTCAGAGACTAGGCAACATCCGTGGTCCCTCCAGACAGCCCACACTCCACACTCCACAGTCCACAGAATTCTTTCTGGGACTTCTATCTGAGCCTCTTTGACCAGGAACAAGGGAAAGGGGAGCTCTGGAGCTGGTACTGCCAATCTTGTCAGCTGGCCCTCCCATGTTAGGTCATCTGTAAAATTGAGTCACCTCATCTGTAAAATGGGGACAGTGACACTGAGCTCCGAGCCACAGCCAGTGCTAAGTGCTTTCCCAGCAGCATGCCTGGATACAGGAAAAGCACACAAAGTGAGAAGACTCACTACCCACTCAAGTGAATCAAGGATAGGGAAAGGACGTGTGAACAAAGCAGTTTTATGAGCACACACACCTACAGCAAGGTCACACACTCGGGGCTGCTTCATTTAATGCCAGCTCAACCAGCCATTAGCCATGTGGTTTGAGCTGTGGCACTCTTTGAAGAAAGGACTGGGAGGAAGAGAGGGTGGGCATGAACTCAGCAAGCATTTCAGGGTCTACCTTGTGACAGGTTCTATTCATCTGGTCTGGCTGAGTTTGGGGATGTAAATTCCCTAAGGACTTGGAGACAAAGTTATGAAATTACGAACGAAGCAATCTCAGCCATACCTTGCAAGATGCCCAAGGCTCCATAGACACTCAGTCGAAAATTCCTGTTCTCCTGAGTCCCATTGACAGCAGGGTGGTCATCTGTCCAGAGGCTCAGCCAATAGTTAGAGGCCAGTGCAGATACATGGTTGCACAGGAAAAGGAAGATACTCAAGAAGGAGATGAAGAGGCCAATGGCCTTCATGTAGTTCCAGTACACTGACAGCTTCACCTAGGACCCATAGAGTATTAGCATAAGGTTAGCTATTCCTGTGTGACTCCTCACAGCCCAGCCCATCCTCCTGTTCCCAGACTGTCAAGACCCTACCACTCTGTTAGTCACTACCAACCAGAAGTGGCAAAGCCAGGCTTTCTGCCTCCCACAGAGCTTCCAGTCAAGCACCTGAACAGGCTAACGCTCTGTCATCAATCACCCACTGAAACATGTACACCCAGAAGGTCCACAAGAGGCACAGAACACCATGCAAGTGCCCAGTTGAGTAGGTACCAGGTAGGTTTTCCCTGAGGAAGTGATATTTAAGAGTTACCAACTGTGAATGGAAAACAGGCAGGGAAGGGGTGACCTTCCAGGTGTAAAGATCCTGAGGTGTGAGAGAGTTCAACATATTTGGATAAGTGACAAAAATGCCGAAGTGGTTGCAGCTGCCCTGTGACCTGGATAGTCTCATTCAACAGTCCAGGCTGCTCACAGCCAGATAGTCACAGGACTGAATTATCAACATGGTTTCAGCAGCTCAGATCCCAACTCCAGCAAGTCACTTAGTGTCTATGATCCTGGGCCCTGAGAGGCTTGCTGTGAGATACACATACCAAGCGAATCATTGTGCACTGTGCCTCACTCACCTGCCCTGTCTGGGCCTTGTCTGCTTCCATCAGCTTCCAAGTCTCCTCCTTAGCTCCAGCCTTCTGCAGTTCGGCTGTGCTGTTATGCTGCTGGCTAGTATCCCCACTGTGGGAAGAAGAGTTGCTGAGATGCCTGTTACCAAAGAGAGTAGGGTGTCAGTCAAAGAACCTTAGGGAGTACAAAGACACACATACTTGTGCTCCTGTGTTTCCAGGGACAAGTTTCCAGGAAAAGGGATGTGTATGTCACGAATAGGGGCTGCTGTGGTGCATGTGAAGGGTAATGGACAGAAAGTATGTGGGAACAATCTTTCATGTAAAGAAATTATCTGGGAGCTGGAGATGCAGCTCCGTTGGTAGAACGCATGAAGCTCTGGGTTCCAACTCTAGCACTGGATAAAGTAGGCACAGTGGCACCACACAGCATGAAGGATGCAGAAGCAAGAGGATCGGGCATTCAAATTCATCCTTAGCTATCTATCCAGTCTAAGACCAGCTTGAGATACAAAAGACTCTGCCTCAAAAAAGATCTTAATCTAAAGCAAAGCAGTCTTCTGAAAGCAGCATAGATGGAGCTTAGGATCACTGGCTCACAGCCTTTGGGCAATGGCTGAAATCTGAGCTGGGTATCCCTAGAGTTGCAGAATTGGTAAGTCTCTGTCTATTGGTGTGAATCATAACAGGCTAGCTGCAAGCTAGAGCCCAGAAGACTGAGTGTAGGCCAACAAATATGCCTAGTTCTCAAAGCAGTATCACCATTAGTGTGACTGACCGTGACCGTATGCTGGCTCACAAAACCCAACAAGTCAGACCCTGTATCAGCTACCTGAAGAAAGACACAGATCATGTGGGGATGGGGGCAAGTTGCAGAAGTAGGAACAACTGGAGGGCAGGCTTGTACGAGCTACAGGTCAGTGCTGGTCCTTCCTGGGAAGGCTCTTGAAGAATAGTGAGGCAGGCAGAATGTACAGGAATTCCAAATTCCTGGGAGCTGGGGTGGGTAGAGTGAAGGGCTACCTGTCTCTTCTTAGGTCCCACAGACAGATATTGGGGCAGGAGAAACTCAGGGCTGGGCACCCCCCACACACATACACACAGACACAAGTACTTACCTCTGAAGGTGCTTCCCTACTGTGTCTGTCACCAGCATCCCATTTTCCACTGGCTTTGACTCCTTCCCTGAACCACTGACACCTAGCAGAAGACAGGCAGAGGAGAGAATGTGGCATTAAGTGCTGGGCAAGGACAAACAAAAGGCCAGGGACCCAGGCACTTCCAGAAGAGACAACTGCAACTGTGGCTACCAGGGTGCTTGAAAAGACAAAGTTGTATTGTCCAAATCTCAGGACCCCAAGGAGGTACAAGGTTCGACTACTGACTATTTAGGTGGGGGCAGGTGGCACCATAGAGGGATCACAATCAAGTTCAGGTTACTGGGGAGATGCTGGAGCCAAGGCAGGGAGAGGAGACAGGACAGAGTGTACTGGACTGTAAACACCCAGTAGGGGTCACTGCTTAACACAAACTCTGCACCCCTGTGAGGTCAGGCCGTCATTTGAGAAAGGAGGAATGAAAGTTAAAAAAACGAGCCTGGGCTACATGTTGAGACTCTGTCTCAAAGACAAATAAATGCATCCATTGTGACAATGGTATCCACCATAGGCAAAGGCCCAGAGGCCCTTAGTGCCAGAACTCACACCCTGTGTGGTCCAATTACATAGGAGATGCCCAGAGCCCGGGAAGGCAGACCTGATACAATACCCATGTCTGTGGTAAGAGGGTTTTGATGTCTGAACAACTGGTGAGACCGCATGGGGGTCAGCTTCTAGATGCCTGCCCTAATCCCAGAAGGATCTACTAGGTGTCGACAAGATCAGAACTAAATGACACTTGATGGTGATTAGGGGCACCTAATCTGAGCACAGGTATCTCAGACAGACACACAAGTGGTGATGGGGAGTCTAACTCAGATCTCATCAGAGCAAACACACTTGCCCACTGAACTACTGCCCCAGTCCCTTAACAGTATTTTAAAAATGAACACATTAACACATGAAAATCACAAAATATCCCTAGAGTTTCTCCTAGCACACTAAGTTATTGTTACTGCCTCTACAAGCCAGGCACTGTCCCCTCCCCACACCACAGATGAACTGCCTGGCTGTGCTCACACGCCACCCTCAAGCAGGCACCAAAGAGTCACCAATAGTTCCTGTATTCAAGAAGGCTCCAGAAGTCCTCCTAGGTTCAGTGGGCTAGCCTCCTTTGAGGGGACAGCTCAACTGCATCTTAGTGGATTCCTCACATTTTTGCCCCAAACAGACCTCCAGCATCACTCCCAACATCTCCAGGTGTGCAGAAGACAGGCAGCTGCTGAGGGAACTGTGCCCTGCAGGAGGAGCTCTCTGCACCTGATGCTTAGGGTGATGTCCAGGGAGTGGGGAGCTTCTGGGTTTCCCAGGACAAGAAACAGAAGGCCTAGGCTGTCTTCAAACCTGTGATCCTCCTGCCTGGGCTGGGTGAGACAAGTACGCATCACATCTGGCAGAAAACTAGGTGGCTGAACTAGGAAAATGGGCCCACCACTGGGCTGAGAATAAGGTGTTTTCACTGGCAAATAAAGTGACATGCATAGAAAATAAGAAACTGGGGTTAAGGAGAGGGTTTAGTGAATAAAGTGCTTGCTGCCAAGCCTGAAGACCTGAGTTTGAATCCCTACAAGTTGTCCTCTGAGTGCAACACGTACACACACACACACACACACACACACACACACACACTGAATAAACAAGAACTATTTCTTAATATAAAAAAGGCAACTAAAAACCACACAGTCCTCCATGTCATATACAAAGGGCCCTTACAGCTGGCTTTGGAGGCAAGAAGAGAGACAGAGAAACTTGCTTCACAAACAGGGTTTCAAGAACACCCTTACCCTTCCAGTCTGGGCCCAAGCACTGAGCAGATTCCGGGCGGCAGCTCTGCCCCCAACCTCACAGAACCCAGAGGAATCAGGCCTTCCAGGAGCTCTATGGCAGTATCTTAGGTAAGGAGAAAGCAACACTGGCCCCAAACAGGGAGTAACTGGGACCCACTAGGACCCAAGAAGTCACTACTGGCCAGGAACACTGGTTCCTTTCTGTCTGCGCCTGAGCATTGAGCAGATCTTGGGCCCCAGCTCTAAGCCCAGTAGTAACACACACCCCACATAGTTCGGATACAACCAAAATAATAGGAAAGACAGGCTTCAGTCAGAGACAGGGAAGGTAGCACTAAGGAGATCAAGATGGTGAAAAGCAAGTTCAAGAACATAAGCATCAGCAACCCAGGGTACTTGGCATCATTAGAACCTAGTTCTCCCACACAAGAAAGTCCTGAATTCCCCATGTCACTAGGAAAGCAAGATTCAGATTTAAAATTACTTCTAATGATGATGATAGAGAACTTTAAGAAGGACATGAATAACACTCTGAAAGAATTTGAGAAGAACACAGGTAGACAGGTAGCAGCCCTTAAAGAGGAAACACAAAAAACCCTTAAAAAATTATAAGAGAACACAACCAAATAGGTAAAGAAATTGAACAAAACCATCCAGGACATAAAAATGGAAGTAAAAACATTACAGAAATCTCAAAGGGAGACTACCCTGGAAATAGAAAACCTAGAAAAGAAATCAGGAGTCATAGACACAAGCATCGTCAACAGAATACACGAGATAGAAGAGAGAATCTCAGGTGCAGAAGACAACATAGAAAATATTGACACAACTGTCAAAGAAAATGCAAAATGCAAAAAGTTCTTAACACAAAACATCCAGGAAATCCAAGACACAATGAGAAGACCAAACCTAAGGATAATAGGTATAGATGAGAGTGAAGATTCCCAACTTAAAGGGCCAATAAATATCTTCAACAAAATTATAGAAGAAAACTTCCCTAATATAAAGAACGAGATGCCCATAAACATAAGAAGCCTATAGAATGCCAAATAAAATAGACCCCTCCCAAAAAAATACCTCCTGTCACATAATAATCAAAACACTAACAAGTGTACAAAACAAAGAGAGAATATTAAATGCAGTAAGGAAAACAGGCCAAGTAACATATAAAGGCAGACCTATCAGAATTACACCAGACTTCTCACCAGATATTATAAAAGCTAGAAGATGCTGGGCAAATATCATACAGACCCTAAGAGAATACAAATGCCAGCCCAGGCTACCATACCCAGCAAAACTCTCAAGTACCATAGATGGAGAAACCAAGATATTCCACGACAAAACCAAATTTACACAATTTCTTTCCATAAGCCCAGCATTACAAAGAATAATAGCGGGAAAGCGTCAATACAAGGAGGGAAATTATACCCTACAAAGAGCAAGAAAGTAATCTTCTTCCAACAAATCCAAAAGAAGATAGCCACACAGAGATAATTCCACCTCTAATAACAAAAACAACAGGAAGCAACAATCTCCTCTCCTTAATATTTCTTAACATCAATGGACTCAATTTCCCAATTAAAAGACATAGGCATTAATGGACTGGATACATAAACAGGACCCAGCATTTTGCTTCATACAGGAAACCCACCTCAGTGACAAAGACAGACTTTACCTTAGAGTAAAAGGCTGGAAAACAATTTTTCAAGCAAATGGTCCTAAGAAACAAGCTGGAGTAGCCATTCTAAAATCTCCAGCCTGAGAACACAAAGGGAAGGACTCATGGCTCCACCTGTATAGGTAGTTGAGGGTGGTCTTGCTAGGCATCAGTGGAAGTGGACGGCCCTGGTGCTTGAAAGATTGGATTCCCTAGTGTTGGGGACTTTTGAGAGCAGAGAGGCGGGAATGGGAGGATGGTGGGAGCACACCCTCATAGAAACTCCCAGAATTATATGGATTAGACATGACAGACGCAAGCTGCCAGAAGACTAGATTCCAGAATTCAAACAAAAAATTATCTTAACACTAAAATTTGTTTTAAGAATTGTATATTACAGAATACACAGCCTCGGTTTATCTACTCATCAAGTAAGCTGAGCAGAACTGCTTGAACCTCTGATGTCCTGGAATTTCAGCTAGATGCAGTGAAGACACAGCATCAGAGGCTTATCAATTTGCCCTTCCCCCCCCACCCCTCTTCTAATATCTCAACACACATAATCAGCTTGAAGAAGTTAATGAAGAGTCGGCGCCCCTATTCCCTGGGCTTGGGGACTGAGGTGGTTAATACTGGGTTGTTTTTCTAGGGAAAAGTAGTGGTTTTGTTGGAACAGGGAGGATTAGCTAGGATTTATTGCATAGTCATAACCTATTAGTAGAAATATGTATAATTGTTATTAAGATGAAGTTATAATTTCTTAAATGGTACAAAAATTACTTTGATTTCAAATTTAAGGTTTTCATTGGTATGAGCTTCTTATTGATATAAAAGTGAGATGAATATTGTTATTCTCATAGGCATTGTGCCTGTATAACACATTTAGGAATAAAAGGCTTAGACCCAGTCCTTCTTTAACTTTTCTAACTGATCTGAGATGGTTAGCCTGTGAGGGTAACCATCTTAAGGGCCTATAGCAAATCCATGGCTTTGAGTTTATTGTTAAGATGTTTTCTATATTTTATTTAGAAATAGCTGAGAGGAGTTAACAGACAACAGTCCAGATTGCCTTACACGGATAGCTGGTTTGCAAAAACATCAGAAGTCCACAGAATTGATGTTACAATCATTTCTATATTAATGTTCATTTTGATTAGAGACCTCTCTGTTCCTGACAGCTTCCTGTCTTGGATTCTAAGAAGAAATTGAGCATCTTTGGAGTTACTCCAGTTGTGGTGAGACAGCCATTAGGCAAGAATTGCCTCTCTTTATCTACAGACAATCACTGTCCAGAAAAGGACACACTTGCGGAACAGTCGACTGATTATATCTGCCTAGACAGAGGAATCTGCCCTTAATAATTCTGCATCACTAGGTCTGTCAGATGATCCTGGGCCAGAAGGCTGAAGATCAGATACTCCAACATTCAGTAGTATAGGGACTGTACAAGTGTTCAGCGGTCTCTATAAATTTGCTAAGTTTTAGAAGCTATGCTTTGTGCTTCCCATAATTTCAGTTAACTCAGTCATTCTGGATTTCTGACGGAGTTGAAAACTTATAGTCTCATAGCCAATCCTGGCTATTTACTTTGAGAGAAAAGATTTGAGAGGATGGTTTTCAGCTGACATTCATTCTAAAGCCAAGAAAAAAAAGCCAGATTCAGAACTAAGTCTTTTAGTTAGGAGGGATGACAGAGGTTCTGGTTAGTCAACAAAATGATAGACTGGGTATTAGGTCTATCTTGCACCTTACTGAAACAAATTGGTATAGTTATGCTCTAATTGTATTTTAAGAGAAAAGTTTTATTTTAACAGGAAGGGTGGGTGATATGTAGGAGGAGCTAAGGTGGGAGGAGTAAAGAGAGGAAGATAAGGAGTAAGAAGAGGAAGAGGAGGAGTAAGGAGAGGAAGAGGAGGAGTAAGGAGAGGAGGAGCTAGGAGACAAGATGGGGGAGACATGGAGATGGATGTTCTCGTGTCTCCACTAGTCAAAGATAGTTGATATATCTAGATTGGGTATTGGGTTACACTTCTGACTGTATGGGCATCTTGTTATTGAGCATTACCAAACTTATAAATCCTTTGATTAACAAAATTGTATAATACAAAAAGGAGGAGAGGGATGGGATAGGGGTTTTATAAGGAGGGGAAATAGGGAAAGGAGATGGCATCTGAAATGTAAATAAAATATCCAATTAAAAAAAAAAAAAAGAATACCCTTACACACTGAGTTAGAAATGGTGAGATGAAATATAGGAACAGAGAAGATTCCCACAATTCATCATTTGAACTAAGAGAGGACAGTTCTGCCTGAGAACAAATAGGCCAGACTTAGGGAAGGACCTTTGTAACTATAAGGGCATGAACATATGGGAAAAACTCATTCCAATCAGATAGGGAGGCTAACAAGAATGCAGGCTGTCACACAGGCAAAAAAAAAATAAGACACAGCTCCTCCTCCTCCTCCTTGAGACACAGCCTTACTATGTCTCCAGCACACACTAACCTCAAACTCAAGAGTCCTCCATCAGCCCCCCCAGAACACTGGAGTCCTCCATCAGCCCCCCAGATGCTGGGATCACGGTACTGTAGCTTCTCTTTCAGAACACTGGCCAGCAGAATAATAACCAGCAACAGCCAACAGGCAGAAGCCGTCTCCGTCCCCACCGCCATGGCTGAGCAATTGCTAAGTCTATACCACAGTGCAGTACAGTGGAAGATTATGCAGCTGTGGAAGGAGGTATGGCTTCAATGCAGACAAGCCTTGAGAATGTGAGGCTGGGCTCAGCCAGAAAACACCATGTTGCAGCCTGGATAGGAGTGCAGGAGTGCCTACAAAGATATGGGGACTCTTGGTTTTCCTTTGAAGTGACCAGTGTTCTAAAGTTAATCATTGTGGCTACAGACAGTATGTTAACAAACACCAGTTGACACAAATCCAATAGATATAAAGTTGGTATTTGAATTACAGCTCAATAAAGCTTTTGTCTCAAACTCCCAGTGATCTACTTGCCTTAGCCTCCCAAGTGCTGTGATTAGAGGTGCCTATAATCCTTGCATCGTAATAAGACGTCTATTAAAATGATAAGCTGGGCATAGTGAAATATGTCTTTAATCCTACCACTTTGAAGGTGGGTCTTTTTGAATTTAAGGCCCACCTGATTTACAGAAAAAGTCACCCAAGACTACAAAGTGAGACTCTTTTTCAATCTCCAGCAGTCCTGTCCCCTACTGAGGGAAAAAAAAGCCTCTAGGAGCCACTGGTAACAGCCTAATGCTGACATTGAAATGGGCCCCAATCCCCCAACATGAGACCAAATGTGAGACCTGCCCTGTTGCCAGACACTCTGTGCCCTTAGATGTTTCTTAAGGATTCAAGAGTTTCCCCACTTGGCCAAGAGAGGTGGTGTGGCAGTTAAGAGTACTTGCTAATCTTGCAGAGGACCAGGGTTTGATTCTCAGCATCTACAAGGCAGCTCCCAACTGTCTATTACTCCAGTTCCAGAGGATCTGACTCCCTCTGGTCTCCACAGGCACCTGCACACAGTGTACTCATAGTCACACACATATACAATCACTTAAAACAAAAAATAAATAGCAAGACTTCCCTACTAAATTTAGACTGAAATTCAAACTGACTCCTTCAAAGCCCTTCTGGGTGAGCATCTCAGTGTCTCATTTCTTATCTCCTACCCTGATTCATCAATGGCTAGCCTGACCTGACCACTGTAGCCTCTTATTCATTTCTTAAAACAAACTGGTCCTGAGGCCTTTGCATACGCCTACCTAGTCTCTGGGTTGCCTCCTCCCCATGCCTAGCATTTCCTCAGGCTCCCAATGCCTAAGCTGAATCCCTGGTCTGATGAATCTGTCTTCTACTTCTACATTTTAAGGTCCACTAGAAGGGGGATTTTCATTTTATTTTGCCACCAAACCTGAACTGTGTGTCCCCTTATAAATGCCATATGAAGACCTCACCCTCAGATACTGTTACAGTGTCTGAGCCAGAATCTTCAGAAAGATTATTAATCCCTGCAGTCAGGTGACCCAACTTCCACTTCACTGCTCTCTTCACAAAGAGGTGGCTGTGAGCCAGGCATGGCGGTGCATGCCTATAATCCCAGCATTTGGCAGGAGGATCAGGTGGATGGAGAAGTGAAGGACGTGAAGATAGACAGAGAGGCCTGAGCACAGCACAGTCCATACTCTACAGCCAACTCCCATCCTCAAAGCTCTGACATAGGAATTGCTTTCAGTAGAGAGTATACAATATGGGCTAAGAAAGCATAAGTACTTCATATACAGCAGGTGCTTCATAAATGCTCAAATGGCCAGGTAAGTGAACAGCAAACAGCTTTTTTTTAGTGACACCAAGCTCACAGGCCAATCCTTGAGACTATAGGTGGCCACTTGCAGGGTCTCCATTCATTGACTTTGATGAGAGTTTTACTTCTGAGAAACTGTGTAATGGGAATGGCCTTGTAGCTCCATCTGAGGGCCATCTACCTGAGATCTGTCTGGGGACATGTTGGATAACAGACAGGTCCCGGAGAGGCTATAGCTAGGTGGGAAGCTGTGAAACAAGTTTCAGACATTTTACAATAGCTGTAACTAAAGCAGGATACCCAGACCAAAGGGGTGTCTCTGTGGGCTGCAAAGCAGATGCTGCCTGGCTTCATCTCTGTACATGTCAACTGAAGCCACTGCTCCGAAGATGCAGGTAACCAGAGGGGTCCTCTGAGGAGAGCCTGTGTGTGACTAATAGAAAAAGAGGCCACCTGAGAAGGCTGCAAAATAGTCCCCGACTCACCAGCCACTAAGAGGGACCCAGGCTGCTGGAGCCTGGCATTTGCTTCTTAAGTCCCTCAGCAACAAGGTGTGCAGGGACAGATTCAATTAGTAGCTAAAATTCAGGCCACCAGCAGAACCCCAGGCCAGTAGGTGAGGCAGCTGCAATGGTCTGATCTGTGGTGTCTTGTGTCAGAGGAGCAGCACGGCTATGGCTATCAAGCACTCAGAACATCTCAGATGCCCAAGACTACACTAATCACCATTACATGCCAGGCTGGTCCTGATGTCACGTTGTTCTTTTTGGGGAGGGGTGAGGGTGGAGAAGGACACAGGTCAGACAGTCTCAAGGAAGGGCTCCAGGCCACAAAGCTCTGAGGAATATGGCCACCATATTCTGCATTAGGCCATATCCTATGAGCCTCAGCATCCTAAGCAACACCATGGCTGTCACTAGTACTCAGTCCCCTTAGGAATAGAGGAAATTTATTATTATCCCCGTTTTAGCCATTGAAGAACTGAAAGCCCACAGGAGAAAGTACTTTACAGGAAGAATGGAGACTCATCTTGAAGTCACAAAACCAAAACCTGACCCCGTGGTACCTGGCTGTCAAGTGCTGAGAACACTCTACTTGATCTGCAAGGTTTGACCTACCTATTGGTCTCCAAAGGCCAGATGTGCTTGTCACCCAATACCCTCATGAACTGCACCCCTAGAATGCAGGTAAGACCCGCCCATAAGCAGCTATGTCATCCAATACCCTCATGAACTGCACCCCTAGAATGCAGGTAAAACCCGCCCATAAGCAGCTATGTCATCCAATACCCTCATGAACTGCACCCCTAGAGCACAGGTAAAACCCGCCCATAAACAGCTACAATGATCAGGGCCAGCTCCTGTAAGTTCCCTGCCATTCTTACTGTCATCCTGCGAGGCCGTGTCCTGCTCAGCGTTGGCATAGGTGCGCAGGAACTCAGCGAAGGCCCCATCCCGGTCTAGCAGCTCCTGATAAGAACCCATCTCTGAGATCTTGCCGCCACTCATGACAATGATGACATCCACTTGGGGCAGGTAGCTGATACCATGGGTGACCAGGATCCGTGTCTATGGGTAAAACATAGACCTGGCCCCATCAACACCATGGAGGAGACACTGTCATAGCCCCACTGAGATTAGGACTATCTCAGGGCATGGCTCAGGTCCAAAGGCTATGAAAACACTCATTCATATTCTCAATATCTCTCTCTCTCTCTCTCTCTCTCTCTCTTTCTCTCTTTCTCTCTCTCTCTCTTTCTCTCTCGCTCGCTCTCAGCAAGACCCACCCTGTATCAGGTAGAAGCAGTAGGGGACAGAGAGTAGAGCCCTGCCTGGTCTCAAGGGCTAGAGACAAAATGAACCACAGGCACAGAAGCAGTATTAGGGTAAGGGAAGGGCAGTGCAGAGAGAACGGTAATGGTGAGCTGGGAAGACTACTTAGAAAGGGAACTCTAAGAGGGAGACAGAAACTACCAAGAGTGTGGATGAGGGGATAGTGAGGCCACCACACTACCTCTATTAGACAGCCATTGTGTGTTTGCAGTACTGGGGACTAAATTCAAAGCCTCTGCACACTAGGCAGGCACCCTACCACAAGGCTACATCCCCAGCCCTTGTCTTTTAAGGTAAGTTCTTGCTGTATAGGCCAGGCTAGCCTAACTTCTCCATCTCAGCCTCTTCAGTGCTGGCCTAACGAGTACACATCACCATGCCTAACTCTGGTGCTTATGTTTTAGACAGGAACTT
>JANHMN010000002.1:93762413-93775250 GCA_030674055.1 Rhabdomys pumilio | reverse complement strand
GAAGCATGAAAGCAAGCCCAAGAATCAAAGACTTATCCAAGGCCATACTGCCAACCTGGCCCTGGGAGAATACCTTGTTCTTCAGCAGGCCCATGGGACCAACCACCTTCTCAAAGATGTGCTTCCCAACATGTGCGTCCACAGCCGAGAGGGGGTCGTCAAAGAGGTAGATGTCAGAGTTACAGTACACAGCCCGGGCCAGGCTCACACGCTGCTTCTGGCCCCCTGACAGGTTCACACCCTAGGAAGACAGTGGGAGAATGGGTTTCTTGGGATCCTCAGGACCCCAGAACCATACAAAACAAGAATGGGGACAGAAGAGCTGCTGACTGGAGCAACTGACCCCCAGCAAGTACTCAGGGAAGGGAAGCAGACAGTCAGGCCTGCTGGCACGTCTATCAGCCCAGCTGCTCGGAGGCTGAGAGGCAGGAAGATGGCAAGTTCAAAGTCAGCCTGAGCGACATTTTCCTCTCAACTGAAAAGTACAAGGAGGACTGGGGGTGCAGGTCAGTTACAGGACATGTGCCCAGCCTATACCGGGGTCTACAGAACCACAAGAAGGAGGAGGTAGCAGCTGATGACACCTTGAAATTCATCACCCTATCTATAGAAGACACAGTGCGGATGGCAAAGATACTATTGTTTGTATACCTATTATATTATTACGCTGTAGCTGGCACAGCTACTGTTGCTGGTAGTGTTCTGTGCTGAGGTTCACTCTGAGCTACCATTCACTCCTATTAAAGTCACATAGCAAAGCTAGTGGCACCTAGGACACTTCACTCACAGAGGGAAAGTGCAGCAGTGAGCAACAGCAACCCACTCCCAACAACAAGTGACCAACACTGTGGTCACGTACAGCTCAAATGCCCAATGACACCTATGGAGCAAACTGTCCCAACCTGTGCCAGGACCGACCCTAGTAGCCAGCTCCCATATACACACACACACACACACACACACACACACACACACACACACACACACTTAGCATTGCTAGGGATGGAGCTCAGGGCCTTTGCCCATATTAAACAAGTATTCTACCACTAAGCCACACTGCTATCCATGTTTAGTATTTCATTTTGAGATGGGATCTTGCTAGGTGGCCTAAGCTTTCAAGATTGCCTCAAACTCAGCTTCCTGAATTCTGAGATGATAGGCCCAGCTATATTAAAAAAAAAAAAAAAAAAAAAAAGTCCCTTTGTTCCCAGCTTATTAACCTGAAGTAGATGCAGTACATAAAATCAGTCAGTCTTTGACTCCCTCCCAACTCTGGCACTGAGACTTGAAAGGAATCTCCAAGTGCTAGATCCCAGCACTAAAAAAAAAAATGGGATAAGGTTGATACGCATGCTGCCGACCCACCCCTAGCCTGTTTTGAAGACCCTAGCAGTCTTGCTACATAATACAGTTTGTATTATCCCACATAATACAGTTTGTTTGGCATCTCCAACCTGTATAAACAAGGATCCTAGCCAACCCAAAGGATCTCCAGGTCCATGCCAAGTAAAAGACACCAAGTTAGTGAGACGACCCTTGGTTACAGACTAGAAACAGACTAACTCAGCTCTCCCAAGAGGTCCCTGTCCCTGTGGATAGTTACACTTCCAGCACACACACAAAACAATCACTTGCACTGGAGCAAATGGGCTGGGAGGCACATATAAGGCCCTCTTCAAAAGTGGCAGTGGAATGGGGAACGGGAGGGCCTTAAGAGTCTCTCTCCCATGTGACTCAACATCAGGCAAGTCCCCTAGCCTCCCCAAGCTTCCCTTTCCTCAGCGATGCATTAGGGATCAAAGCAAACCCCTCTCATGAGCTACTGTGCAGAGACCTAGGTTAAAAATGTTAGTGTGGCAGCAGAGTGAAGAAGTGGGTACCAGCTAGTCTAGAGCTGTCTCATCATCACTCGTATCCACATCCCCTAGGTACACCGTAAGACTGACAAGGGAAGTCACTTCTGTTGTCTTGTCCACTGGTGGCACACCTTTGGTTTTTATTCTCTTAGATTCTACATCACCATGTGAGAGGCTCCCACTTAGATGGCCACTGACACCTCAACTAAGACCACAGCACCAAGAGCCATGCGGTACAGACCCTCGACAAACATCTAGCTTGACAAAAGGAGCATAGCCACAGGCTATAAACAGCAGATCCCTGATAATCCACTTACAGGAGGTCAGCTGTGGGAAAGGCCCTGACAAAGTGTGCACCTGTTTGTTACGCAGCAGCAGCAGCAGCAGCAGCAGCAGCAGCAGCAGCAGCAGCAGCAGCAGCTGTACCCATGCCACACTCACCTTCTCACCAATCTCTGTGCGGTCCCCGCTGGGCAGGATTTCCAAATCTGGAATAAGGGCGCAGGCTTCCATCACTGCCTTGTAGTAATTTTCCTGCAGGGGATGCCCAAACAGTATGTTCTCTCGGAGAGAGTCATTCTGAATCCAGGCCTGCTGAGGCACATAGGCCACGGAGCCCTGTGTGGCAGGCAGTGGAAAGGAAAGACAGACAGATGTGATCAGCAGATGCCTGCCTGTGAAAAGAACCAACTGCCCAAAACACACAGCCAGGACAAGAACAGAGAAGGTCACTTATCCACTGGAACAACAGACAAGGAACAGATGAATCCAACTCCTTCAAGGGACAGAAGGGCCAGCTTGACTATACAAGGGCGACTCATGGGAGGGTAGCACAGGCAGGAAAGCAAGTGTCAAGGACCAGTTCACACACGGCTAGTGTCATGCCCACCTGTATCAGGTGATAGAAAGTTACAAAGGATTCTAAACTAAGGAAATAGAAATCAGTTACCTAAATCTGTATCTAAAATCTCAGGAAAAAGACTCAATTGCTATTTAAACATTCCAGTTTCTATTAGCCTCAAATGTCAGGACACCTCAATTGTAAGGCTCACAAGATACTCAGCCACAGGCCATGTCTACCAAGACACTGGGGAAAACTAACGTTTTCAATATACTTTCTGAAATCACCAGCTACAAATAGTTCTCGGATACAGAACTAGTGCCTGCAATGGTAGGAACCCAGAAACTGTGAAACAGACTATAGCATGGATCGAATGGCAAGCAATTTCCCTTTGTCGACCTTGAACATGTTGTCCACCCACTGCTTGGAAGAATCAAAGGAACACATCCTGGAGCAACAGGTATTTGCGTGGACCCAGATGCTGTCCACTTACTTCTGACAGGCAGGTCCAGGTACACACATTTGGCACAAACTGGCTGAAGTAAACTAGTTGGGGTTTTGTTTTGCTGTTTTCATCTCCAGCTGCTCCAGAGGCTGCTGGTAACACTTTGGGTCTTATTTACACAGCAGGCAAAGGCTTCCGAGGGAATAACGTACACAGAGAAAAGCCCCAAGGGACTGATTTCACAACAGCCTTCAACTCACAGAAAGTTTAGCTCAGCTCAGAGCATCCTAGACCTTGAATTGCTAAATCCACATGCTTTCCCTCCAGGCTGGTATTAAGAATTCAAGTAACAGTAAGGATTTAAAACATGCTTCTTATACCAGGTTCTGAGATTATTCCAGCCACATCAATCAGTACTGAGGTTATTTCCTATTTACAAGATTCAAAAGAAAAAAGCAGCTAGAAGGTTCTATCCATAGAGACTACAGGATGAAGTGAGAGTGGGGATTGGGAGATCCTTCCTTGCGTGCTGGAATATCCTCCAGAGTCTTCACCCCTCCATCCCTCTGTTCCTACATTTTCAGGCAGATATATCATTGTATTTTGGTCATATTCACAATTGTGCCCCTCCCTTTCTTGGTTTCTTCCTCCCTCAAATAGCCCTTTCTGCTTTCATCTAACACACACACACACACACACACACACACACTCAGCCAGAAAATGATTGGGGCTGGACATCATGTGAAGTGAAGTAAGCCAAACTCAGAAGGCAGGCATGTGGCGTGAATGACCACTCCTCGGCAGTACGTCTACACATTCACAGCCTGTTTACTGAGCAGCTTTCACACATCACACTAGCCTAAGCACTGGGCAAAGAAAGAAGTAGCTGACTCTGAAACCTTGCCTTCCTAGATGAGCAGAGAGAATGGGGATGGCAGAAGGGAGGGGCTGCTTCTTTCAACAGTTTGTAAAAGACACTGGGCTGAGCCTTCCTCCCGGACCATCTCTCCCCATCCTGGCCTCCATCCTACCTTGAGAGTCACGTGTCCCTCCACCTTGTCCATCTCAGCCAGCAGGGCTGACAGCAGAGATGACTTCCCGCAGCCTACCTGGCCCACCACGGCCACAAGCGCTCCTTCAGGAATGGAGAAGGTGATGCTGCAAGGACACAATGAGAAGCCGAAATGGCACAATGTCCTAGACCCTCCCTGCTGAGAGTGGCCCATGTGCTGGTCAGTGCCTGAAGACCTCCAAGGCTGTGGGCCACGGTGGGCCATGGCCTCAAGGGCCCAATGTAAATGCATCACAAAGCCTGGCCAGCACAGAGCCCAGGGGCTAATGTGTCACCCAAGAGAACGGACAGAGGGTATTCACCTCTCTGGTTCCACCACACTTTGTCCCCAATGACAAGCCACCTCCAGGTGAACTCAAGTTCTCAGGTACCTGGAACTGGCTTAGAAAGTCCAGAAAATAGAAGACCAGGGTAACAGGCCAGGTCTGGGAAAAGATTCAAGAGACTGAGGGGCTGCACAAAGAGACCAGAGCTGAGTTCCAAAATGACCTTACCAACTGTGGTCTTTATGTTTGTGTGTGCAAGTGTGTATACTTGTGGTGGCCAGAGGTCAACACTGTTCCTCAGGCTCTGTCTGCCTTGTACTTTTTTTGAGTAAAGGTCTACCATTGGCCTGGAGCATTTCTTTTTTTCTTTTTTTAACTTTTTATTTTAAATGTAGGTGAGTACACTGTAGCTGTCATCAGACACACCAGAAAAGGGCATTGGATCCCATTGCAGATGATTGTGAGCCACAATGTGGTTGCTGGGAATTGAACTCAGGACCTCTGGAAGAGCAGTCAGTGCTCTTAACCACTGAGCCATCTCTCCAGCCCAGCCTGGAGCATTTCAAATACACCAGGATGGTTAGGCAGTAAGTTCCAGGGATCTCAAGCACAAACTGCTACATCCAGGTAAGGTCTCACATAGCCCAGGCTGGCTGCCAACTCACTATGTAAGCAAGATTGATCTGCCACCATTCCTGTTCCCCCCTGCCTCTGCCCCCCAAGTGCTGAGATTACAGGTGTACACCACCATACTCAGCTTTGAAATGGCCTGCTAACAAATAGAAGTGGTGGTGCACACCACTCAGGAGACAGGAGACAGAGGCTGATGAATCTGCCTAAGTTTGAGGCCAGCATGGTCTACATGAGTTACAACCTAGTCCAGACAATATAGTAAGGCTCTGTCTCAAAAAATGAGAGAAGGAGGAAGAGGAGGAGGAGGAAGAGGAGGAAGAAGAGGAGGAGGAAGAGGAGGAAGAAGAAGAGAAGGAAGAGGTGGAGGAGGTGGCGGTGGAAGAAGAGGAGAAGGAAGAGGTGGAGGTAGAGGTGGAAGAGGAGGAGGAGGAGGAGGAATAGGAAGAGGAAGAGGAGGAGGAAGAGGAGGAGGAGGAGGAAGAGGAAGAGGAGAAGGAAGAAGAGGAGGAGGAAGAGGAGGAGGAGGAAGAGGAGGAGGAGGAGGAAGAGGAGGAGGAGGAAGAGGAGGAGGAGGAGGAGGAGGAGGAGGAGGAGAAAAGGAGAAAACAGAGCTGTAGGCTGTTCAACCACGGTAGTTTGTTACCATGTATGGCACTGCTGTTCCTGCAGCTGACAGCTCAGCACACTGGTCTCAGTGCCCAGATCAGCCACACAGGCATCCCAGGACCCCAAGCAGGGTCCCTTCCCTGGGTTCTGGTTTCAAAGCTGGCTAACTACATGGATCAACTGTTTGATTCTTCTGTGTATGCACACAGGAGTGCAAGGTAGAGGGCAAACTCAGGTGTCATTTCTCAGGTACCATCCACCTTGTTTTTTTAAAGACGGGTCTGTCACTGGCCAAGAACTCACCAAACAGGCTATTGAGCCAAAGGAATCTTCCTATTTCTGCTTCCCCAGTACTGGGATTACACAGTATCACCTTGCTTAGCTCTCGTCACAGGGTCCACATTCAGATCTTTACTTACTGAGTCTCCTCCCTAGTCCCTGAAACACTCGTTGCTGTTGAGTCTTTTGTGCTGCATTTGTGAGGGGCAATGCCATGGTACCACCCTGTGCAGAACATCCAGGGAAGCGGTTCCTCCCTTCTTCTAGGGGAGACCAGGATATTGTAACAGGCTAAGGGGAGTCAAAGGTTAAATAGAAAAGACCGGAGATTCAAAGTGGCAAGTCAAAAGACCAGGAACCCTGCATGCCAGAAGGATGTGCGCAGTGGAATGTTGGGACAGGACAGAGAAAGGAGTTACAAATAAAAGAGGCAGAATTTAAGTTAGCCCTAAGAAAGACCTTTACACTCGGAGTAGTCAGTGGAAGCAGAAAGGGAGAGAGACTCCTTTCTCTGAACAGTCTGTACTGTGCTTGACAAAATACAACAGGCAAGCTACCACGTCAGGGAATAATTGCTTAGGGGTACAAGTGACAAATCTGGTCCAAAAAAAAAAAAAGGTTCCACTGGCCTTGTGTTTTGGGTTCCTTAAGGAGACTGGATCACAGTGACAGCAGGCTTTCCCTGAAAATGGACCTTCTCAATGCCCCAAACCCCAAACTCCCCTTGTGGCCCAGGAGCATGACTTCCTGTCACAGTCAAAAGAGACATCTATACCAAGAACCTTCTGAGCTGCTCCTCAAAACTACCTAAGCAGTTGTGATTGGACCTTAATCCAGATGGGTAAACTGAAGCTCAAAACAGCAAAAGTTGGGGTCACAGAGGTGAAGAGTATTCAGAGCCAGTGTCAGAGTGCCCACCTCCCAGGCTTACCCATTCAGTGTGGGAGGTTCACCCCTGGCCCAAGTGAAGGTCGCATTCTTCACGGTGATGCTATTCATTCTTCCACCTGGAAAACAGTAGGGACAACATGTCAGGAGTTAACAGGTACACATGCAGATGCCCTATTCTGGTTCTCTGGTGAGGCTGAAGAACCTCACTGGTTACTCAGTGCTTGGGGACACCCTCACATTTCTCAGGCTGGAAAGGCTAAGCATGAGCCAAGGTCAGAGAGAAAAAGCTGCAGCCCCATATAAGCCCCTCTCCACCAGGGTATGTACCATCACACCCTCCTCACACTCCATGTCCTAGGCTGTCCTCTAGTTTAAAACTAGGGTCTTTTCCCTCAACTCTTGGATCCTAAGACATCTTCCCTTTCGTGTCCCTTCCCTTAGCCATTCTACCCTGCCACCTCCTAGCAGATCAATGTTTCTATAGCTTCAGTGACAATCAACCGAAAACAGCATCTACTGGAATGGAAGGCTGCTAAGAAACAGGACATGCTGCAGGAAGGGGGTGGGGGAATAGAAATTTGGCCAATGCCCACATTATAAGGTCAAAATTCCTGAGGATCCTACCCTGCTCCATTTCTCTCCCCTGGCTTTACTTTTGCTTCTGTCTCTAATTTTTAAGTCCCTTAATTAGCTGCCAGAAACACTTCCAGAGAGTGATAGGCCATAAATCCATAGCAAAGAGGTTTGTAGCTAAATGAAATTAACTGCAGCTTCCCCAAGAGGAAAACACTTGTTTCTCACTGAGGTAAGGTTCACACCAAGGTGCATGCTAAGCAGAGTCTGTATCCTCACAAAAGAGGAAGCTAGGTATGTCACTCCGAAGAACTGGCCAGAACTGCTGCAGTCAAGGTCCACCAGCAAACTGAGCTTTAGACCATGACAGGCAGGGCTGCAAGGTGATTAAGTACTTCAGAAATACAAGCACTGGCCCTGGCTCAGTGGCACTTGCAGAGAACTGTGTACAGCTTGGCTTTAGGAGTTCTGGGTGGCTGCCTTGGGTCTAGAGTCTATTTTGCTGGCCCCATACCCAGAGAGCCTCGGGACAACAAAAAAAACATGGAAGACAGTTCCAGCATTTACTTGGGCTGTAGTTCTCAAAAAGGACCAGCTGTCCTCCTAGGGTATACTTGGAAACTCCTGAAGATTATTTTTGTTGTCACACTGGGGTGACTATGAGACATAGTAGGTAGATGCCAGGGGCACTACTCACCATCCACAGTCATAGGCTGTCCCCAACAAGAAGTGTGAACCCCAAGGGGCCCCCAGTGTGATAACCTGCTAAGGCCAGCGGAGAGCAGCTACTACCCTCACAGAACAGCAGAGCTGCGACTTGCATATCACTGCTAATAAGTAGGAAGACTCCTGGCACTACATACACCTGCACCGCATCACCAATAGCCAGGTACTATCATCAATTCTGGTTTCTGGGCTCTGAGCCAGAGGGTGTAGGTTTGAGCCCCAGTGCTACCTACCACTTCCTAGCTGAACAGTCTCTGTGGATCTCTTTCCTCCTGTGAGTCAGGGCTGTGCTAGAGGCACCACACTGGACTACTACAGTAGGAGGCACATGCACATAGAGGCTTGAGAACAAAGGCTGGCAGGGACTCCCCTCAGCCAAGGACTTCCCTTCTGAAGGCCTCAGGCAAGTTTGGTGACCCTGGCTCCTGCTCCAAGGTCCACGATACAGGGTATATTTTAACTAAACATCCACTCCAGAAAAGGCTCACCTCTCTTGGTGCCATTAACAGTGACTGCAAACTGCCTAGAGACTCCCAAACAAGACTTCAGGGGCCAGTCAGAAGGATCAACTGGTCTAAGAAATAAACCTAGCGATAACAATCTGTAGGATGACTGGCTAGGCCTGGTGGCACAGCCCTGCCCTCCCAGCTCTTTAGGAGGCTGAAGCTCCCGAGCTTGGCCAGCCTGAGCAACACAGACCATGTCTCAGAAGTGAAAAGTGAGCTGAGTCTGTAGCTCAGTAATAGAGCATTCACCTAACAAATGTGAAGTCCTGGGTTCAATCCCCAACAGTAAATTAATCAATCAATTCAAAACATTCAATGAAAAGCACTTTTACTCCCAAGATCCAGATGAGGAAAATAAAGGTATGAGTGCACAGAATTAGGCAGAAACAGAAATTGGGCGATCCGATCCCTTGCCCAGGACAGAACCAAGACCTGGGCTGAAAAGCCCAAAGTGTCACTCACACTGCAGGAGCATGGGGTGACAGCATAAACAGGGAAGCCCCTTTCTGCCCCTGGGACCCTGGGTCTTGTGGGCAAGCTGGGCAGAGTCAGGCCCTGGGAAGGCCAGGATAAGGACAAAGTGGGTAGAGGACAGGTACCTACCATCCTTCACCGACCACCGCTCAATGCTGTCTGGCTCCAGCTCCTCATGAGACAGAAAGATCCTGAGACGCTTGAGAGATACACTGGCCTGAGGAAGAAACACAGGATGTGTCACCTTGATAGCATCTGGGCTACCTGCCACCCTGAGCCTGGTGCAGCCTTAGAATAAAACTTGACACACACAGAAATCACTACATGAAGGGCAGAGGCTTCCTCATGCAACAAGATTTAGAAGGTAGCCACCTCTGCACTGGCAGACTGAGTCTGAACTCAACACATTACTGGGTTCTGGGTCCTAGTTACAGAAAGACAACACATGCGGCAGTGCATATGGACAAAGGTCTGCTGAAAAATCCTTCAGTACAGAAAGAATGAAAGCAGGAAGGAGGGATGGAAACAGAGAGAGAGGGGGGTCCTCAGAGTTTTCAACAAGCATATCAGGACTCATCAGCAAAATATGAAATTGAGAAACAGGCCAAGACCTGTGTTTTTCAAAACACCAGCTTAGAGAGGGCAGAAGAATATAGAATATTCCAGAAAGATTCTTTGAGATTAAAAAGGGAAGTATTGCTATAAAGTCCATAACTCCCATCTGGGCTGGAGTTTTAGGGCAACCTAGGCTATAAAACCAGATATTCTGCGACAAAGAGGAAAATGTGTTTCTCGGAGTAGAATCAAGTAAGTAAGCCCTTACTGCTAAGGAGCCGTGCTGGGACAGCAAGTGGATTCATGCACAGGGCTCTACTGAGGCCTCTAGGATACAGCAGCACGAGCAATGTGGAAAAGCATAGTCAAGGCTGCACACAGTGGGGCAGCTTGGGTCCAAATGGCACTGAGGAATCTTTGGATTCCATAGGTTGGGGTGCACATGTCCTCTCCTGCTTCCTTGCCACCCACATGCCTACACAATGTTGCTAATGACCATGAGAAAATGATGACAGCCCACATGTCGACTTCTGGTTCCCACTGTCCCCCACACATCAGCAGGCTGCTGCTGCTGACCATGGTAGAATTTTTTATTTGTTTGTTTGTTTGTTTGTTTGTTTTTTAAGATTTAGTTACTTGTTTTATTTCTATGAGTACACTGTAGCTGTCTTCATACACACCAGAAGAGGGCATCAAATCACAGTACAGTGGCTGTGAGTCACCATGTGGTTGCTGGGAATTGAACTCGGGACCTCTGGAAGAGCAGTCGGTGCTCTTAACCGCTGAGCCATCTCTCTAGACCTGTGACACGATTCTTAGACACCCCCCCCATGTTACCCTCCCGGCCCCCTCTGTCTGATACACACCTGCACAATGCTGCTGATGACCATGGGCAGGATGTTGAGTGGGAAGCGCAAGATATTGAATAGGGCTAGGGACACGAAGGCTTTCTTTGCATCTAGGATATTTCTCTCATCTACAGTCACAAAGACAGCAAAGGTTGACAGAGCCACCTGCAAACAGAGCAAAGTGTTGAATGATAGAGGAGCCACGGCTGCACCACCCCGGAAGGGTGAGGATTCAATCAAGACAGACCCCTCCACAGGGTTTAAAATGGCAAAAGCCCAAGGGAGGTGGGAAACGGGTGGATGCAGAAGCAGCACTTCTGCATCATAAAGAATAGACCAGAAAAGTGGGTGATCAGCTTTTCAAACACTTGGCCACTGTGTAAGTATTCTTGGTATGAAGGTGACGCTGGGGTTCATTTCCAAACACACAAAATACAGCTCCATTTGAAGAGGGCTCTCCTAGCATGCATGAAGCTCTGAGCTCACCCCCCAGCAGTACACGAACCAGGTACGGTGGTGTACGTCTGTAGTGCCAACACTGGAGAGGAGGAACCAGAAGGATCAGAAATGTCAAGTCATCCCTGGCTACAGAGGGAATTCAAGACCAGTCTGAATAAGAGACCCAGTCTCAAAAACAAAACAAAAGCCAGAAGGTGGCCACAGAAAGGATGGCACATGACAGGTGGGTACCTGGTGAATCTGGGTCTGCACATCACTCCTCTACTTTTCAGAGGGGAGCCTCCCTGGTGCAATCTAGTGGGCAACAACAGGATCCCTTGGGGGGTCCTCTGGGACACAAGTGGAATAAGCAATCCAGAAAAATATATATAGGACAAATGACCAGCCCTGGTCCTGGACCCATTAAAGGCTTTCCCCTGGACAAAACCAGAGCAGGAGCCATTATACACATCCATGCCGTTTCAATCACCCCTAGAAGGCAGTGGGCTATGAAACCAGAGTCTATTCACCCAGAGCACATCAATTCTGTGGCCAAGTGTGGGCTCACTCTGCTCCTCATATAAAGTACAACCAAGCCAAGTGATGGGTGCAAATTGTACTGCATCATCCAAGAGGCTGAGTTTATGCCACCTTACACACTTGGCTAGGACCTCTGAGTCATGCTGCCAAGGATTACATCCTCCTGGAAGCCTGGGCCTGATGCAACCAGCAAGGAGACCTGCTTTCTGCTCTACCTGTCACTAACCAGCCAGCAGACCCAAGGAGACTTTGAGAACAATTACTCAGAATCTGTGCCCAAGGAGGAAGGCAGTACTCCAAAGGCCACCAACACCCTATCATGTGAGCAGTCCCAGATGGGAGCTCTGCCGAGAAGCCTCAGAGGCCTCAGAGATTGTTCTTTTATTCTGTCTTTTTTAACTTTCTTGAGACATGTGCCTACTACGTAGCCCTGGCTATACTGGAAATCACTGTATAGACCAGGCTAGCCTCTGCCTCCTGAGTGCTGAGGTGTGTGCCAGTATAGCTGATTAAAATGTATTTCTTAACTCACACATTGAAAACTGTACAGATTACTGATGGGCCATGTGCTGCACTGACACAGGAACTCAGGTCAAAGTAAATTCTCTTGTTCTAGCTTTTCAAATGGACCAGAAGTATCTGGTTTATCTGTTGGCACTATGCTTCCATCTCTTTTCCTCATGCAAAAGTGTTTGCTCAAAATTCTCTAAAAATATTCCACACAATAGAATATTAATTATCCACTGTAAAAAAGAATGACATTCTTATACATGCTATTACCTGAATGAAACAAAAAGGGTCGTAAGTGACAGAAACAAAAAGCCAACATCTTTTTTTTATGCTGTTTACAACGAATGTTCCCAACAGGCTTATCTACAGGTAGGAAGTACACTGATGGGTACCAGAATTAGTGAGAATAAGAGAATAGGGGTAACCTGTAACACGTAAAAGGTCTCCTGCTGGGTAATGAAGAGATGCTGAGCATGCTCAAACCTACTGGAGAAACTGAGAAGCTATGTGCTCGTGTGGAGGGATGAGGAGCCCACAAGGGGGCTCAGCAGGCAAAGGCACTTTCAACTAAGCCTAAAATCCATAGTTTCATTGTTCCATCCCTGAAAATACATGTGAAAGCACAGAACATACTCCCACAGGCTATCCTCTGACCTACACACATGCACCATGGTGTGTTCTTTCTCTCTCTCTCTCTCTCTCTCTCTCTCTCTCTCTCTCTCTCTCTCTCTCACACACACACACACACACACACACACACACACACACACACACACAC
>JANHMN010000002.1:93718549-93762403 GCA_030674055.1 Rhabdomys pumilio | reverse complement strand
CACACACACACACACACACACACACACACACACACACACACACACACTGATAATAATAACAAAACTATCTAAAGTCAACGTGCTGTAGTATAAAAGTCACAGTCTTGGCCAGTCCATGGCCCACTGGATTACAGAAGTTGTTCTCTGTCACCAGTCTGACCCTTTTTCCAGTCATGTTTGCTCTCAGTCCCCGGTCAGGCTCTGAGTCCTATGTTCTCCAAGAAGTGGTCACACACAACCTCCTGTTAGCTGAACTACTAGGTTTGGGGTGCCATAGGCTGTTGGATCACTGTCAACAGGATGACTCAGAGAGAACAATGCCTTGGGGAACTATAGAGAGGCTCCAGGGGAAAATGGCACAGGGCCTTTACCTCAGTCTGTCCCCTGGATTGCTCGTGGACATGATTCTGTGCCTCCTGTGACAAACATTCACATTCGATTTATAAAACAGGTTTATTCTTGTTGGATGTCAGAACATAGCTATAGGACCCAATCTGGTCAGTGTACCATGAATCTGGACATGGCCTCTGCCTTGCTTTGTTTCCCAGGCATAATCTATAGCACGTGCCAGGCAACTGTGTTTAGACTGGTCTGTCCTGAGAAAGCTCGGGAAAGGGCTGCTCTGTCTGGTAACATTTAGCATGTGGCGTAGATAACAGTATGTAGATAATATTTCCTGGCATTTATTTACATGGTTTCCTGATCATGTGTTTCTGAACTCAAGCAACTGTCCGTGGTTCACTGCCTTCTGTGCTATATTCCTGTATAAAAGCACACTGAGACTGAAGTAAGGTTGTCTACATTAGACTACACTCCACCCCGTTCTTTCAGGTTCTCAGATCCCAGATGAAGTCAGATTTCTGTCAGCATGACAGAACTGAAGCAATAAAACTTCAGTCACTCATTCTCCCACCTACACGTAGGTACCATGTAAACATCATTATGCTAAGGCCCCTCTGCTCTGGGGACCAACAGAGCATGCCAAACTCCGATCAGTAGAGTGCCACATAGCAGTCATTACCCCAGGGGATGAAAATTACTTTACAGAGGAATCCAGGCCAAATAAGAGGCAAGCAGCTTACAGATCACCGAAGAGTATGCAAAACACTGGCTTAGAAAATGGCACAAAGTGACAGACACTAGGCTCTGACCCCAGAACAAGAGGCAAAGCATCTCTGTATGCCACACCTGTCTTCTATCACTGTAGGTGAATATCACGCATCCTTGAAGCCAGGAACCTACCAGCAGAAGGTTCCACAGGAAAGGCAGCACAGACCACATATTTTCTCCTAATATAGGCAGAGGCTGGGCACCTTGGCAGTGCCCATGTCCCCATTGACAACTGGCTCCAACTGTTTCTTGCCAAAAGGCTCAGCAGACTGCCCTAGGAGCCCAGCATTTTCAGCCTTTCCTGCTACTGTGGTTTCAGGATGAAACCCCTCCACAGGCTCATGTGTTGGGACCCCTACTTTCCAATAGGTACCATGTGGACATGGAACCATCGGGACACCAGGCTTAGCTAGCAGATACTGGCTTCCAGCATAAGCCTTCCAGGTTATAGCCTGACCTTGCTTCCTGATCCACCAAAATGGAAGAAAGCCATGCTGAAAGCTCTCAATGTACTACACAAGCAACACGACCTAGCCCACCACAGTGGACTGGTATCTGTGATCAAAGCCAAGCCCTCCTCCATTAAGTTACCTCTGTCAGAGATTTTTGTTACACTAATTAAAAAAGTAACATATACCAACTCATTCAGAAACCAAGGGACAAATTTGGAGGTCCAGCATCCTTCTCTCCAGTACTTTCTGGCTTTGGAATGGAGACAAGGAAAAAAGATCTTTGAATCTCTTTGCCAGCATTTTCAATAACAGCCTAGAACATTTTACTAAAGTGTTTCAGGCCCATCTTCAGTGGCCTAAGACCATGTGTCCAGTGGCATTGCCAGATACGTTCTAAAATTACAGTTTTGTTTATTGCCTGTGTCTGAAATGTCAGCTCTGGGAGGGAGTTTATGAACAGCCTGTCCCTGCTTCTCAGAGGATCCAAGGCTATCACTTAAGTACCCTGCTGTTCACGGTAACAAGCAGATCACATAGGAAGTTCTAAAGTGTGGAACATTGCTCAGGTAAACCTTGTCACCCAACCCCACCCACTACATACCTAGTTCTCAACAATGAAGACTTCTGGAGTGTCTCCAATTACTATGTCAAAGTAAAGGGAATGAAATGCAAGGTGATTTTGTGTCCAAGAGAGGTATGGACCCTGAAGAAGAGCCAGCCGACAGGCTGAGGAAGGATGGGTGACTTGTCCATGTTGGATGACACTTCTTTTTCAGAGTTGTAATCAAACCCAGAGTCTTAAGCATGCCAAGTTACATATAGTACAATTCTATTAGAATACATAAAACTACTTGAAAGATTTGTCTTATTTTTATTTATCTGTGTGTATCTCTGTGTATGTGGCACATGTATGAGTAGCCACAGGGCTAGAGAGGACATCAGATGCCCTAGAACTGGAGCTCCAGGTGGCTGTCAACAACCCGCTTTGGGTACTAGGAACTGAATTCAGTCCTCTAGAAGAACACTGAGTGTTCATAAGTGCTGAGTCATCTCTCCAACCCTCATAAAGGTATTTTTAAATATGTACATACACCCTTAGACCCTGTTTTCCGAAGATGCATAAAACATTCTCAGTGAAGCAAGAGACTTGTCATAGCAGAGATGTCGGGGACAGCATGCATCTACACTTTAGAACTTCCTATGTGATCTGCTTGTTACCATGAACAGCAGGGTACTAAGTGATAGCCTTGGACCCTCTGAGGAACAGGGACAGGCTGTCCACAGACTCTCTCCCAGAGCTGACATTTCAGACATGAGCAATAAACAAAACTATTTTAGAACATGTCTGGTAGTGCCATTGGACACATGGTCTTAGGCTACTGACCAACCATAGCTTGCAGTCAGTAAGACGAAGTCAGTGGTCTCCTGGAATCTATCAGTTATGGTACCAAATAAGCAGTTTAGTTCAGATAACACTGTATGTGTTTAGACATATTTATATGCATGTGTATGTGAGTACATGTAGAGGCCAGAGGACAACCTCAGCTGTCATTTTTTTGGCACTGTCCACCTTGGCTTCTTAAAACAGGCGCTGCCACTGGCCTAGAACTCAGCATTTGGCTAGACTCTAGCCAGGGAGCCCAGGAATCTGGCCAGCTCCGCCTCACCACCACTCCTGGCTCTGTTGCTGAACATGGGTGCTGGAGATCAAACATAGGTTTTCGTTCTTGTAAGTCAAGTCCTTCACTACAGACTCATCACCCCAGCCCTAATATGCTTTCTTGTAAGACTTTCTCAATGAAGAAAGCAAGCTGACAGCACAGGTTTGCATTCTACAACAGATGGATGGCTGGACCAGCCACGTGAAGCTGCCAAGGGTGCAGTTAAAGTGGGCTGAGGGCATCAGCCTTGGAGAGGGGTGATGGAGAAGGCCTTGCTCAAATGGCAATCTTTTGTCTGGTTAGCTTCCGGGTGACAGATGGTACCCAGGACATCATACCTTAGCAAACAGTGTGCACCTGAGCTAAACCCTAGCCCCGAACTAGCAGTCTTTGGAAAAAGGTTAGGTGCTGGCTCAAAGGCACTTGTTGCCAAGACCGACAAGCAGAGTTCAAGCCCTGGAGCCCACACACGAAGGAGAGAATTCCGGTTGCCCTCTAGCTAGAACACTCATATCCCCTACACATGCACAAAAATAAACAAGTTTCATTTTAAAACTTTACAAATATTTAGGTTAAAAACACAAGAAGACATTAGAACTATTTGTCATTGCCACACTCACCAGGAAAGGTGTGCAAACCCACGTGAATGTGCCCACAGCCGCCAGGTAAGCAGATTTCTTCAGCACCTTCAGCTCCTCCTGCCTGATGCTCATAACTTTGTCCTGGAAAGCCAGCTCCCAGGCGTACAACTTGAGTACTTTGATCCCGTTGAGGATTTCATTCATCAGCTTGATTCGGTTGTCTTTGCTCTTCATGTGTGCCACCTAAAGAGGGAGAGGAGATCAGCGTCCTGAATCCTAGGGGCATCTTCACACAGAAATGGCTCCTCCCAGAAGATAGGAGAGCCGGTCCTGGACCCCAGGAGCCATACTGCCAGTTCCCAGACCACGGCAAGAGACTCAGCCATTGTAAAAGTTGAAAATGCTTCAAATCAGGTTGGACACGACCAAGAGACCAACTCAAAGCTGAGGGATAGGGGTGAGACAAGCCTCACAGGCATTCAGAGACAGGATGACCCAAACAGGGAAAAATACATGATTACTCCCTTTTTCTTCTTCTTCCTTCTTTTCTCCCTCCTTCCTTCCTGATCCTTCCTGCCTCTAGCTCTCTCTTCATCACAGGGTTTTACTCTAAGGCCAGGCTGGCCTTGAACCCCTAGTCCTCATGCCTCAGCTTCCTATGTGTAAGACTGACAAGAGTGTACCACCACATATGCTGTTTTTCTTTTTCTCATAACTAACTTCCAGCCACTCCCTGGTCACTAAAACGACCGGCTGGCACTGGTCCTGACCAGCCATGACAAAGACATACAGTTGTTAAATACTTTAAAAACCCGTCTGGCACATAACATCTTGGCAGATAACTTTCTAAGCATTTCATACATAGTCATTCCCTGCTCAGGCAGGTCAGTGGCTTCACCAGTCCTGGGTTACAAGAAACTAAACCTGAAAACAAAACAGATAAGGACATTTTTGCAGATAAACCACTCAGGGAAGCCTACTTCATATCCCAAACCTGTTGTCTGGCCTGCTCCATGACATCAGCCTACACAGCCACCCCCACCCCACCCCACCCCAATCCATCATAGGCCACCTGGGCCCATCCGTGCAGCCAAGGACAGCAAACACCCAACAACAAGGCAGAGAAACACGGAAGATGAAGAATGTGGATGTGAAGAGCCCGTGATCCATACAGGAAGAGCACCAGGCATGGACACTGGATAAAAACACATAATAAAAAATATCACCGCTTTACTGTTTTTATGGGATTCCTAAGTGTGTGAACAGTAGGTCTCTGTTTCTGGCTCCTTCTCTTGGGCTCTTTTCCTTCTATTTTTCCAATTTCATATGTTAGTTTTTCTTCTATCTTTCGTTATTATAATACATTATATTCCCTTAGAAGCCTGTTTATTTTCTAATGAGAGACAGAAAGCAAGTGTATCCAATGGGAAAGGAGGTACAAAGGAGCTGGAAGGAGTAGAGGGAGGAGAAACCACCATATCAGGATGAATTATATGAGGGGGAAAAAAATCTATTTTCAATGAAAGGGAGAAAAAGAACTTTTAAAACTTAAAAAAAAAAAAAAAGCCATAATTATACAGTTAGTTAGAGCTAAAAATTACATGTGAAAAGTTCTAGAGGGGGCTGGTGAGATGGCTCAGTGGTTAAGAGCACTGACTGCTCTTTCAGAGGCCCTGAGTTCAAATCCCAGCAACCACATGGTGGCTCATAACCATCTGTAATGAGATCTGATGCCCTCTTATGGGTTGTCTGAAGACAGCTAAAGTGTACTTACATATAACTGAAAATAAAAACTTTAAAAAAAAAAAAAAAAAAAGAAAGAAAGAAAAGTTCTAGAGGTAAAGCCAGGCATGGTAGTGCAAACCTCTAGTCCTCATAGTTTGGGGCAGGAAGACTGAAAGTGAATCCAGTATAGGTTACAAGATGAAAAAGAAGGAAGGATGGAAAGGAAGGAAAGATGGAAAAGACAAAGGGAAGGAGGGACAGAGGGAGGGAGGGAGGGAGGGAGGTTGGTTCTCAGCTACTACGAGAGAGTCTCTGCCTTCCTGCTCAGACCAACTCTAGTGCGCTGATGAAAACTTGCAGAAACTTGAATGTCAGGCCACTCAGGGAAGCAGTGCCCCTGTATTACAGATCAGGACCTATAATAGATCAGGCTGTCCATCCCAGGCCTGAGCATCAGGAAGCTGGGTGACCATGGCCTGGCCTGGGCTCAGAATGAAGTCTCGTGGAGATGGACACCCTACCTGGTAGGTCTTGGTCTTCATGGCCATCACAGCATTGAAGGGCACCATCAAGATCATCACAGCCACCCCAGCCAGCACAGAAGGGCCCAGGCTCTAAAGAGAGACAGGTGACAATTAGTTATTCAGCAAACAAGACAGCCCTGGCACTCACTTAATCTAATGTGAATTACATGCTTCAGGCAGACCCTACCAAGCAAGAATGCTGTCAATCATTTATTCCTTTCACCCGAAGATGAAGCATCAAGAGTTTTCAGGGTTGGATCTCCCCAGCCCTTTTAAGAACACACAGTTAAAGCACATCCTTATATTATCTAAAGCTATGAAAATTTGACCTTTGACTTCTTAGAAAGGCCCCAAGGTGCTGGCTAGTTAACCCCCAACCTGATTACTTACTAATCAAGAAGGCTGGAAAAGTGACTACAAGATTGGCTGGTTCCTGATACTTGTAGTACAGGTAAGAGACACTTGCTTTACACCAGCTGGCACCAACAGTGTGGCTTGTGTCCAGCCTCTTTTCCTCTAGGTTAGGTCTTTTGTATTCGCCAGGTAGAGCATACAGATGAGCTGCAACACCCATCTCCCTCAGCTTCCCAACAGTGACCTTGACTTTCTAGAGACTCAAGCTTGTTGTTGTCTGCCTTCGCATCTGTGCCTTATTCTTTCTGATTTGTGTGTGTATACATGTATGAGAATGTGTGCACAAACACACACACACACACACACACACACACACACACACACACACACACACGGAGGCCAGAGGTTGACTTTGATGTATTCCGCAGTAACTTTTCATCTCATTTCTTGAAGACAGGACAGATAGTGTCATGAACCTGGAGCTTACCAATTTGGTTAAAACCATCCTGCCCCAACTTCCAATACTGAGATACAGACGTGCTGCTGGCCCCAGCTTTTTGCATGGGTAATGAGGAACCAAATTCAGCCATCATGTTTCCACAGCAGGCCTTTTATAGATTAAGCTATCTCCCTAGCAGCTCTGATGGTTTTCTATAATCAATTCTGACTCTATTGCTCTACCATGAAATCATAAAGCCTGGCAAAGCTCTGGGAACCTGACATGGTATATGTCATATACTTCATGACACTCTCAGCATAAGCTAGCAAAACATTCTATGATTGAATTCATTTTTTTAATGTTTATTACAATCATTTGCATGTGAACTTGTGCTTGTTGGGCAGTGTATGATACACAAGTGTGTATGCATGAGGGTTGCAATACACAGGTTAAATGTTCATGGGGTGCAGTATACAGGTGTGTGTGAGAGAGTTCAGAGCTCAAACTCAGGTGTCACTCCTCGGGATACCATCTGCCTTGTTTTATGAGATAGGGTCTCTTTCTCTGGCTTAGAATTTAGTTAGGCTGACAAGTCAGTGAACCCTACAAATCTGTCTTTCTCTGCCTCATTTGCCACATCTCTTATAATAGAGAATTTCTGACTTTTGGTTTGTTTGTTTTTGTTTTTTGGGGTTTTTTTTGTTTGTTTGTTTTGGTTTGTTTTTTTTTGTTTGTTTGTTTGTTTGTTTGGTTTGGTTTTTTTTTCTTTGTTTTTTTTTTTTTTTCTTTTTTGAGGGGGAGAAATTTTTTTTTCTTTTTTGAGAATTCAACATTCTAGAGGATCAAACTTGGGCCTTTGTGCTTGCCTGGCAAGCATTTTGTAGATTGATCCATCTCCCTGACCATTCAAGTAAATTTGTAATGTATTAATTTCATGCTTACTGCTCTTTTTTAAAATGTAGTATATGCATGTGTCTGCATTTTCTATGACACATGAATACAAATGCTGGTCAGCAGAGGCCAGAAGAGAAATCAGACACCATGGAGATGATTCCTGGCAACTGTGAGCTGTCTGAAAGGGGTGCTGAGAACCAAGCTTGGATTCTCTGGAAGAGAGCAGCAAGCACTTCTAACCCCTGAGCCATCTCTCCAGCCAAGTTACTCCTTTCTCACACAATATAAATCTATTGGGAAATAAAGTTTTATAGCAAATTTTTGATATCTGCTTAGTCTCCCTGCGTATCACATGTTCATTTAGCCAAGGTTCACGACTTGGGACACTGAGGATGCACTTTACAGTAAGTATTTTTGGAGGAGAGTGTGCCCAAGGTCAGAGAACCCAGAATGCTAAGAGCCAGCCTGGTCCTCAGCAGCCACCATCCTATACTGTGAGGGTTGGTGGTCTAAGTAAGGAAATCTTGCTTGGGTCTTATGACAGTCTGTAGAGGAATTTTAATCCAACAACATGGCTGCTCTGGCAAGGGATTATATCCAAAGACGTTCTATGTGACCTAGGTGGAATGCAGACATGCCCTTAGTATACAGCTTTACTCCCTAACAATGGAGGCAAGGTTGTTTTGTAGAAGGAAGTCTAATTGAGGGGTAAAGTGACTAATCAGAGAAAGGTTTGACAGAGTGAGTCAGAACAGACAGGAAAGAGAGGCTACTTAAAGAGCAGCGTAGAAAGGGAGAGTTGAGGCCACTGAGTTTGGTTGAGTTCAGTTCAGAGGCAGTTTTTACCAGGCACTTTTACCAGGTTACAGAGAGAACAAACTAGATACAGTTGAAGACAGAACAAGCCAGATAATATGAAGGAGCCAGAAGATGAGCAAATAAATTGCCAGTTAGTCTGAGGCCAAGCAGAGCAATAAATAAAGTGAGAAGCCAAGAAGCCAGATTGAATCTTTCAGTTTGGAGAGGAGTTTGAGCCAGAACAGGTGAGTTGAACCAGCCAGCTACAGTTCAGAAAGAGCTAGAAAGGGTGAGCTTATTTAGCAGTAAGCCTCCAAGATGATAATTACATCTAGCAAATAAGAGTTACATTTACAACAGTCTGACTGTGTAGCCCAGACTAGCCTCCAAGTTAGATCCTTCTTTCTTTATAATTTACAAACATCCCTAGAGGCTTCTCAACATTTTACATGGATTACAATTCCTAGGAAAGGGTACACACCACAGTATATACCTGAAGACTTGTATATAGCTACTTATGTTCTCTATGTGGGGCTGGAGACATAGTAGGTATAGCACACAGGAGTGAGCTTACTTCAGATTACTCATTATTGTTTGCTGATGGTATTCAATCACATGTTTAAATAACTGTTTATATACCTCTATGGAAAAACCTGTTTTTGCCATCTGTGACTTATCCTTATAACTAGAACTTAAGAACTTTACTCAGGTGACCTTTCTTAGCCCTCAGGAGTATAAATTGTCTGGGGCTCTAAATAAAGTTGGCTATTGCATGAGACTTCGGTCTGTCTCATTTATTGGCTCCATTTTCCCAGGTCCCACTGCCTCTAAAGTGGTGACACTCATGTCAGTGTGTCCACACTCACACATGTAAAAGTGCACACAGGCCTACACACATACTACTGCACAAATCCTAAAAATTAAGGAAAAATGAAAGGTAGTGTACCTAGGATGGGGTAAGAATCATCAGTGGAAGTAAGGAAGGCCATTCCTTCAGCTGTAAGGAGCTCAGTGGTAGAGCACTTACCCAGCATGCAAAGGGGCCTCAAGTTCCATCCTCAGGACTGAAAGAAAAAAGAAAGAGAAAGGAGAAAGAAAAAAAGAAAGAAGGAAAGAAAGAGGGAGGGAGGGAGGGAGGGAGGGAGAGACAGAGACAGAGACAGAGACAGACAAAGAAAGAGGGCTGGAGAGATGGCTCAGAGGTTAAGAGCACTGGCTGCTCTTCCAAAGGTCCCAAGTTCGATTCCCAGCAACCACATGGTGGCCCATAACCATCTATAATAAGATCTTATGCCCTCTTCTGGTGTGCAAGCATACACACAGGCAGAACACTGTAAAATAAATAAATAAATAAATAAATAAATAAATAAATAAATAAATGAAAAAAGAGGAGAGAGGGAGAGAGAGAGGGAGAGAGAGAGAGAGAGAGAGAGAGAGAGAGAGAGAGAGAGAGAGAGAGAGAAAGGTAACTCCTAGGTTTGGTGTTAGAGTGAGGGTGAGGGTGAATGGCCCACTAGAAATAATGTTACATCCTTTTACCATGGAGAGGAACCATGACTCAGGCTGCTAAATCCACTTCTCCTTCCTGGGTCACAACTGTTGGTTCAGGGATAGGAACAGGACTGAGCTGGTTAATCACAGTACCCAGAAGAGACCACGGCGGCAATGAATGCAATTTGCTCTTCTGTATTATTGTTTGTAAAGATAGCACAAGGCCAGAGCTAAAGAAGACACAAGCCATTAGGAATGAAGACAATTATAGAAAGCACGGCCAAAAAATAACAAGAGAAAAACTGAGCCCTCCCAACACTGCAGTTCTCAAGGACCCATCCACACCTGAGGGCCCCGGGACTGTTTAGGAATGAGTACTCCTCCCCACAATTCCTTCTGTCTGCTCGGGGTATGGTGGACTTCTAGTCCTTACAACCAAGAGCCTCAATATACTTAGGTTCTAATAGATGAGTTTGTTTCACATTTGGGGTGGTACAATGGAACAGAATTGGTGGGTTAACAACATAAAAGGCTAAAATAAAATGTTAATTTCATACACGTCATGCAAAGATTAACACAGCTGATCATGGTGTTGCATGTCTGTAATCTCAGTTCTGGGGAGGCAGAGGCAGGAGAATCTCTGTGAGTTTGAGGACAGCATGGTAGACATAGGAAGTTTCAGGGCAGCAAGGACTATATAGTGAGACCTTGTCTCAAAAGAAAAACAAAAAATAAAAAAGCTAGGTGTAGCAGTGTGGATCCATCGCTCCAGTGCTGGAGTAGGGAAACTGGGGGCAGGGCTCGAATTCACCAGCCAATGACCCTAGCTAAATCAGTGAGCTCCAGGCTCAGTAAGAGACACACTTTCAAAAAACAAGATGGAGAGAGATTGAGGATACCTGAGGTCACCTCTGACACACACACACACGCACGGACATATAGCCCACACACATAGACAAAGAAGTAACAATGCATACATACCAAGTCACCAAATGGAACTAAACCCTGACGATACAAGGAAAGAATAAAATAAGCAGAAACTAGCAAATAGACCAGAAAATAAAATGTAAGTGAAAGCAAGAAACATTCTTTCCCACCTATGCCCTCCCTGTCAGTGCCTAGATGAGGCCAGCACTCCCTGCGCAAGGAGACCAAGGGAAAACACACACCAGCCACAGGAAGTAGAGGGCTAGGATGACTTGCAGAGGGGCTGACCAGATCATGTTAATGTACGTGGCCAAGTCCATGAAGCGCTGAGCATCCACAGACATGAGGTTGACAATCTCTCCAACCGTGGAAGATTTCCTAGCTGAATTGGTGATCACCAGAGCCTGTGGGATTCAGGAGAGAGGAAGAGGTAAGTGAAGGCAAAGGGTCATAGACTCTCCCCAGACCCTGGACAAGACTCTGGACACTAGTGAGTATGTATCTTTCTCCTCTCTATCCTGAGCTGTTCCAGGCACTTTCTAAACCCTGACCTTGTATATTTCATATACAGGCATGTCACCTGAGGGCTCTTAACTAGCAGGTCTGTGTTTAGGCTAGGATTCTGGATTTCTAAGAAGCTCAAGGTTATGACCATGCTGTTGGCCTCATATCCCAACACAAGGTTCTTGGCCTTATTACCCTGACACTGGGACTAGACAAGGCTTTCTTTGGACAGTATGCATACTAACTAGAGTCCCTGGCTTCTGCCCAGAAAATGCCCTCATCCCAAGCTGTGATACCTAAAGTGTCTTGAGGCATCAGTGGCTTTAAAACATCCCTATGTCTCTGAGCACGACAACCTTGACTTCAAAGTCCCACTGGTCTGGGCTGCTGCCTACATAGCAGGACTCAAGCTAACAGATGCATGCAATCTGTAATCAGGAGTGAGAAGCACGAGAAAAAACGCCTCTCTTGCCAGTCTATGAGCCCGTGGTGCCATTGCCACAGAAGCCAGGACATGAGTGGGCTGGAAGATCACTGGGTCCTTTTAAGTTACCTGTTTGTTTTCTAATGAGAGAAAGAAAGTATGGGCTTGAGAAGATGGAAAGGATCTGGAAGGAGTTGAAGGAGGAGAAACCTGGATCAGAATATACAATAATGAAAAAAATCTATTTTCAATAAAAATTAAAATTATGGAAAAAAAGAACTGAATATCAACAACAACCAAAAAAGTGGAAGTGGGGCTACGGCCCAAGTTCCTGCCAGTCATGTGCACCTCCAGCATGGTGAAATAAATAAAAATATTTAAAGCTTGTCTGCCTCCATTCAAGAAGCATACTACCTCTTCAGTTCAAATACAGGGTGAAAGTGACGGCAAATCCAAGATGTGAAACTAAAATATTTAACAGATTGCTTTTCTTTAAAAAATAAAAAGCTGTGCACATGCATGAATATGTATATGCAGACACTTGCATCCATGGCGCACATGTGGAGGACAGATGTTGTTCTAGCCTTCCAAATTATTTGAAACAGGGTCTCATCACTACTGCACCCAAGGCTACCTGACTCAGGAGCTTCTAGGGATTCTCCTATCTCACTGCTCTGTGTACACACATGCACTACATTGCCAACATTACCTGGTTCTGGAGATCCAAACTCAGGTTGGTTGTCAAGGTTGTGCTTTACCTAGTTAGCCATCTCCCCAAGCTCTGAACTTGGATTTCCATCCATAACTTCATCAAAGAGAGCCAAGCTAAGAAACCCAGCTACCCACAGGTAGCCCTTGGACCGACTGATATCCCACACATCAGCCACTGAGAGCCATTTTATTAAGAAACAAAGTGTGATGAGGGCTATCTTTGGCCTCATGGTCCCCACAGCCCCCAGCCTTTCTTTGCTGAGGATGCTGGGCTACAAATCTCCACAGGTCCTGGAGAGCCCCAGCCAGCTGTCCCTGGATTCTGCGGTCACAGAACTGGGTGTGGTGCCTGGCCTACCTTGCGGTAGACAGCGCCCACCACGGCAGTCTTGATGCGCATGCCACTGACGAAGCAGATATGAAAGTACTGGTGGAGTGCCAGTGTCTGCAGACAGGCGCTGACAAACAGCAGTGCTGTGTACAAGTAGCCCTGCCAGTCGGGGGCCTCCCTGTCATTCACGAAGTTGATAATCAATCTGTGGGGGTGGGAGGGAGATTGGAGTGTGATACATACAGTAGGGAAAATACTTTCAAGTTACCCTAGTGATTGCCACCTGAGCCATCCTCCAGACAACACTACCTTACAGGGGTGCTAAGACTGCCAGGTACCAGACTCTTTCTTACAACAGGGACCTCTACCTTGGGATCCATATTGATAGTTATGTCTCTCCATCAGCACGTCACTCAAAGATAGTTAAGTAGAGCACACTGAGACCAAGGTGATGGAGAGAAAGATAGCAGAGGCCCCTTTGGTGCCTTCTTAGTTTCCAGTTGCAGATACTCATGAGATCTACCTGCATCCTTGCTCTAGACAGCCTCATATCCTCCTAAGTTTGTATTCAGAAGGCTTCTGTGACTTGCAATCAAAGTGGCTGTAACTCAGATAGTCATTAAACAAAGCTGAGGAAGACAAAGGTAAAGGGTAGGTAACAAGCCTGCTCCAGCTTAAGACAGGACGGCTCAGGAGGTTACAGGGAACTAGGTAGTCAGGCAAGAGTTCTTACTCCAAGATCTTGGGGCCAGCAAACATCATCAGGTCATGAAGGGCCTTGTACAGGAAGCTCATGAGGAAGTAGGGCCCGAAAGTCTTGTATAACACCTTGAACAGAGAGGGGTCCCGGTCCTTGTGGGGCGACTTGATAATCAGTGCCTCGACTTCCTCATTCACATCCAACTGGGAACTTCCTTTAGACTTGGTGGGATCTTTGGAAGAGGCATACATAATCCGTACAGGCTGCCTATAATGAAAGGAGGGTAAAGCAGTTATCCGGTCTACCAGAGGTAGCCTACAGTCAAGAGAGTAAAGAAGAACAGAACCCAAGACACGTCACCATAAAGAGCCAAACTTAATGCAGTGAGTATGACCCTGGACTTGGGAGCCATGGGTTCAGATTCTCCCTGGACCATCTGCTGGCTGCAACTGCAGGGATAATAAAGCTAGTTTCCTCTTTTGCAAAGCAAGGCTCATAGTAGCCAGGTATGGTGGAATATGACGACTGTAACTCCAGTGCTGGGAAGCTGAGAGAAATACATCACAAGTTGGAGGAATCAATGAGCAACATAATGAGGCTCTGAGTCAATAAACTGGAAGTCCTGCCTCCCTCGTGGATGTACAGAATGAGAGGCTGTTGCAGCATATTAGCACCAGGCTCTGCTACAGGCTCACAAGCCTAAGAGGCTGTAACTGAAAGGCATAGCAGCATGGTGGGCCCAAGTTCCTCTACAGACTCACAGTCCCTATCAGATACGCAGCCGGCTGCTTCATATCACAGGAAGTGATGGATCAGTTCTAAAATCTGAAATGGGAACTAGAGACCCAGAGAAGCTAGAGCTACCCTAAAAGAGAAGATGAAGCTGACAGACGTCAAGACAGAAACAAGAAAGCCACACAGGGATCAGTCTGGGCCCACAATTAAAGGTCCAGAAGCAGATGATTTCTGTCAAGTCTATTCACTGGAAATAAATCTTTTTTTTTTCCCCAAAACTGGTGATAGGCCAGGCAAAATGGCTGATGCCTACAATCTTTGCACTTGGGAAATAAGGCAGGAGGAGTGCCAAGAACCTGGGCCACATGTATAGGAAGGTCCTCTCTAAAATTAAACAAAACAAAACAAAATAGTAATAGGAAACTATATAGCCACATGCAAAGAATAAGCTGGATCATGACACCACATTATGTATAAAAATCAAAGATTTTTTTTTATTTATGTGTATGTGCATTTGCCTATATGAGTTTATGTGCAAGTATTTGTGAAAGCCAGAAATGGGTGTTGGATCCCCAGAAACCAAAGTTACAGGCGGTTGTAAGCTACCTGATGTGGGTGCTGGGAGTCAAACCTCGGTCCCCTGTACCAACAGTAAGACTTCTTACCCATGGAGTCATCTCCCAGCCCCACAGAAACACACACAGAAAGGATCCAACTTCTATGTGCAGAAGCTAAGAACTATAAAACCTGTTAAGCATGATTTGCACATACTTAAATTCCCAGCACTTGGCAGACGGAGGCAGGAGAATCTTGAAGTTCAAAGTCACCCTCAGCTACATAGGAAAGAAAATACCACCCTAGGTAGGGTTATGTGCCAGAACTTTATCTCAAAAGTGAAACAAAATAAAACAACCACCACCATAAAACAAGCCAGTATGGCTACACAAGTTTCCAAGCAGACTTGTTTCATAAACGTGAATCACAGTGACCCAGCCCAGTGACCATCCTTCTGTGTAGTGTTGTAGTTCTGTCCTGTCCTACACAGGACAGTCCTGAAAACAGACAAATACCCCACCAGACATCCATCCACACCACTAAAATGCTAGCCAGAAGTCACCTATCTACAGACACAAATTTATACAGATTGTATTCTTACACATTTATATACAGTACTCCCTCTTATCCATGGATACTACTGGTTCTGTTTTCTTACAAATACCTGTGATAAAAGTTTAACCTTCAAGTCAAGCATCAGTTTTTAAACAAAGGAAATACATTATCCTGTAGTAAAATGTCACAATGTGAGTGTGTTCTGTTACTCTCAAAACAACTTCTACTAACCTCACCCTTCTTGTTGATCCTCAGAGACAGCAGACTGAGGCAGCAACAGGCTTGTGTCATGCTTTAGGCTGCTACCTAAGGCTTACTTGTACAAAAAAATCTGGGTTTCTTTGTTTTTATTTATTTATTTTATATATATGAGTGCCCTATGTGCATGTAACCTGCAGGCCAGAAGAGGGTATCAGATTACATTATAGATGGTTGCAAGCAACATGTGGTTGCTAGGAATTGAACTCAGAATCTCTGGAAGAGCAGCCAGTGCTCTTAACTCCTGAGCCACCTCTCCAAGATGATTGCTGAACAGTCAACTATCAGGTGAGTAGTATTATACACAGTGCGGACATGGTAGACAAAAGAATTTTGTCACCTTGGATGACAGAATATGATGGAACGAGAATAATGTATAATTTAAAACTTAGGAATGAAATTTTACATTTAATATTTCCAGATAATGTTTGATCATGGGTAACTAAAACTATAGACATGGGAAGTAGAGCATACCTCAGTCTTTTAAACCAATACCTTTTAGAGCAATTAACAGCTACCTGATTTTGTTTTACACTACCTACTTTTAGATGGGCCGTCCTTTACAAATTTGTCCCTGGAGAAGTTATCCCGCTCCCCTTTGCCTAATGCTGTAACTTCTAAACCAGCAGCAACAACAGAAACCTTACAACGGCTGACAAATGAGCCATTACAGTCAACTATGACAGGGAAAGGGGGCAAAAAAGAACAATTCCCAACAACTGGTCCCCAAACTTCCTAAAAGAATGCTTTTCATTCATCAGAACATGGAACACCAAGTGGTCTTTAAATAAGATCAAAAGGCAGAATTAAGGACTTGCTTATCTGTTCTTTAATTTAAAAAAAAAAATTTTTTTTTTGACTTGCCTAAAAATAATATTTAACCTAAAGAATTAGAAAGTGACTCAGGAGACAAGGTAATCCAGGAAGATAAATATCCCCTAAATGACAAGGATGGCCATCAAGCCTAGATGTAGAACTCAACCCCCTCTATAAGACCTCTTTGAGCCAGAGTTCCCCAAGATAGAGCTGGCGGGCCAACAGGTCTTCCATCCTCTCAAGATATTGACTCTGGATAAACCTGGAGCCCTATGATTTGTCCGTATCAGTACTGGGAACCAAACTAAGTCCTCTGGAAAAGCATTGGGTACTTTGATCGCTGAGCCATCTCTCCAGCCCTGCTTCTCTTTTCATTAGATATACTGGGACACTGCTGGTAAATCCTCCAGCTTTGTTGACTCAGTCACACCCCTTTAGGCATCAAATACTAGGACAACTACCTGTCTACTTTTTCACTTAGCATTGTAACTTTGTGCTTCCTCCCTCAGCTCTAAGCAGTAATTCCAACTTGTGCTTACATCCTAACAGGCGTTTAGGTTTGATTCTGTCATGGGCTATCACAAACAAGGCAGCTACACGTCTGTGCAAAGCTTTTGAGAGCCTAAGTTCTAGGTTTCTTGGGCATCTGCCCGGGAACTGAATGACAAGTAAGTGACTACTTACTTTAAAAACAAAAACAAAACACTACCAGATTCTCTCTCACAGCCACTGAGCAGCTTGACATGCGTGCAGAATGGCCTCACCAAGAGAGGACCACAGGCTGAGAAGACCACAAAGCATTATCACAGACTGTCTTAGTCATGCTTCTTACCACTGCTACGACAGGACCAAAACGCAAGTTGAAGACAAAAGGGTTTATTTGGCTTACACACCTACATTGCTGCTCATCACTGAAGGGAGTCAGGACAGGAAATCAAAATAGGGAAGGAACCTGGAGGCGGGAGCTGATGCAGAAGCCATGGAGGAGTACTGCTTACTGCCTTGCTTCTCATAGCTTGCTCTCAATCTGCCTTCTTATAAAACCCAGGACCACCAGGCCAGGGATGGCACCACTCACCTATATAGAATCAGCCTCTGACTTCCTACCATGCCTTCAATGTAACTCTCTAACATAGCTTGGGGCCCCTGCAAAGACATCTCCCAGTCTCAAGTCATTCAGTCAAACCTCAATAGGTGTCTCAGGACCTTTGTATCAGTTGATCCTCTAACTAGAAGGCGCTGTCCCAGGGTATGTACATGGTTCACTCCCTCCTTTGAATGAGTGTTTCTGAATGTCACCTTCTCACAGGAGCAATCTCTGAATATTCTTCCCTATGTCACTATGCCCTTCACTTCTGATCTTACTATAAAACTATACAATCCAAGGTGCAAGGCATTTGCCTGCTTTGTCTCAATGCCTGACCCCAGGTCCAGACTTCAGCACCAAAGCAGCAGGTACACTGAAGACTTGGCCTAAGGTGGCACACCATGGTTCAAGTTCCATGTTTGACATGTTCAACAAAGAGCATTCAACCCCAGCAAGAACATTAGGGGAATTAAGATATCAAACAGATGCTCAGAGGGGAAAAAGTTAAAGACTGACTATGAGCAGGGCAAGGCCCAAGCTGAGGACTGTAACCAGAAGAATCAACTCCAGTTTGGCAGACGGCCTCTTCTCTCCTCTTGGAGAGTTAAAGACCTAACTTGCAGACAATACAGGAGGGAGCTGCTGGGAGCTCCCTATGGTGTTAAACACGTCCACCCCCACATGAGAGAAGAAGAACTACAGCATAGGGAGGTGGTGCAGTTTCCCTAGAACCAGAAATCAGCCACGGTGGCTAAGGGTAGGTAACAGGTCGGTCTAGGCTGCACAGCCCTGCCTGGAGGAACACAGAAATCTGATAATCACCTCCTCGACTTAGCACATTCCTTCTTCCAGTTATTCACCAGCACAGGCACCACTTCCTCTGACGTGTCCTCCTTATTTAGTGACCAGAGGTCACTGCTCTCCAGGGGCTGGCGGTAGCCCTTCACCATCATTCTGGGAACAAGGCACAAAGGAAGACACAATGAGCATTGAAAGAAGAGTCTATGGGCCTCCCCTCACACCCCTTCTCTTGCTGTCCAGCCATGACTGGAAAAATCTGAGACTACAAGGACATGAAGGCATATCAACTGGCTAATTCTACTAGGTCTCTTAGAGAAACAAAACAGACTCATTTTGACAAACAGATGCATGCTGTGTTTAGAAAGAAAAATGTGTTTCTTATTTCTGCTGTGACTTGTAAATTTTATTTTTAATTATTTTATTTTCAAACATGGCCTCATGTAGGCCAGATTGGCCCCAAACTCTCTATGTAGCCAAGGTTTTCCTATGAAAATAATCGGCAAAGTCTAGAAGTTTTCTTGGTGGTGATGTATGTATTCCTTATGTGTTTCCTATGACATGCATATATGACTTGCTATAAGGTAGGAGAAAAGGACAACGTCACTAGTCTGTATCTGTCTTCAGGGGACATAATACCTTCTTCCTTGTCATCATTCCTTAAGCACGGCAACTATTTACTGTGCATTTGGGTCATGTAGCATCTAGACATGATTCAGAAGACAAGGCAGAGCTGGATAAGTACAAATGCTACTCTGCTTTATATGAAGACTAAACATCAGTGCTATCTGTAGGGTCCTGGAACCAAGCCATTAAATAGTCGACCAAAAGGCAAGCCTAGAGCCTAGGCAAGCCAGCTAAAAACCTATGCCAAAAGCTAAGGGTGCTCACAGCCTGTGGATTAATCACTCAGGCATTCACAACATTGAAGACTAGTTACTGACCTTAAGATATAACTTGCAGACGGTACAGGAGGAAATTAAAGAAAGCTGAGCTCCATGGAAGCGTTCGTACACCCCCTGCATTCATGTCCCACTACCTACCCCATATGGAGGTTCAGCCTTACCCTGTAATCCACCAGAAAGTGATCCTGGAAAGAAAAGAGGCACTCGATTCTGGGCATGGGTTCTAGAAGACAGAAGGCACAAGGGAGGGAGGGAGAAGGGAAATCCAAACTTAACTTTCCACGTCTGGGAGAGCTGGGCATAGCTGACCATTTTTCCTTCAAAGGATCATGGCCCATATCCTCACACTTCTGCATGCCGCATGGACTGCTCTCCTGAGCCTTGGGGCTCATCCCTCTATTTTCACCCAACAAATGTCCCTTGAGTACCTATTGTATAGCACAGTACAATACAATATCAAACCATCTTCATAGCAACCCCATGACCTTTAGTTAACATCGGCCCCACATCATTCACCCATTCAATAAGTATTTTATGAGCACCTACTATGTGCTGGGCACTCTATAGAGTACAATGGACCTTCCCTTTCTATATTCCCACCTCAATCATGTGAGATAGTGTTATCATCATTCTCCCTACTTTACACATCCATTTAATGAGCACATTTTTAATAAGCATCTACTATACACCAAGCACTCTTTACAAAAAGATGTCTACTTTTGTGTGGCACTGCTGGCAGTCAAGTCCAGGACCTTGCACATGCTAGGCTCGTGCTCCTCACTGGTCCACACTCCCAGCCCAGGTTTTACTATTTTATGGCCTGTGAACTCTTTGAACGCTGTCTTATCACTATCTCATCCGTCCAGAGGATATTTCCTGAGCACTTACTATGTTTCAAGAAACATACACAAATACGAACAGAGACAACCCGTGTATACCTACATTATGGTACACCATTACCCTGCTCTGCAAGCTGTTCAACACATACATAAATGACCAGTTCACCTCCAAGACCACCCTACAAAGCAGGGTTAAGTTCAGCCCCATTTTGCAATTAAATGAGAAGAGAAGTAAAAAACCTGTCTGAGCTCCTACATCTACAAGTGGCAGGATGTGTGACACAAATAGTCAGGGCTCTAGAGACAGACCATCAACAATGACTATACAAACACTAGAAACGATGTAAAATTTAACTGCAACCAGGGTCTAAATGTAGGTAGATGTGACCATGGAGCTCACATAAGGCAGCACGAGTTGGGTCATGAGGCTCAGAGAGGGTCTCTCTATGGAAGGCCAATCCAGCATTTGAAGAATGAATGGAAGGCAACTATAGCAACAGGAAAAGCGAGACATTCCTGACAGAAAGCAATATGCTCAGAGCCCAGGAACGTGGAAAAGTATGGCAGACCCAGGGACCCAAAAGGGACTTAAGTCTACAGCAGAACACTTCCTTAACTGTGGAGAGCCCTGGGCTCAACACCTGGCAAGAGATCTGGCAGTCTATGATGGAGGCTGTAGAGTCGATACTGGAGGTCAGGTTAGAAATGTTGGGTCTCTTATAAGGCAACTCTAGGAGCCATAGAGATTTTGAGCCAGTTATCTATCAAAGAATCTCTTTACCAGAGGCAGAGGGCTCAACAGAAGGTGGAATATTACCAGCACAGAGCTCAGGCATTTAACATGTGTACATTGAGATCTCAATTTCCAAAATGGCCTCTGTGAAGGAACAACAAGAGTTGAGAGAAGGCATTCAGAGAGCAGAAGAGACAGCCTACTCTGATCATGGGTTTCCCATCCAGTCTGTTGATCCTATTCTGTTCCCACAGTTCCAGAAGAAGCTTGTTTGGGGGGCAAAATCAGAGTATCAAAATTTGTTTCTGTTTGAAAACAAGTTACTTGGCAAGAAATAAACAAGATAAGGCCAGAACACTATATTACACCCCAGAGCTACTAGTCCAAAGGTGAGTGGGCATGCTCAAAGCTCTAGAAGCAGTCAGAAGGGACCCTGGCTGGGAAAAGGGTGAGATAGAAAAGCAGTCTACCAAAACACAACACACTATGCGCCATACACAGATTTATATGGATGATAAAAAGACACTTAGTGACACAAGCCATTGTTCTGGTACACAGATTAAATGGAAAGAAACAAGAATTTCCTTTCTCTTTTCTAAATAAACCCCAAGCCAGGGCAGTCAAAGAGAAAAACTGCAGCTAATAGGTAAAGCAGTAAGCCCATCCAATGACAGGATGGTTCCTTTTACAACTACAATGGCTTGCTACAATGTTTGATGACATGAAAAGAATTATTATGAGTGATACTGGGCCAAATAATGGCTCTATATTTTTCAAACCCTTATCTCTCAAATATTATTACTGAGTAAAGATGTAAAGAGTACTCTACTGTTTTTGCAAGCAAAACTGTCTCAAAATGAAGTCACAAGCCAGCTATGGCTTTCCACACTGGAAAACTAAGAAAACTGCTGTGAGTTTAAGGCCAGCCTGGGCTACACACATCTTTTGTTTTTAATTAAGTCATTAAAAAAAAAGAAACAAAAAAATAGGGGTTGAGGGATGCTTGCCTAGCATGCAGGAAGCTCTGGATTTCATTAATAAAACTGGGTGCAGTGGTGCAGCACTCTGGGAGCAAGAGGCAGGGAGTCAGAGATTCAAGGCCATCCTCAGCAGCTACAAAGTGAGCACCAGAGCAGTAGACACAGGAGACCACTTCAACACAAAGACAGAAAGAACATCCATCTGCCTAGCAATACATAGGAAAGTGTTTGCCCAGATGTCTTAGGGGTAAAATCTACAGTAACTCACTACACCAAAACTGAGTTCACATAAATATAAGCCTGCTCTCATCAGATTCACCCAGGAGACATGTGCTCAGAGCAAGTGTTCAGTCCCCAGCCTAATCAGCCTAATCAGGAATGGGAGGTGGAGGCTAATAAGCTGAGGCAGATGCTGTCAGTAAGGGTTCAGATCACAGTCCTGTAGGTAAGTAACTCCAGCATCGTATCTCAGCACCTCAGTACTCACATCCAGAAAGTAAGAGTCCTCAAAGGATCCTCCAATGCCAGAAGAACTACATGAGGCCCACAGGGCTGTGTGTAAGATGGATTTCCCTAGCTAAGGCAACACCGTCACTCCTGAAGTAGAGATCTCTGCCTTGTTGGCTCATATCCCATCAAAGCAAAAGACTAAGATGTTTGCTGGCTAGGGAGGGAAGCTCACAGTGGGAAATGACTCCTTTATTTCTTGGATAAATATCTAAGGAGGGACTTGTTTCTATGCCAGGATGAAAATCAATCCTGAAGATAGGGCTGGAAGGGCAACGTCCCTGTCTCTATGAAGCTGCCTCCCTTGGGAAAACAGATAAAAAAAAAAAAAAGATGAAAGTGGTATGCTTGAGGTGGCCTGTCATCCCAATACTCATGAGGTGAAGACAGGGATCAGAGGATCAGAGTCATCCCTGAGTACATAATGAGTTAGAGGCCAGACTTGGCCTCAACAAAAGAAAAAGCAAGGGTTTCAGAATTGGAGTACTTCTTGTTCTGACAGAGGAGCCAGGTTCTGTTTCTAGCACCCACATGGTGGCTCACAACCATCCAACTTCCATTCCAAAGGATCTGACCTCTTCTAACCTCCAGGTACCAGATATATACATAGGGCATATATACATGCAAGCAAAACACTCATACACATAAACTAATCTAAAACAGCTACAAAAGATAAAGAAGTGAGAGAGAAGAGGAAAAGAAGAGGAAGGAGTAATAAGGAGCAGAGGCAAGATATCAGCAGGAAAAACACTCTTGCCTAAACTGAAAAGAGGCCTAATGCATTCCCCTGAACTCCAAACACACCCCACAGCATGTGCTACAGAGCAGGGGTTGTGTATGAAGCAGTGGATGGTCTGGGTCCCCGTGCTTAGGAAGGAAGGTCGGAGCCCGGGCTTTATTTAAGACCTGTGGGATGTCAGCTAACTTCCTTGGAGGCAACTAAATGAGATAAAACAAGAAAGTTACTTAGAACAGAGCCCAGAGCAAACTAATACATGAACCATGCTACCCCAAGCACTGGGCCAGGTGCTTTATAAATCAGAGATGGTGAACTAGAGTCTGCAAGCTGGCTGCTTGTAAATAAAGGTTGTTTGGAACACGGCCTATGGCTGCTGCAGGGCTAAGGAAAAAAAAAAGAGAGAATGAAAAGAAACCAGAAACCACACAGTAGTTCACAGCAAGCCCTTAGTATTATGAATAGGTAGGTAGGTAGGTAGGTAGGTAGGTAGGTAGGTAGGTAGGTAGGCAGGCAGGCAGGCAGGCAGGCAGGCAGGCAGGCAAGCAGGCGAAAAGATGGATGATGGATGGATGAATGGACGAACAGACAGACAAACAGACAAGACATAGTTCCTCAAACCTCATGCCTTAAGACATGGTGAGTAGAAAGGTACGTATACATTTAGGTCTCCAAGAACTGTCAATCATTGACGTTCCCAGGGGAAAAAAAAAAACAACAACACCTATATTAAAGATGCTACTTGCCTATCTGATTAGCACGTCCTGATTCTGGAAAGCTAGAATGGTAAAGATCTAGATGCCCCTACTCCCAATCTTCTTGATAGCATAGGACAGGGCATGGCTAGAACTTTTTATCTCCATAAAATTTGCTGCTGCTGCTGCTGCTGCTGCTGCTGGGGCCACACTCTAAACTGCCTGGCTTCTGCGCACATACCGTCTTGAGTTATCTTTAGTCCCCTTTGTAGCCAGTCATAGCCTACTTCTGTATCCACATGCAAGATTCTGGTTATCACATGAAACCTTTTAGGGCATATCAACAAAGCAGCAGTTTCCATTAACTCTAAAGCTAACAATTTCATCACACGGGGGCATCCCATGGATGACTCTCTTTTGTTCTGAAACTTTTATCATGTTAGACCATGGTACTTGGAGCAACCATGTTCCTGGGCCAGGGTCACTTATATTTGGCTACAGAATAAAACTCCTACTAAGGTGAGAAACTCCTACTAAGGTGAGAGGTTTTTTCCTTTTTCCCAACAATACCCAGTCTTCCTTCAGCCTTGACTTTAATATAGAGGGAAGATGGCTCTTGAGGCTATCATAAGCACGAGTCTAGCTCAATAAGACCCTTAAGTCTATGGAGACAAAGCTACTCAAACTGAGTTCCTAGCACTAGGAGAGACCCACCAGCAAACACAACAAGGAGAATATGTTATTAGCAAGACATTTCTATTTCTCTCTGCAACCTCCAGGAGCTTCATCTACTTCCAGGCCTCCCTCCTCTGGATCCAATCAAGGACACTCAGATTATCTGAAGTTATAGCCTTGGGAGGGCACAGAAGGAAATCTACCAACTTGAAAGCTGGTTTCTGGAAGCCTCTAACATGGGAGGGCTTCCGTGACAGCAAAACTAACTAGAGTTATAGTCTAACTCAGTTTTTTGCCCAGCATGCTCAGACTAAAGGACTGAGGTAAGAGGTATGTGTGCAGCCGGGCGGTGGTGGCGCACGCCTTTAATCCCAGCACTTGGGAGGCAGAGACAGGTGGATTTCTGAGTTCAAGGCCAGCCTGGTCTACAGAGTGAGTTCCAGGACAGTCAGGGCTACAGAGAAACCCTGTCTCGAAAAAACAAAAAAAAAAAAAGAGGTATGTGGCAGAAGCCAGGCAGTTTAGAGTGATGGTCTCCAATGTAGCCCCAGCAGAAGAAGCAGCAAGGTTTACAAAGATAAAAAGTTCTAGCCATGCCCTGCCCTATGCCCTGTGGGAATAGGGGCAATAATCTACACGCTCTAAGAGCTCTAAGTATAGACTTTCTCCTGTACCCCACTCTGACCCACCGTGTTTTTACCTATAAACCAGGAGGCTTGATATGCATTCTGCTGGGTTTCTTGTACAGGCTAAATGGACTGTGCACTGCTATGCCTACGACTGGTTAAAACAATGCCAAGGTCTAATAATGAGACTTTTTCAGGTGTCTTATTAACACTGGCGATTTGCAGGGCTGCCAGACAACAGCTGCTCAAAACACCTCCTTCTGGGACAGAGCACATATCTGTATCTGTTTCCCAAGCCCTTTCCCCATGAACTCTCCATATTCTAATCCTGGTACCAAACCCCTTAGTGTACATAGATGTTACGTCCTTGTTCTGGCTGTTTGGCCATCTGTGACATCTTTCCGAGTACCACCAACCTCCCTAAGTCCCATGTAGTCTCCTTTTAGCCCAAGGCATCTCCCAAAACATATCCAAATTGAAGGTAACACTATAGATGCTTTCATAGACTACCACTACAGTGAAATTAAACTTCCACGATACAGGACTGGAGCTGGGACTGTTTGGTGGAACCTAGCCTGGCATACACCAAGCACCTCATAAACCAAGCATAGGTTTATGCCAACCAAGGTACATGGCCTGCAGGCCTGTAATCTCAGAAAGTGGAGAATGGAGGATCAGAAATACAAGGTAGGTCACTTCTATTACAAAAGGAGTTTGAAGTCAGCCTGGCCTATGTAAGAACTTGTCTCAAAGGAAAAAAAATCATATATGTATATATATATTCTGTTCTTGAGCACATGTATACTGTACTCAGTTCCTAGTATTCTCCTCACCTTCTGACAGAAGTATCCCAGTATCACACATCTGGAACTTTGCACATATTACTTTTCCTAGGAACCCCTCCCATAAAACACACAAAGTAAAGTAAACATATGCACAAAACTTCCTCACCTAGCAGCAGCCTTTCTCTTACTTCTGTGACCATTAGCTCTGACTGTCCATTCTGCAGCGCACACACACACACACACACACACACACACACACACACATCCCTTCCCTCTCACCTCAAGGACAGAGGTCAAAGTTGATTCATCTTTAGCCCATGGGGGCAGACAGACGGACAGACAGAAGGACGGACAGAAGGACAGACGGCACTGCTCAATTCCTGAAGACCCAAAGCAGAAAGAAGGCAGGCAAGAAAAATGGAGTTTGGAATACTCTAAGCAAAGTCCAGTATTTAGCCTCTAGGGTAAAGTAGGAGGCTAGCCATGAAGAAAGGAATCCTGGTGACATACTGTATCTTGACAGGACTTGAAGTTATCCACTTACTGGAACATATAAGCCCAGTGTGGTGGCACACACCTGAAATCCCAGTGCTTAGGAAGCAGACACAAGAGGATCTCAAGTTCAAGGACAGCCTGGGACCCTATCTCAGAAACGAAACAAAACTTACCAAGTGAGGCATGCTAGGGCACACCTGTGATTCCAGCACTGGGGAAACGGATGCAGGAGGAGGATGACTCCAAAGCTATCTAGACTGTATAACTACATGGCCACACAGCAAGATGACTAAGTAGGTAAAGTTACTGCCAAGTCTGACAACCCGACTTAAATCCCCAGGAACTCACACAATGAAAAGAAAGAACGGACTCTTGGAGGAGATCCTCTGACCTCTAAGAACATGCTGTTGGCACAGGTGCCCACTCACACTAAAAACAAGTTAAAATGTTTTAAAAAGAAGAAAGAAAAAGGAGAGTAAGACCCAGCTGGAAAAGTGTTTGCTTCCAGGCATGAGGACTCGTGGCAGACTGTCTTCCGAGGACACCCAGGATGACAACTGACATCCTATATACAGTTCTTGCAGCTAAGGCAGGAAGATGGATCAGATAGATATTCACCAATGAGTCTAAAGAAGGCTAACTTCAGAACCAGAGAAATCACCCCTTTACTGCCCTGGAGTCCCCAAGGAGTGTACAAGTCTCCACCAACTCCCAGAACCAATCACTTACAACAGCCAAAGTACAGCCTGTCCCTTCAGAGACTGCTCCTTCTCTTTTACAAAAAGGCCCTGGACCTGGAAAATGGTGCTCCAGAAACACATGCTCACTTAAGCCAGCACCTGCCTGCAGAATGTACTTACCATTTCCCTTTCAGTTCTAATATTGATACACTTTTCACTGCTACCATCATGTCTTCTGTGCTTTGTTTTGTGTGCCAGTTGTAGGCACTGACTCTCGGGGATGAAAGTGTTCCCTGCCGACTGCTTTAATCGTGACTATAATGCATACTGCTATGTTCCTAGCACTTGCTGTATCAGACACCAGAGGCCTTGCAAATGTCTGCTGAAGACACAAGAAGACACAGGAGAACTTACAGCCCCAAGGTCAACCCAACTCCAAGAAGAAGTTCATCTTCCACATAAATCAGGTATAAATTAGAATGTGATAACACAACTTCTCTGAGCCCCAATATTTTTAGTCCTCAAAAATATGTTCCTGGGTACTGGGGATGTGGCTCAATGGTGAAACACTGGCATCCCCAGCATAGCAAAACACAAGAGAACAAAAAAAATCTCTCAGTCAAGTCTGAGAGCTTTGAACTAGTGCCACTTAAGCTTCTCTGCACATACACGAGCACGTGAGCACGTGTACACATGCGCACACACGTACACACACACACCACCTGGAGATGCTATCAAAGTTGTGTTAGGTTTGACCCCAGAAGGGGCCCATGATTCCGTGTGTCTTACCACCGTCCCAGTTGAAGTCAGCCAGCCACAATACTTGTATTACGAATAAAATCAAAAGCTCCTGATGGTGATGAACCATTTAAAGCAGTTAAGGTGATCGATCTTAGGTTGAATATATTTTGTCATAATAAATGAACAAAATGTTTTTAAAGAGAACCCAGTTTGGGCATTATGCCAGGACTTCAACATAACTCTGAGCACTCTGGTACCCTCCACTCCTTTCCTGGTTTTAAGTGGGCAGAACGGAAGCCTTATCCAGCATCCCAGGAGGCCCCAAGCAGGCCTGAGGACCCTTAGAGGACCTCCTCCTATACTGATATAGCAGTCCACACACACATGCCAACCCTGCCTAAGGCATCAAGATTCCAGGGCAATCTCTGCCTCTGGACCTGATGAACCAATCCAGCCACTATTAAACCTACCCTTACGTGGAGTATAACCAAGAGAAGTGATGGGGTTCTATAGAAGGACCAGTCCTGGGTTCGAATCCGTGCTCTACCACTTCAAATGGGCAAGGTACTTTAGTACCTAAGACTCCATTTCCCTGTCTAAAAAATAGGAAAGATAAAAAGAGGCATGCATAGAAACTGCCCAGCACAACAGGGAGCTGGTGACCAGCTAGGCCCTGTCCTGGCCCCTCAGTGACTGAGCTGTGTGTTCACAGAAGAAAGAAGCCCTGCAAAAAACAAAGGAGGTACAGATATAAAGAACCAAATCAGTAAAGCTAAAGGAATGTTCCAGACAGGGAGCCCGAAAACTTCATCCACAGAGAGCCACACAGCAAGGTTAGGCTTCGGGGGTAAGGAGGATACAGTCTTGGTGGCAACTCCTTAATTCTCCTTTTAAATTCCCAGCAGCTGTGTGGGATATTTTCACAAATAAGAAAGAATATGTTCCAATAAAAATTTGTGGACAAAACAAGTAAATGCAGGAATCTGCCTGGGACTGCTGTCTGCTAGAGTAAAGTAAAGGTACCCCTCTGGACTGATGGGAACCCCACAAAGAGGCCAGGCTGCCTGGAAGGACACAAATCACAGGGTTGAAACTTGATATGTACTGGAAGGAGGGGAAGGGTAAATAAGGAAAAAAGATGGAGAAAGAAAAATGGACCATCAGGAAGCAGCAGTTCACAGAATGTTCTTGGAATTGACAGAGGTGGCAGAGGGCCTAGTAGGTACCATAGCAGAGATTCAAGATCTAAGATAACATAGTTCCACATCCCCAGCCCTAGTTCCACCAACTACGGCCCTGTAAGACCATGGCCTTAACCTACCAAGACTTCCCATTTTTCTAGAAAGCCTGGGCAGTTGGAATTCACCTGATATTTTCTGGCTCTAAGTTTTCACCTGTGGGTTCTGTTCACATTTTCTAAAATCACCATGCTAAGTAAAAGTTAGCAGCTGGCTTGTAAGGCACAGACAGGGGCACAGTAAAGCAGACTCCCTACCTCCAGGGACACTGGTATATCCAAGCAAAGGTTTCTACCTGACAGTTGAGAAGAATGATTTTGCTATGGGCTTCTACAAAAATGGGATGTGAGTCTGCAGTGGTGAAGTTGGGACTCAGAACAAGTACCCAGTTGGTGCTGGGTTTAGAGCCTGAGCCCAGGCAGAGTTAGCTGCAGCTGCCTATTTCTCTCCCCCCTGGGCATACACATCTGGGTCACACTTACCAGGTCATGGACAGTTTCAGAGAACAGGGGTGAGCAGTCTGAGAAGCAGGACAGCACGAGCTGAAGGAGCACGAGGGTGAAGTACAGATAGAATGTAGAATCTCGAAACACGTCAACTTGCGCATCCTGAGCGGGGAGAAGGCAGGGGACACATCAACACAACCGTCCCTGAAAGCAGGCTACAGATGACTCACCAAATCCTCAGTCCCAAGGAACGGTGTTCAGTGCTGGGGGCCCATAATGGCGTGCGATGTCATGGGCCTCTGCAGGAAATCTGCCAGCAAGACCTTCTCCAGATGCTGCCCCAAAACCTCAGACCTCCTAGCCTTCAGAACCACAAGCTCAATAAACCTGTTTTCTCTAAATCATCCTGACTATGGATTTGGTTACAGCAACGGTAACAAGGATTAAGATAAGCCCAAAGAGCAGGTTGCAGACAGCCACCTCCTCTGCCACAGGCATCTCCACATTTCCCCTCCTGAAAACAAGACAGAAGAAACGTAGCTCCATCTCCTGTGCCTACACAGCATGGAATGGAACAGGTCCCCTCTGCTCCTTCTGGCTATGGGACCTTATCCACTGCTTAACCTTTCTATGCCCTGGCTTCTCTGCCGCTGAACACACCAGTGGTCCTCAACCAAGGGCTGGTTTGCATGCCAAACAATTCCAGTGTCTGAGAATGTTTGACATTAGCTCCTAGCACACAGGGTATGGAGGCCAGGGTGGCCCTAGATATCCACAAAGCACAGGACAGTGTCCCACAGGGAAGAAGCCTCTGTCCACTTGTCAGTTAATGCTGAAGTAGAGAAGCCTCATCAGAGTCACTGTGCATGGTCCTCAGATTATTCATGAGAAACGTGGAGTCCCTGGAGAAGCACTTAGGAAAACAAAAACTCAACTATGCCAGCCACTGTCCCTGTTACAGAGGCTGTGCTTTCATAGGTGCTCCACATTATCCTCCCTCCTCCATGCTCCCTCCTTCCATCCCTCCTCCACGCTCATGCCAGTTTCTAGCTCCCAGATAACAAGAAATGACAGACTAGCCAAGTACATATTCTTCAAACGTTTTGAGAATAGCACACAGGAGTCTTCCTGTCAGAGTTACAGTTGGTAGCACCAAGTTTAACATGTCTAGGGTCCTTGCGGAACAGCCACTGGGCAAACATAGCTCCCAGCTCAGCTCAGCTCCAGCCCAGCTAGCCTAGAGAGGCATTGCAGACAGAAGTCTAGTGTAAGTCAGCATTTGCCTGTAGACAGGAAAGAAGGGTCTAGAACAAAGTCTGTACCTGATTTGCTGGAGTAGAGATGTTCCCGGAAAAGAAGCAGAACCTAAGTGATCCCCATCCTGTGGTTCCCATGGCAACCCATGAACATACAAAATGGATTAAGCATCTCTCCCCCTGGTCATCAATTACCTTTTTTAAGGCAGAGATGATCTTAGATCTCAAGATGGCAAGGGCACAGAGTAGGGCTACAAGCCAGAAAGTAAGCATAATCCCCGAGGACTGGACTCCTTTCCTTCGCTCAAGCTGAATTAAAAAGGTGGCGAGCAGCTGGAAGAGAAAAGTAAGAGTTTAGTGAAAGCAGGACCCCAGGGTCCCACGGTGCCTGAGTAAGCATGCATGACTCAGAGGTCCAAGACCTGCCTGGTCCTTACCCCAGTCACAGCTGTACCACAGCAGCTCCCTAAAGAGTTGTAGCTATTTCCTAAGGGTTTCTTTCTTTTTATTCTCTGTGTGCATTCCTGTAAGAGTGTGCCATATATGCACATGTCTGTATGGGTGCACATGTGCAGAGGCCAGAAGATAATTAATTCTGAGTATTCTGCTCTCTCACTGTCTACCTTATGCTCTTGACCCAGAGCCTCTCATTTAACCTGGAACTAGGTTGGTAGGCAAGTTGCCTCTGCTTCCCAATTAAAAACAGGTGTGGCGTGCCAGACTTCTTACATGGTGCTAGAGATCTGAACAGCTCTTGACGTTTATGCAGCAAGCGCTCTTAACAACTCAATTCCTGAGTCCTGGGTTCTAATAAGACCCTAACAGTAATGTGAGCAAAGCTCAGTAGAACTAAGATGCAGCTTTGAGAGGAGACAATACAGAGCAGACCCCACTTACTGGAAGGCTGCAGTGCCTGGGGTCCTCTGCCTCCCACAGGCACATCTTCTCTGATCCCCTCCCTCCCCATCCCTGTCCCACTCAGGGCAATCCTCCATTTCTCCCTTACACTGAATGTTGGACATGCTCTCCTCTGCCCTTAGCCCCACTCATCCTATTTGCCCTTCGGACTTCAGCTCCACTATTCTTCCCTTCAGTGAAGTTTCCTTAACTACAAGCCCCAGATCCAGGTTCAGAGTGCCCCACTCAAAGCTCCACACACCAGGACACACAGCTTTAGTCTTACAGAGACACCATTTGATGTCTTTGTGCTCAGCCAAGCCACACATTTTTATCTCACACATATTCAGAGCAGAAATATGTTTGCTAACTGCCTAAGTGCCTTCAAGGAATAGAGCCCAGCAGAAGAGCCAGAAAATAAGTCAAGAGCCATCACAAACATCACGACAGCAGTCAGAATGTGGCTCTACCATTTCCTGGCTTTGTGACCTTGGCCCAGTTCCTTCAACTCTCTGGGCTCCCACTCACTTACCTACAACATGGGGAGAATGTACAAATACATGAACATAGGTCATTCAGGACTCATCTTGTGCCTGGCACCTGGATAACATAGCCATCAGCATCACTGTGTCTTCTTTATCCCCACCCCTCTCTCCTAGGCCTCCACCACTTCTGACTCACAGCCTCTCCTTCCCCGTACACCTCCTTTCAGAACCAACCCTTCAGATAAACTGATTTTCTGCCCCCAAGTCTGTTCCAAGCTTGCTCTTCCTCCTCTTCTTCCAGCTGCCAAGTCTGCTCTCTAAAAACCCAAGGGACCCAAGCCTGGCTCAGCTACTCATGACCTCAACCACAGCCCTGGGCCTCTCTTATCACCTGTAAGGAGACACATGGTGCCTGTCCCACAGGGTCACTCTAAAGTGACCTCAAGCTCAAGCATAATACCAGGAATCCTAGCAGACTCAAATTCCCATTCACAATGTATCTGTAAATTTAGTCAGAGCTAACTGTGTTGCTGAGTTGTGGGGTCCTAGCAGCCAGCACTGTTCCTACTTTTCTTATTATTCAACCTTCCTAAAGCCTCAGAGCTCCTAAATCCATCACTGTTGAGAAACTACTACAAATGACACTCTGTGAGCAGCACTTAGAGATGCAGGGAGATGCAGGGAAGGGTAAGGACTGCAGCTGCTGTTGACGGCTCCCCTCAACACCAGAGATTCTGCGTATTTTGTTTTAGCGGTTTTGAAATATTTTATTATTATATGTTTGTTTTATTACTATATGGCATGTTACATGCATGCCATAACAAACGTGGAAATCAGAAGACAGCTTTGTGGAGTTGGTTCCCTTCTACCTCCGATGGGTTTAAACCACAAGCACCTTTATCCTCTGAGCTATCTCTTTAGTCCCATCTATTGGTTTTAGGGTTTTTTGTTCTTTTTCAGATATTTTTTTAAAAATATTTACCTATTAATTTATTTCATGTATATATGAATACACTGTAGCTATCTTCAGACACACCAGAAGAGGGTGTCAGGTGTCACATTCCATCACAGATGGTTGTGAGCCATCATGTGGTTGCTGGAAATTGAACTCAGGACCTCTGGAAGAGCAGGTAGTGCTATCAACCACTGAACGATCTCTTCCAGCCCTTCAGATTTATTTTTATTTATTGGTATGTGTATATGTCTACATGTGTACCAAATATATGAGTACCCGCAAGGTCTGAAGAGGAATCCCTCTGAAGCTGGAATTACAAGGGGTTGTGAGCCACTCAATGTACATAGTGGAGCCAAATCTGGGTCCTGTGCAAGAGCAGAAAGCACTTTTATCCACTGAGCCATCTCTCTATCTTCTATTTCTTGGCTTTGTGAGACAAGGTTTCATGTAGCCCAGGCTGGCCTCAAATTCACTATTACAGCCAGACTGACCTTGAACTCCGAATCTCTCCAAGTGCTAGAATGAAAGCATGTGCCACCATGCTTGCCTCACTATGCAGTGTCTCTTTTGCTGATGGAACCCATGACCTTGCTCATGCTAGGTAAACATTCTTCCACTCAGCCAGACCACAGCCAAAGTCCTCCATTTCTTCCCATCAGCCAACACTCACCATGGTGATGCCCAGCAGTGTCGGACTGACCAGTAACACCGGGGCTAGGGGCATTCCCTGACTTCTTTCCCAGAAAGAGTAGAAGAGGTCTGCCCAGCAGATGATCCACAGAAAGAATCCTAAGGCCTGGAAGAAAAGGGAGCATCAGGGCATGTTACAGCAGCAATCCTGGGATCTTTCAGAGCACCACAGAAAAGTAACCATGAGGACACCAGCTAACTTCCAAGGTTCTCAGATAAATTGTCCAGCTTCTTACTCTTTCTCTTTATGACAGGGCCTCACTACGTAGCCCAGGATGGCTTTGAACTCCTGATCTTCCTGCCTTAGCCCTCTCAAGTGCTAAAGTGACAGGTGTGCTCCACTGTTCCCAGCTGTGTAATCTATTCTCATATCCTAGTACCTTGCTCAGAATCTGACCTCTAGCCACATCTCTGAGATGGTTCTACTCCTGCCTGTCAAAACAACAGCCCAATTTGAGGAAAGAAATACTAACAAATGATGGGCAAGCCAGGCATAGTGGTCTGAAATCCTAGCATGAGAGAAGGGGCAACGGCAAGGGATCTCAAGTTCCAGGCCAGTCTAAATTACAAAGTAGGAACTTGCCTCAAAAAAATAAAAATAAAGAATTAGAGAAAAAAAAAGGGGGGGGGCATGATAGATGTCACCTCTTCACAAATAGCCAAATTAAAAAAAAATCATAGAAATATGTACATGTGGAGAAATCAGAGACTAAGAAACAAATGACAAGAATGGAAAGCCTGGCCAATGGCAGCCTCAGACAGAGGGGCTGGCACAGACTCTGGCATTAGTCTTTCAATTTCCCTATATCCTGAAATAATTTCAAGACCAAAACCTTTTTTTGCATGTTAATGTCATATATGTACATGTGTGTGGGGACACATGTACATGTGCACAGGTGCACACTGAGGCATCTTCCACTTTACTCCTGAGGCAGGGTCTCTTGTTTGAACCTAGGATTCCCTTCTCAGCTAGTCTGGTTAACCAGCCTGCCCAGGGGATTCCTGTCTCCACCTCAACTTTCACATGGATTCTGGTCCTCACATTTGCAGCACTTTTTCAGGGCCATCTCCTCAACCCCGAAAACATCTTCAAAGTCAAAATAAATATATACAAGAAAATTGCTTTAGTAAACAAAGACTTTATGAGAATTCCCTGAGAAAGTTTCCATCATCCCCAGTGCAAACACAGGGAAACTGAGGAAATGGAGGTTAAAGATTTCACTCAAAGGTCCTGTGGCCTGAGTTTTGACCTATGCTTGTCTCCAAATTTCCAGCCTTGATCTACACATCCTTCTGCATTCTTCATACAAGGTTAGCCTGGACTACACAAGTACCTAGATGCCCCGCATTCTTCATACAAGGTTAGCCTGGACTACACAAGTACCCAGATGCCCCACCCAAGAAGGACAGCAGGTGACTTACAGTTTTGGCTTTGTTGAGGTGTGTCATCTGGATGTAGCCCCGGTCATGTCGAGAGAGATAAAGGAAGTAGAGGGGGAAACAGGACCAGAGGTAGAAACAAGGCACCCATGTGAGGACCGTGTTCTGAAAGCACTTGGTAAAGTCAGGGTTGCTGGTGTACCATGTGACATTCCAGTCCTGGGAACACAAGCACATGCAAAGGTCAACTGCCACACCATGGAGGAACAGGGGCTCACAGGATTCAAACCCTGCGGCTGTAGGCTCAAAGAAATAGACCATGATTCCTCTATCCAGGAATCTCTCAACACAAGGATGCAAATTTCAAAGGGTCAGTGGCCAGAGAGCCCGAAGGCAAGTAACAGAAACAAAGAAGAGGTGACCCTAGTGCCACAGCACGCTCCCTGCTCACAAGCTGGAGAGAGGTTGTCACCTGAAGGGACCTTGACCCCTCAACCCTTAAGGACCTGGGGTCATCACACAGCTCATCTGCATGTATGCTTCATGAACTAAAGACTCCAGACCTTTATCACCATCAGCCCACATAATGCCCAAATGCCAGTATGCGTGTCCTATGCTACATGTTCACAGAAAACGGTCCTGTCAGGAGCGAAGAGATGGCTCAGTAGGTAAAGCACTTGTTGAACAAGCATTAGGACCTGAGTTCCATCCCCAGAATCCACATTTAAAAAAAAAAAAAAAACAAGTTTGGGGCCAGCATGGTAGTAGCACATGCCTTTAATTCCACCAGCAGAGGCAGAGGCAGGTGGATCTCTGAGTTTGAGGAGAGTCTGCACTATATAGCAAGTTCCAGGCCAGCCAGTACTATATTAAACAATATAGTAAACAATATTAAAACAATTATAACAACAACAACAAGAATCATTTTTAAAGCTCACTGTGGCCGTACATACCTGTAATTCTAACGCTGGGAGAATAGACACACGGAGATCCCTAGGGCGCCCTGGCAAGCTAGCCTAGTATACTTAGCAAGCTCCTGGCCTACTATCCTAGAACTCACTCTGTAGACCAGGTTGACCTTGAACTCACAAATATCCACTTGCCTTTACCTCCCAAGTGCTGGGATTAAAGATGAGCAACACTTCCTGGCAATACAACAACAATTTAACATTTTACACTGTGTGTGTGTGTGTGTATGTGTGTGTGACAGCACCTTTATCCACTGAACCATCTCACTGAAACCATAATTTTTAATTTAATAAATAAACCGTTAGGCTGCATGTGATGGTCACACTTTTAATCCCAGCACTTGGGAGGCAGAGGCAGGTGGATTTCTGTGAATCTGAGACCAGCCTAGTCTACATAGTTGAGTACCAGGCTAGCCAAGGATACTAGTGAGACTCTGTCTTTAAAAAAAAAAAAAAAAAAAATGTATATATATACACACACACACACATATAAAAAATGAAATAAATAAAATGTCTGTCCTTTAAGACTATGAGTTCAGTCCTTTACCATCTCCTCTTTCTGACGGGGGCACAGAGAGTGTTATGTTACTCAATGCTTGGACCACTGGAGTAGCTGCAAACCCAGCTACTGGTTCTGCACAATCCTCCCACCACAGCAGGTTACTGCTATCTCTACATATCCACCATGACCTGGCTCCTACCTGTCTGTGTGTCTACCTCGCCACCTGTACAATCATCCATCACCCATCCAGGCACACAGGAATTCACCCATAACCCCTCTCTCTTTTGGTACTTGCTTGTTCTTCACAGGTAATTACACAGCATGTTAAAATTTTTCTAAGTATACAAAATAATATTTGGTGAAAAATTAGCCTTTCTCTCCTAACTCAGTTTGCCAAACTACCTCACAGGCAAGCTTCCCTTGCTAACACATTAGTTTTTCTTCCAGATACCATCCAAATGCAAAGGATTTGGTTTCCCTAAAAGTTATCATGATGCCAACTCTATTCTGTACCTTGTTTTAAAAAGGAGGGTGGGGGAGTTCTTATATTATCCATGTCCATGTGCACACATGTACATGGAGGTCAGAGGACAACTTTCAAGATTCAGCTCTCATCTTCCACCACGTGGATCAAACTTAGGATGTCAGGCTTGGAAGCAAGTATGGTTTTTTTTTTACTTGCTGAACCCTCTTAGACTCTTTGCCTTGAGACAAAGTCTCAGTGCAGGCTAAGTTCAAACTTCAGATGTAGCACACAACAACCTTCAATTCCAGACCCTGCTTCCTCTCCCTCCAGAATGCCAGCGTGACAGGCATTAGAGGTGTGCACCACCACACCTAGTTTCAAGTGGTGTTGATGACCCCAAGGCCGTGTACAGGCTGGGTAAGCACTGTGCCAGCTGGACCATGTCCCCAGCCTTTCTTTTTTTAAACCTAACTGATATCTAGAGCCGGTACTTACTTACTTGTTCTTGCTCGCTCTCTCTCTCTCTCTCTCTCTCTCTCTCTCTCTCTCTCTCTCCTTCCCTCCCTCCCTCCCTCCCTCTTTCCCTTGCACACTCACTATGTAGACCATGCTAGCCTTAAACTCAAAGTGATTTGCCTGCCTCTGCTTCAGAGTACTGGGACTAAAGGCATGTGCAACCACACTGGCCATGGAAATCACTGACAAAATTTGCCTAATTCTTGACATTTTCCTTTCTTTTGGAGAGAAGGACGAAAAGGGGAAGGAAGAGAGTGGAAGGGTAGGAGAAGAAAAGGAGGGAGGAAAGAAGAGAGGGAAAGAGGAGAGAGGGAGAGGAAAAGGAAGGAGGGTAGAGAAGGGGGAGAAGGAGGGAGGGAAGAGGCAGGCAGGCAGGCAGGCAGGCAGGCAGGCAGGCAGGCAGACAGGAGAGGTTTTGCCCTAAGCTGTTTCTAACCATTCCCAGTGCCCTGGTGTTTTTTCTAGAGCCAACTATTACCAACTTCCGGTTGATACCTGGCTGTTGATACAGAAAGCACCTGGTGCATCTGTAATAGAAACCCCTGGGGAAGTCCTGTAGTCCACTGGAAGAGCCCCTGCTCTAATGCCCTTCTGTTGTCCTCATTCTCTTCAGAGCACCCTTGTTCTTGGGAACACCACTACTCCAAGCTACACATGGCAATCTTGACTTTAATTCCACCTCCCACTTCCTCATTCCAGTCACCCTTGCAAATAAACAACATAGCATGACATAAAGAACCCAGCAGGTCCCTACGGCAGGCAGGCACCTGTCTGTGAGGTAACTTCTGGAAGTGGCCAGTCATGGATTTATTTAAAGTGTAGACAAGTTGCCTGGGACTGCTGATACCAGCCTGCTATCCCAGCTTGGGAAACTAAGGCAGAAGATTGAAAATTCAAGACCTACCTAGACTATAGAATGAGTTTAAGGCCAGGCTGGGCAACTTTATGAAAGTTGTCAGAAAATAAAGCTAGGGCCAATGAAATGACTCAACAGGCAATGTCACTTGCTACTAAGTCTAAGGACCTGAGTTTGCTCTTCCAGAACGTAGTGGTGGAAGAACCCACTCCCACACAGTGACCTTTGCATTCACACACAGAAACTAAAATGTGTAGAGTAAGAGATGGAAAGAGGGCTGGGGATGCAGCTTGCTGGTAAAGTGCTGGCTTAGAATGCACAAGGCCCTGGACTCTGCTCCTGGTATGGGAAGGAGGAGTGTGTAACAAAGACAGACAAAACCCTCAAAACAAGCACCATGGGCTTAGACAAGGCAGCCATTTCCCAAGCCCCAGGTATTCACAAGGTTCTGAGCCTTGCCAGTCCTACAGGGACAGATCTCTCACCGAAGTTTAACTTCCTTTCTTTATGACAAATGAAATAAACAAGGTAGTCCACTGTTGAATGCTTGAAGGAAGACTCAAACTGACATCGTTGTATTAACAGATGACACAGGTGGACTGAGGAAATGGTTCACTTGATAATTCGATCGCTCTCCTGTAGAACCTATTATAATCCATTTCCAGGATGAGGTACACTGAGGACTCATCTGAAACCACCTCTTCCCTCTCCAGCATTATTCCCAATAGTGCGTGTGTCTATGTATATGTGAATGTGCACATGTGTACATGAATGCCAAAGCATGTGGTGTGTTGTTCCTGAGGCACCATTTGAGGTGGCATTCTCACTACCCTGGAGCTCACCAATTAGCATCCTCCTGTCTGCAAGTCATCAGCACTGGGAGTGCAAACTCACACCAACACACTTGGCCTTCTACTTAGTTACAAGGGATCGAACTCAAGTACTCAAACTTGCAGAGCAAACACTTTATTGACTTATCTCAGTTCCCATGGTTGAACGACTGTTTGGTTGTTTTCTGTTTTGTTTTTTTAAGTAACAGTCCACGGTTTTGTTAGTCACCAGCAGCCCAAGTAGAGTTCTGGCTTTCAGACCTGGTGAATGTGGACTCCAACTTACGTGAACCTCATGTGAATCGGGCCAGGACAGCGATGTCCCCTGAGCTTCAGCTGCTTTCCAGTATGTTGGTCAGAAAGGTGAAGTGCTTGGAAGGTTCTGCAAGAACCAAGGAGGTAGTATACAGAAGAGCTTAAACCCATAGGGCTACTAACTAGAAGCAGATCAACCACTGCCACCATCGCCACGCACCACTGCTGCAGACAATGTCTAAGGAGCAAGAAAGGCTCAGGCCAGAGATTAGCTCCTGCGCAAGGCAGATCAGCCGAAATGCCACCAAGGAAAGAAAGAGAAGTGCAGAAGAGGGTGTTTCTCTGAGGAAAGGGAATTGCTGAGATGAGCACCTTGCCCCAGAGCTGAGCCAAAAGGGGCAGGAAGGAACTCCAAAGGGAAAGCTCGAAACACAAACTTAGAGCCACGGAGAGCCAGCAGTCACGCCTGCCATCTCTCCTCAAAGTCCACAGTGGCCCTGAGCACAGCTGGAACAAGATGTGGAGTCTCTCAATATCTGCGTCATCCAGCCTCAACCTCAGCCACTATAGAAGGCAAGTACTGTGGCTGTCGGTTGTAGGCTTCTAGACCCAAGCAAAGGACTCACTGCCACCAACCCAAGACTCCAGGTACCTGGTCTTCCTTTCCCCGGACTCAAGCCTGATTTAGCTTAGAACTCTCCAGGGAATCAACTACCCTGACACAAACTATATGGTCCAGGCTACTCTACTCCACCCTCAAGCTGATCACCCTGTAATGTGCCCGCTTGCCCTCAACCCAGACCTAAGGATAAAGTCCAAAGCCCTTGAGTCTTGTATGCCCATAAAATTCTGTCTTGCAGGGTTCTTTTTGTTTTTCTGAGACATGTATCTTTACCAGTACACTCTCATATTTTTCTCTTCTCTCTCTTAACCAGGGATGGGGGGGAAGGGGGGTGGCACCAAGCTTATAGCAAACAGGTAGAAAAGCACCTTAAACAAACCCAGAAAGAAATAAAACAAAAAGACCCTGGGGATGTGGTTCAAGGTTAGCCTCAGTTATTTAAGCCTCTATCTTAAAAAAAAAAAAAAGAGGAGGAGAAAAAACTCCACCAATTGAATGAATATATATGTGCCTTTACTCAAGTGACAGTGCTGCTTGCTGGCTCTGCTTTAAGTACCTGAGACCACATCAGACCTTTTTATAAATAGATGGAGGCCATGGGTAGGAAGTGAGTCTTTGATATGTCACCCAGGCTGTCTCAGACTCCTGATCTGCCTGTCTCAACACTCCACTCTGCCTGTATTAGGATTACAGGTGTGCACCACCATGTCTGGCTACAGATGTCCTACTCAAATCCTCAAAGTCCAGTCGGGTAGACAGGCACAATCATAAAAACCATTTTATAAATGGAACATGCTGGTACATGCCTTTAATTTCAGAGATTACAAAGCAGAGACAGGAAGATGGCCCTGAGCTTGAGACCAATATGAATTACAGAATGAAACCTTGTCTCAAACCTCCCCCTAAGACCCATTTTCTGGGACAGAAACTGAAACCCAAGCATATAATATACAGGCAAACACACACAGCCAGGAGCCTGAAGCCATATATAGAAATTTGTCTAGAAATAGAAACATCTGTACTGTTTATCAGTTATGTGGACTACTATCCAATCTAAAGTCAGTATCAGCTAGGGAAGGGAGGCATTGTGGGTAAAGTGCTTGCCACGACAACATGAGGATCCCAGTCTGATCCCCAGCACCCACATAAAAACTCGAATGCAGCAGTGTGTAACTCTAGGTTCAGTAAGATGAGCTCAAGGTTTGGTAAGAGACCCTAGCTCAAAAAACAAAGATGGACAGAGGCCTCCACATGAACAAGCACACACAGTGCACGTATATATGTACATATACACTCACAAAATATCACCATAGAGTTGGGCACTGTAGTGAGCAACTGTATGACTCCAGCACTTGAGAGGCTAAGGCAAGAACATAAGGAGTTCAAAGCCAGCCTAGATTACATAACAAAATGTAGTTTACAAAATAAATATGTAATAAATAAGCAATTAAAATCAACCTGAAAAAGACGCACATGGGTGGGCAGAAACATTTTCTTAGACAGACAAAAAAGAGACCAAGTAGCTAGCTGGTTGGAAAGTTGACTCGAAGCCAAAGGGAGGGAAAAATGGAAACTAGGGGTTTGGAGTTTATAATCTGTTTAGATTTTTCTCTCTGTGTACTACATCTAAAATACCAGCAACAGCTTCAATTCACACTTCAAAAACAAACAACATCAGAGCTGAAAGGTTGACATTTCTGAGGCAGAAACAAACCAGAGCGCTAGTACTGACCTGTGCCAATGACAACAGCCAGCACGGCCAGAGGTCAGGAACTGGTTCCCCAGGAAGGTCTGAGCTACCTTCCTACTGCCTCCAAAACTGGTGTCACAAATGAGGACATCACTGTAGCACTGGGGAGGCTGAGGCAAGGGGAATATACGTTAGAAAAAAGGGCTGGGGCTGGGGCTCAGTAGTTTTTATCTAGTACATGAATTCCTGAACTCAGACCCCAGACTTGCAAAACGAAAAGGAAAAAAAAAAAAAAAGCGAAACAAAATAACCGACTTTGCTCTTTTTCAGACAGGATGCTTAGATTATTCACATACGCTGCCCAGGAATAGAGAGCCAGGACTCTAAACCTAAGCTCCTATCTCTGATCCTGAAACTCAATCCTGGAACTCTGAAGGCTGCAACACCCCAACTTCAGCAATCTACAAATGAAAGCTCTCTGGGACAAGATGCCACAGGATAGCCAATATATACCTTTTGGCTTTACAGAGTTCAAGCTCACCTGTGCAGAGCAGACAAGCCATATACTGGCTCAGACTCATGAATACTTCAAACATTGGCCCTTAGCAAGAGTGAGCAAGGTCAGAGATGGCAGGGGGTGGGGCAGTTTGAATCAGCAGCCATGAGGAACAACGTCCAGGATGAAGGCAGGTCCAAGCCCAGTGGGATTAGGCCAGCAAGTTCAAAGAAAGTAACTTGAGAATAGTTCTTCATACACACAGACTTTATGCCAAGTGCTATGTTCACGAATCATGTACAGCCCTCCATTTATCTATCCACTGAATCCCTAAGCTTCACAGAAAGGGACACAGAAGAGAAACTGCAGACTCCAAGTCCCAGAGCCACATGTAGAGATCTGTCTCTAAAACTCTCCAAGTTCCTTCTCCTGACAATGGGCAAAGGCCCAGTTCATGGCAGACATAGGTCATTTACAAAAGTCCTGCTCAGAACAGGCCCAGGGGCAGTCACCTGGCCAAGGGGGCAGAAGAGAAGAGCACCTGAGGAAGGGCATCAAGAGGTAGCTGAGCTGGGATGCTCTGTGCTTCAGGACACAGTCCTACTTAAAGAGAAAGCATGGGGTGTTGTTTCCTATGGCAATCCTGTGAAGATTAGGAGACTAGAATCCTTCTCCTTAATATAACATTAGGCCCAGAGTCAAGAAAGACTCTGGTGACATGCTGGCAGCAATGCCACTTGCCTCCTGCCAGCTGAGCTACCCTCCTATGACCTCTGACTCATCAGAACTAAGAATAAAGCCCAGAAACACTGACTAAGGCACAGCCAGACTTTGAACCAACAAGGGGAACTAGGAAGTGCTGGAAAATAGTCACTGTCCTAACCCGGCAAGCACCAAAATCCTCATGCCAGATGTGCAAGCCAAGCGCTCAAAAAAGCAAGAGGTGGCCCTCCCCTCTCTTTTTTAAGTCGGACCCTTGAGTATCACTAAACTCTGCTATTACCTGAGGACTGGGATGGAGCATGGAGGATGTCAAACATGCACCAAACACAGGAGTGTGTCTGGGGGCAGAGCAGAGACAGGAAACAGGCATTCACCTATTGCCTGAGCATCCTTCCTAAACATAGGGAAGCAGCGCTGAGCCCCGGGAAGGAAGCTCCGTTATTTTGGTTTACTGGTGCTACGCATCAAACTCAGGGCCTCACAGAGGCTAGGCATGCCCTCCATCAATGAGCCACACCCCTGTCCCTTAACCTATGGTTTAAAACATTGCTTTTCTAACTAGGGGCCAGTCTGTCTTCCAAGTAACATCTGACACTGCTTGGAAAGACTCCTAGCTGTCAAAATGAAGTCTTGAAGGATTGTATCACCTCATTTTGTGGGTAGAAGTCAAAGATCCTTAAGCAAGCCCACTACACAGAGCAGGCCAGTGGGCAAACAACCCGTGTCACCAACACTGACTGAGGAACACAGGCAAAC
>JANHMN010000002.1:93677047-93718539 GCA_030674055.1 Rhabdomys pumilio | reverse complement strand
GTGTCACCAACACTGACTGAGGAACACTATCTGATCACGATCCCTGACTATTCTTAAGAGTTCACATTCCCCAAAGACACCCTTAGCAGGCACCCAGGCTTCAACTCCTCAAATACAAGGAGAAGCTCTGAAATTCTGGCTCCTCTTACGGAGTGGTGGGAAACAGTCATTGTCATAGACAAGAAAATACTCCAAATTTTTGTGCCTGATGTGCAGACCAAGCACCTGGTAAATCAAGACAAGAGTCTTAGGCAAGGACAGGCTACAGTCTCACCAGAACTCCTGGCAAGGAGCTGGCGAGGTGAACCTGACTTAAACTGACCCTTGCTTCAGCATGAGCCCAGGCATACAACAGTCACCCCAACTTCCACACTCACCTCTTGTTCTGCCTTCCCATATATGCCAGCCTCTCTCTCAATCAGTAAAGACTTACTTAGTGGCCCCACCAGGCATGATGAATAAGTCTGCAATCACAGTACTTAAAGAGGGTTTGGCAGGAAGATCCTAGGTTCAAAGCCAACCTGACTACAGAGCAGATGTTACATTCAGTTCCAACCGGGTGCCAGGAACACTGGGCAGGAAAGCAGCAGAGCAGCCTCGATACCTGGAGCCCAACCCACTCGAGCAACTGAGCTATATCCTCAGCCCCGTTTGCCTGCTTGTTTGCTTTTGCTTTTTTTTTTTTTTTTTTTTTTAACTTTTCAAGTTTGTCAGAAACCAAGTCAGGGACACATACCTGTCTAGAATTCCATGGCTTCCCAACAACACCAATGTCTGTCTATATCTTGTTTCCGTGGAGACCCATAAGGCAGCAACAAGACTTAGATGAACTCTCCAAAGACAGCACTCAGTCTTTCTTGATGCTTCCTGTAGAACTTAAGACTACTTTACAATTACCTTTTCCCCTTCTTTCCCCCCACCCCTTCCCCTGCTTGGGGTGTGGAGGGGATGGCTGGTAGTCCTAGGGACTGAACCTAGGACCTCATGTATGCTAAACAAGTGCTCTACCACTGAGCTACATTCTCAGCCTTTGTTTTGTCTGGTTTGATCCCAGGACCACAATTAGGTCTAAGGCTGGACCTAGTTCTGACATTTCCATTTGTCGCCTGGCCCACAGAAGACCATGCACACCTGAACACAAAGAGCAACCCTTCCCCTACTGCAGTGGGTTAGGCAAGGGGGTGCTTGCTCACTGTACTGACCAAACCCACACTAGGGTAGTAGCCAGCCTTTTCTATTCCAACTATGATGCAATGAACTCCCTTGGAAACTACTTCTTTTGATTTTCTCGTATGTATGGGGTGGGGTGCTGGGGGCGGGGGAGATACATATGCTACAGTGTGTATGTATAAGGCAGGGGACAATAGGAGAGTCAATTCTCTCCTTCCACAATATGAGTCTCAGAGATTAAAGCCAGGTTGTTAGGTTAGAGGCAGGCAGCTTTACCCCCTAAGCCATCTCAGCCACCTCTACCTGTGTAAGCTAAAGAAGCTGTGGGAAATGTGACCGTCAGCCTCACTAAACTTCGCTTACTTCCTAAGCCTCACGCTGACAACGGGAAAACCAAGTTACACAGATGACTCTGAGATAGACACCTAGAGAAAGTAAACCAAGACATGCTGGCAGGCATCTGGACCACATGTCTCATACCACTTCCCTGAGGCCACAGGAAAGAGATATGCAGATATAACAACTGACAGGAACTCAGGGACCCTGAGGAGCTGACTGTCTCGTAATTGTTACTTCCTCTTGAGAGGTTAGAATAAGCTTCAGGAAGGAAGATACTAAGGTAGGTTTGCCTAAGTGGAAACGGGAAAATGACGATCCAAAACGTGCCTATGGAGGGCCTGGGGATCACCTAGTGACAGGCTGACTTCAGGGACAGCTCAAATGAAAGAAAAGGAACCTTCCTGTCAGGAAAAGCTTAAGCTGATCTGGACCACACTGTGTGTGGTCCCATGTTTTTGTTGCCCACTGTGGAAACTTAGGCACAGATTACAAAGGCCTAACCCACACCAAGGAAAGTGATCCCAGCGAATTCAGTGGCCTGTGAATTTATGGTTCCAGCTCAAGATGCCTGGTCTTTGCTCAGAGCAAGACAGCAAACAACACCTAACTGTGTGATGTGGATAGCCCCAAGAAGAGGACAATCCACAAGTCAAGACATACGTATTAATAAGGTACTGGCTCACTTAATTTCATAGCTCAGTAAGGAGCCATTGCTATGTTGCACGTGAGAACACTTACAGACAGGACACAAACAGGTAAAGTTGCTAATCCAAGCCCCTTGTTGGGGTCACAGGCATGTGCATTTGATCCCCAGTTTATGCAGGGCTGGGGAACAAACCCAGGCCTGCACGCAATCTAAGCCTAATCCCCACCCTTTCAGTATCTCGGCTACTGGTCTCTCTCCACCAACGCTCCAGGCCGCATCTCCCTATTGCTCTCTGCCCCTGGGACTCAGGTCACAACTTTGGGGGCACCTCTTCTTTCATCCAACTACACCATCCAAAGGGAGGCTTTCTTCTACATCTCCAGAGTCCAGACAGAAGCACAGCACTCCACGCTGAGCATGGTGATGCCATTATCCTAACTACTGGAAAAGCTGAGACAAGAGGATCACAGGCTCAAGTCTTCTTCAGGCTACAAACTGAGTTCAAGTCTAGGTTGGGTAACCTAGTGAGACCCTATCTTAAAAGAACCGAAAAGGGGCTGAGGATGTAACTCAGTGGTGTTAGGGTACTTGCCCCAGCACTGCACAAAAAAGAAGGGAAGAAAAACAAAGAAAAGAAACAATGAGAAAGAAATACATAGTCGTTGCCTCTCAGAAGACAGAACTCCATATGCCCTGCCTCGACACTGCTGCTTGCTGACACTCAATTACCTTTACTGTAATTGCCAAGGTACCTGCCTGGCCAGATCAGGGACTCGAGAGCAGCTTCACTCTGTCTCCAATGCCAGCTGTCTTCACCAGCCACATGCCTGGGCCAGCTTGTTTATGCCAAACCCAGGCCAAGAGACAGCAACAAGCTCCCCCCTCACCCAGCCACCAGCCACTCGCAGCCTGTGACTCCTACCAGGCCCCAGGAAAGAAGTGTTCTCCAAAGCTGCTGCTCCTGCCAATGTGGAAACTGGGTAAGGCTTGTCTGTTAACTCAACATGAGCTCCCTGCACCCACTGTCATAAAATGAGTCTTAATGTCTACATCCTTTCCCATTTCCCTGTCTTAAGTTTCCTTGTTTCTGTTCTGCTCAGTTTCACTGTACAACCAGCAGTGTCATGATACTGACACCTATATCTTACTTTCTTGTGTGTTTGTAGTATGTGTGAATGTGTGTGTTCATGTGTGTGTGTGTGTGTGTGTATCTATGTGTGTGTGTGTGTGTGTGTGTGTGTGCAGGTGCATATGTACACGTGTGTGGAGGCTAGAGGTTGATATTCACAGTCTTTCTTACTCACTACCTTACTCCTCGAAGTCTTTGAATTGAACCTAGAACTTTTCAAATTGATTGTTTAGCAAGCCAAATTGCCCTAGGGATTTCTTTTCTTGATTTCTAAGCTTTGTTCTTAACCCTATCTCAGGACTGATACTGCTGCATTTCCAAGACATTGCAGATCAAGCAGGCTACTGGCTTGATATCCAACCACCTGGACAGAGCACAGATGCAAGGAGAAGTGACTATCAAATCCTCTGGCTCCAGCAGCAGAGATATTGGAGATACTGAGCCCAGGCACATGGGTCTCCTCACCGTGAACTCCTGGTGTCTGAGGCTATCCTGAACTGTGACTTCCTCTACATATCAGTAGCAGCCTCATTCTCTCCCCCCACCCCCAGTGTTGAGAACCACTGAGCAGTCTGGCTAGTTTCAGAGCTTTTTCCCATGTTTTACAGTATGGATATATACTCAGTACTCCATATCCACAGGCCTTACATCCTCAGATTCAACCAACTTCACACCGAAAATATTAGGAAAAGCCAGTGAAATATCTCAGCAGTCAACAGTATCTGCCATCAAACCCAATGGTATTATAACGCTGACTCCCTCAAGTTGCCCACTCATCTCCACATGGCACAGGCACACATAAACACACACAAACACTAAATGTCAAAAAAGAAAGCTTAACAGTGTATCTGAAAATAAAATTGCACTATGCTGAACATGAACAGAATATTTTCTTGTCATTATTCCCTGAACAATAAAGAACAGGATTCACATTTCATTCAGTGCGACAACTCATCTACGCCAATTTAAAGTATATGGGAGAACACACATGGGTTTTATGCAAATACTAAATCATTTTACATGTGGAAATTGAACATTCGAGGATTTGAGAATATGAGGGCATTCAGAAGTAACATGCTTTGGCTCCTGGTGGGCAACTTAATTCCCTTTAACATTATTATGTAAACTCATAAATATAACTAGTCTCATGCTTCATAGATTTTAAATTTTTTAAAACACTGATTAGCCTCATGCTTCATAGGTATTTAAAAATTTTAAAACATTGATTTGTGTATGTATGTGTGTGTGCTCACACCTGCTCATGAGAGCCTACACATCCCATGGCACACATGTGAAGATCAAGACACCCTGCAGAAGCTCGTTCCCTTCTTCCACCATGTGGGTCCCCAGGACTGAACTCAGGTTGTCAGGTTTGACAGTTAAGTGCCCTCACTCATTAAGTCATCTTGCCAGCCCTCACAGATAGTTTAGCTAACTGGAAACTTCCTTTGGTGTTAAATTTTTGATTTAATTAAATTAGATTAAGAACAATCTAAAAGAAATATGAACTAGGTATGTCTTTGGCCGACATCACTGGCTACTTACTCACCAACTGCACCTAACTTACTGCTCCAGTGCTAGCTCCCACACAGCAGATAACCAAATGCTAGCTTCCCTCCTTTGCAGCTACAGACAGTCATGTACATGCAGTTCCAGCCAAGAAAGCAGGAACTCAAGTCTGCACTGCAGGCAGAGGGCCTTTGGGGTAAGACCTGTGTTTTCATAAATAAAAGGAAATACAGGAGGCTGGTAAGGCTTTTCTTTTGAACCTAAAAGTACTGGTTAGAGCTAGCTGCAGCAACCATTTTGGAGCCTGGAGGAAAAGAAAATGAAAATGGACAGATAACAATGCCAATAATAATAAGAGGTGTTGAGATTCCTGATTTGTAAAAATAAAAAGAGAATAAATACGTTCATGCATAAATAAGTTCCCTAGTCAGGCTTTTTGTTTCCTGAAACCAAATGCACTCCTAAAAGATAGAAAGCAAGACACAGTGCCTGGGGAGATGTTTCAATGAGTAAAACATTCTAAGTATCTAAGAATTATGGACCAGAGTTTGGATACTCAGGACCCATATAAAAAGCCAGGCAGGTCTGGCAGCCCTCCTATAATCGCAGAGTTTGGAAATCAAAGATAAGGACTGGTGAGATGGCTCAGCAGTTAAGAGCACTGACTGCTTTTCTGGAGATCATGAGTTCAAATCCCAGCAACCACATGGTGGCTCACAACCATCTGTAATGAGATCTGATGCCCTCTTATGGGGTGTCTGAAGACAGCTACAGTGAACTTGCATATAATAAATAAATAAAAACCTTTGGGCTAGAGCAAGCGGAGCCAGAGTGAGTAGGTGGGATTGAGAAAAAAGAAAGGGGGGAAAAAAGAAATCAAAGACAGGAAATCCATAGGGCAAGTTGGCTAGCTAAACAAACAAATTGGAAAGTTCAGTTCAAAGACCATGCCGCAAGAAATAAGACACTGACTAAGACTCTCAATCTCAACCTTTGGCCTCTACACACATGTACATATGCACCTGTGAGCGTGCACATGCGCGCGCTCACACACGCACACACATATACCACATAGACACAAGAAGAAAGTAAGATATAGATGTCAATATCATGGCACTGCAGTGAAACTGAGCAGGACAGAAACAAGGGAACTTACAGGGACATGGGAAAGGAAAGAGGCCCTCACCCGGGAATCAGGCTGAAGTCTCTCACCAGCTGACAGGCAGGCGAGAATTTAAATGCAATTAACAACATCTGCTGCAAGGGTCGCTAACAGAGATAACATCCCCTTCTTAGATGCAGAGTCAATACTAAAATAGTGATGAACCACGCAGGCTTAAACCCTGAACGCAGGTGACTTTGGCAGGGTCCCTTTCCTCTCCCAGACATCATCAGGGAATCTCAGATGAGATTGTCACTTTTGCTTATAGTAAAAATAACTCATCTTCCTGCATCTGTGATCAAGACTTTTGTCTTAACAACTGTCATCCTGTCAGGGACCCCCCTCAGGAACCACCATGGGGTCACAGTGATCTCATCTAGGTCCCTTAGAAGCCCTTTGAAGATAATAATGCCCTATAAATAATTATTGAAAAGACATTCCTTTCAAAGAAGCACTAAGTTCCCAGCCTGAAATCTGGTAAATCTTCAAGAGCCTGTTGGCAACTATGGATTGGACCAAGACATGAGATCAGGAGTGGGGAAAAGGATGCTTGAATGTACCATGGGGCACCCTGAAAACCGAGACCAGCCCACCCCCAACAGCCCTGTACACAGAGGCTTACAACAAGCCCTGATTAGCTGGGGCAGGTAGCGTCTCAAGGGGTCATTATTAGCAAACTATTTAATTGAGATCATGTTTACATTCATCTGCAAGTAAATATCTGTTACTTAAGAAAAATGAGTTGTGTCCGAAACAGACTTTCAGTGAAAGCACAGAATAAAGAATACAGGGGAAACACAGGCCTGGTTTTACTTTTTCACACTATTTCAGATCCCCAAATTTGGGAGACAAAGAATTTCTGTGAGTCAGAGGCCAACTAGAGCTGCATAGTGAGACCCTGTCTTAAAACAAAACAAAGCCTATTTCAGAGCCCAACTGGTGGCCAAGTTTACAATCCTGGCAGTTGAGAGGCTGAGCCAGGAGGATCAGAAAAAACAATGCATTCAGCTTTTATGTAGAGGGTCTTAAAGGTATATACACCAAGGAACCAGTAAGATTTTGTCTAAAAGAATGTACAGTATATGCCGGGCGGTGGTGGCGCACACCTTTAATTCTAGCACTTGGGAGGCAGAGGCAGGTGGATTTCTGAGTTCAAGGCCAGCCTGGTCTACAGAGTGAGGTACAGGACAGCCAGGGCTACACAGAGAAACCCTGTCTCGAAAGAACAAAAAAAAACAAAAAAAAACAAAAAAAAAAACAACAACAACAAAAAAAGAATGTATAGTATCTTCACTTTTCCTCTTTCATTTGTTTTATTTTGATTTGTTTTGTTAGGGAAGATGTTTGTTGAGACAGAGTCTCATATAACCCAGGCTGGCCTTTTAACTCACTAAGTAGCTGAGGATGGCCTTGAACTCCTCTACCTCTCCAAGAGCTGGGATCACAGGCATGCACCTGCTTTTTTATCCTTTCTCTAAACATATGTTTAAGTATGTGAGAGAGAGAGAGAGAGAGAGAGAGAGAGAGAGAGAGAGAGAGAGAGTGTGTGTGTGTGTGTGCGCGCGCGCGCGTGTCCACAGAGGTCAGAACCTGGATGAACTGAAGATGGAGTCACAGGCGATCGTGAACTGCCCAGTGTATACACCGGGATCTGTGCTCAGAGCCTCTACAAGAGGAGTACACGCTCTTAACCTCTGATCCATCTCTCCAGCCTCTGCATTTTCATTTTATACAAACTGTACTTCTCATATACCAAAGAAAAGAACGTGTGAAGAAACACTGTCTCCTCTCTTTCTTCTGGAACGCCCAGGGGAAGGGAGGGCAAACCTAAGATGTCACATGTGCTAACAAGTACAGGAACACTGAGCTCAGCCTCAATTTACCTTTTTTTCTAAGATGGAGACTATGTTGCCCAGGCTGTCCTTGAATTTCCTTCATAGCTCAACCTGTCCTTGAGTGCTCCATCCTCCTGCCTGTGTGGCCTAGATTACAGGTCTGTGTCCCTTTAAATAACTCATTCGTTGTGGTGTTGGGAGAGTCTTAAAACCTCAACTACATGAGTTCACCCACCACAGCATCTATGGCCAGCTCCAGTCTGCACTTGATTTATGCAGAGAGGTTTGCTTACACCTGAGCTTCAAAGGGTACAAGTCCAGTGTCAGAGGTAACTGAGTGGAAAAAGAAAATAAAAAGGAAAGAAAAGGACATGGCTGTTCCTTGGTATGGTAGAGGAAAGTTTGTTATAGATATATAGGACATAGTCAGAGGCAGACATGTGTAGCAGAGTCCAGAGTGGACATGACCCTGTGCCATGTAGGCAGATGGGGAGGGGAGGAAAGAAGAGAATTAAGAGAGGAGAATCAAGTACAGCAGCCAGGAGGCCAAAGGTACAAAGGTACAAAGACGCGGGCAGGTAACCAGAATGTCTAGACTACACAGGGAAGAGTCTCTGAGGGAAGGGCAGCCCAGACTCTGAGCTAGAGAGTTCAGGGTAGGGAATGAGGTATGCCAGCCAAAGCCCTGTGACAAGAAGGGACTGGGGGATGCTGGGAAAACCTGGAGGCCTGGTCCACTTTGATATGTTGAATAGGCACCTCAGCCTTTGTCTGGGGTTTGAAACTTAACAGTAACACCCCATGCTCACTTTGACCCAGACTTCATGCCTGCCTCCCCTACAGCCAAGCACACTAGATACTCTAGACAGACTACCCAGACAACCCGAAATGTCTCAGGGAGCTGGGCTGGGTCTACCTGGAACCAGGAAAGACATAGCTGGGTTCTGGCCTGAATCTGCCATAGCTTGAATGAGCCCAAAACAATCACCACACCAAAAATCCCCCTATACGGTCTCTACTGCCCCTTCCTGTCCACCTACCTAATCACCACAGAATGGAGTCTGTCTAGAATACCTACTATGTGCTATGTACTACACTGCACTGAGAACCTGTTAGTGCCTCTTTCTTTACCCATAAGATACACAGCATGGACTTGCTAGGCAAGCATGAAGACCTGAGACCCCTCAGCAAGCCTGGTACATCAGCCTACATCTCAAGTCCCAGTGCTGCCGAGGAGAGAGACAAGTCCTTGCAGATCCTCCCAGAAGCTAGTATAGGTGAATGAATCTATGAGCTACAGGTTCAGTGATAGACCCTGTCTCAAAAAGTAAGGTAGATGACCATAAAGGAAGACAGATACCCAACATCAACCTCTCTGGCTTCCACATGTGTGCATACCTACAGGCATGCAGATGGAGTACACATAAAAATATGTAGCATGACCCAATTTACATATAAGGAAACAGAAGCTTCCAATAAATCTAGCAACTAGCCCACTCCATGTGCTGGGAAGTAACAAATTTTCAAGCCCACCTACCCCTGACACTGATTCTGACCACGTATCTCCAGATGACTTTGTGGCTACACCTTCCCGACAGCTGAACCCTTAAGAAATAAAAGGACTGACCTCAAGGGAGCCTTTTCTCCATTCCTCCCTCCTACCACGAACACTACTATCCAGAGGCGGGTCAGCTCTGTCCCCAGCACTGAGCATGAAGTGTCCCATCAGAGTTCATGCCTGAATCATATGTGAGACCAAAGAAAACAGGAAAGCCTGGAAATTACAGCTGCAGTACCCAACATACTGATAAGGAACAAATCCTATGTTAAGAAATCAGTGAAGCCTTATGAAAGCTCTGAAAGATACGCAGACCTAGAAACAACCGCAACGTCACCTTCTAGCCTCCAGCCTTCTCTTACAGAGCTGTCAGAGGGACCAGCTAGGAGAGAACTTGTCCTTGTCTACGCCGTTCTTCATCCATTTTGCTTTGTCTGTGCTGCCTCATACGTGCTAGACAAATATTCCAGTACTTAGCTAAGTTACCCATACTCATCTATGTGTTGGGTTTTGTTTAAAGGAGAGGTGTGTCTTTGTCTTTGTTTTGTAGATTTTGTTTTGAGATAAAGCCTCAAGTATCCCAGGCTGGTCTAGAACTCACTATGTAGCAAAGGAAAACCCTGAACTTCTGATCTCCACCTGTCTCCACCTCCAGATTTACAGGCTTGTACCACCATACCCAATGTATAGACCTGGTGCTAGAGATGGACTCAGGGGCTCTGTGAATGCTAAACAAGCAACCTACCACCTAGGCTACATCCTTAGCCCTTCACCTACTTTTAAGAACAGACTCTTAAGGACACTAACAGGAATGGAGTATAGCCCAGTAGTACAGCACTTTACCCAGCATGCATGAGGCCTGTGGCTGGATACCCAGCAACACACACACACACACACACACACACACACACACACACACTCACTCACTACAGGACAACAACAACAACAGCAGCAGCTATTCTTGGACCATGCTAGAACTGTGAGCTAACCAATGCTTTTCTGAAAAACAAAGTAAAGGCTGGGGAGGTAGCATTTGGAATGTTCTGAGCTATTCCTTCTGCTTCAGGGATGGCTTCCAAGGAAACAAGCCAACGGATCCTCTGTTCATAGCATCAGTACAATGCTTGCTCTCAAGGGGGAAAAAAAGGAAACAAAGGAGAAAAAAAAAATACTATTGTGACTTAAATGCTAAACCACAGCCAATAATGACACAAATTATAGTCTGAGGGTACAAGGAAGTGTAGGGCTGAGGTTGTCGTTACAAAGTTACATGAGGACAGGAGTTTCTTATAACAGCAAATACCACAAAATGGAAATGCAACTGACCACCACGGTCACTCAAAACCCCATAGAAGGCTAAGCCTTGAGGGTTAGTACACAAACAAATATACAATGGCCCAGGAAAGAGTTTTTACAATGCTCAGGAGAAACAGAGGGCCAAGGTCTCCAGTATAGTGTATACCCCAACACATTAACAGGAAAAAGACCCATCACCATACATAAGGACATACAGCCTTACTTTCACTAATTTCCAGACAGGGTCTCAGTAATTTGCCTGGGCTGACATGGAAGTCACTCTGTGACTCAAGTAGATCTTGTACTTGTGGGTCTCCTGCCTCAGCCTCCCCAATCTCTGGGAGATACTGACTTAGATTTGAACAAATGGATTCTTGTTGCTTTTGGTTTATTTGTTTATTGTTGCTGTTTACCACAGTCTCATGTCACAGTGACTGGCCTCTACCTCATAAGCCTCCTGTCTCAACCTGAGATTACAGGTATGCGCCACCCACACCCAACTTGAAATGGGAATTTTCATTCACTTACATTCAGAAAAGGTTAGCTATGTACTTCTTGAAAATTGATCAGCCTTTATATTAAAGGTTAATATGAAAGGTTAAAATGCATGTAATTTTGACTCATGCACAAGGATACATATTAGATAAAAGGGAACTCTAGGTAAACAATGGCCCATATCACAATTCTGTAACCTGGAATATTACCTATCTAATGGAAAAGATTAGTGAGATTCTATGTATCTATGTGGGTGGCAAAAACATCAGCAGAATAAAGATTATAATCTATGCAGACTCAAGTATGTTATTTATTTTATAAGTGGGTGGAAGGACATGGCTACAGGCTGGTTCAATAGAACAGCATCTACATTAACATATTTGTGTGGTTTGTTTGGCTACAGAGCATGTGTGATTTTTATAATCAGAAAACTTTGTGCCGCAACTAGAAACGTTATGGGTGAGGGGGAGGTCATAGTGACATCTGAGGACAGGATGTAAGGAAAGCCTCACATATTGTCTAACTGTTAATTCAAAGCACTTCTTAAATAACATGGTAAAAAAAAAATGCCTAGTATTTAAACACAGCTTTGAAAAACTGGAAGGGACCCAACCACCCTCATTTGGTCTCCTGATCTCAGCTCCCTGGTATGCAAGGTTTAACTTCTCTGAGCAAAATCCTCTCACATCCAGAAAAGCAGCTCCAACAGGCTTTCAGCTTGCTCAAGACTCATATGCCTTGAATACAACAGGTATTTAGTAAGTGCTGGTGGGGTCATCTGTGGGAGTATAACTGTTGTATTGACCTAGTAATTAGCAAATTTCAAAAGGTAACTATCTCTTAAGCAGGCAACTTCTGGTGGGAAACTTACTCTGCTGAGCCATATGCATGTATCTGTTCACAGAGCATGATCAGGAGTGCTCTCTGCCTCACCCCCCCAAAAGCTCCATACCCTCCCCAGTGCTGACTAGCCAGCTGAAAAACTGATAATGACCCTGACAGTCACCAGGAGAGAACAAGGTGAGACCGAGGCTTCTTAGCTTTTCCATAGAAAAAAGGAAGGCTGGAAAAGAAATGTAACTTCCTTGTTCTTTCAAATTCCACAGACTACACAGACAGATATTGCCTCTTACAGTTAAGGGAAGGATACAAAATACAGAATATTTACAGTATGAAAACTATGAGAAAATGTACACACATAAACACAGTGTGCATGTTCCCTCTCTATCATCATCATCGTCATCACCATCACCATCACCACCACCACCACCATCATCATCACCATCACCATCATCATCACCATCATCATCACTATCCCACCACCATCAATGCTCACTTCAAAGAGGAGTGGGCAGGAAAGAACACTGAAACCTGATCTTTCCCTTCATATTCTTCTTGATTACTCACCTTTATTTAAAAAAAAAAAAAAAAAAGTACCAGCACTGTACAGACTTAATAGGCATTAAACAATTCTGAAATTCCCTCACAGGATTATAAAAGGGAAGGGGGGCCTGACGGGTACAGTTCGAGGTGTACTCTGTGGGAGGCCCTGTGCTGGGACTATAGCTCAGCATACACAAAGCCCTGGGTTTGATCCCCAACTACAGAAGTATAGAGCACGCCTATAACCCTAGCACTTGGGATGTGAAAGCAGTTAGTTCAAGGTCATCCTTGGCTACATAGGGAGTTTGAAAGCAGCCTGGGCTAAAGGCTCTGTTTCAAAAAAGAAAGGGGGGAAAATCTGCAGTTAAAGTTTTAAAGACGTTTTCTAAAAGCCAGTAGAAAATCTACCTAACCAAAAAGGAAAACCAGTGTTGGACATTAAAAAAAGCTGTTTGCAGACTCGAAGGCAACTGTAAAATGTATCCTAGGTCAGGCTCACCTTGAGAGGTTCTGAGTCACAATAAGACAGGGGGTGGGAACGAGGGAGAGTATCCAAGCTTTAATTTAAACACAAGGACGACTGAGGCTGAGGTACATCTCAGAGAGCACTGTGTTCCTCAGCACAGCACCCACATTTGCTCCAACACAGATCAAAGGCCCTGACTGCTCTGGACAAGTGTTTCTCCCTCCCCGGCCTGGGATTGCCAAGCCCTTTCTGTCAGGCTTCATGCATCTGTGAAGAACCTGGGGCAGGACTTTTATGAGATTTCTACTGGCCCTGTAATTCCTCTGAGCTAAACTTCAGTAACACAGAGTTGGGAATGGAGCTGAGTTGGCAGAGTACTCATCTAGGGTTTGTGAAGCCAATTTCCACCCCCAACTCTGAAGAAATTGGGTCACTAACGCTCCCCTATAATCCCAGCACTCAGGATGTAGATGCAGGAGATGGGAGGTTCAAGAACACCCTCTGCTACATGGAGAGATGAAAGCTAATCTGGACTGCGTGACACTTTGTCTCAAAAAACTATATAAGGGCTGAATATGGCTCAGCAGCTAAAAGCCCAGGTTGCTCTGCAGAGGACTCAGAGTCAATCCCAAGAACTAGAGAGCAGCTCACAGTCATTTGTAACTACAGCTCCCGAGGATCCAGTGTTCTCTCTCGGCCACTGCAGGCACCAAACATGCGGCGCACACTCGTACATATAAAACAAAAAGCTTTAACGTGCATGTGTGTGCATTTTATGCTGTGCTACTCTGACCACATCATGATCCTCAAGACCTCTGCACGGGTTTTCCCTCTTTCTGGGACATAGTCAGCTCAACCACCAAGACAGTGGGACAAATGTCACTTCTTGTTAAGGTGGTTTATACCCACCCTAGTTCCTCCTGGTTTAGGTCTCTGTGTAGATTACTGTAATCTGGAATTGTTTGGGGTATCCCTAGCACAAACCCCATGAGTTCATGGACCTGGCCTGGCTTCTTCAAGACTACATTCCCAGTATCCAGAACAAAGCTAGAACATCTACTAGATACTCAATAATTAAAAAAAAAAAAAAAAAAGTGTATGTGGGAAGGTATTCACCGTGGAGAAACAAGGGGACAAATCCAGGGTCTTAAAAGCCATACCCTTGGGCTGGAGAGATGGCTCAGCAGTTAAAGGCACTGACTGCTCTTCTAGAGGTCCTGAGTTCAATTCCCAGCAACCACATGGTGGCTCACGACCATCTGTAATGGGATCTGATGCCCTCTTCTGGCACACAGATGTACAAGCAAAAAGAGCGCTCATAAAAACTTTTTTTTTTTTTTTGACACACCCTTGGGCTGTTAATCCATGGTCTCTATAAACAGAGTGTCCTGGGAAGTTGCCACCCAGGAGGACAAGGAAATTGAGCTCCTCAGAGAGTAAACTCAGGAAAAGAGCAAGGAAAAGTTGTATAAAATCTTTCTGACTCGGGGGTAGGAGGATAGCAGACTAGAGCCACTCTCCCTCGTCAGTAACTGCACAGAGACGTCCCATAGGTAAGTCAAAAGAGTACTAAAGCAGACTCTGGATTTGGTAACTGTCTGCTTAACCTGAGGCAGTTCAGAGTGAGGGAGGAGAAAGCCAGGTTGGGGGGAGGGGGGCTGGCACACACTGGGAGACTGAGGAAGCTGAAGGGAAGGTTCCGGGACAAAGTGGATCCTGTCTCCGAAGGGATGAGGACTGTGTCTCAGTGTGTCTAAAGTGCACACTGTACAAGCATCCCCAGCACCCATGGAAAAGCTGAGAGCAATGGGTGTAATCCCAGGGTGAGAAGGCAGGGAGAAAAGCTCCAGGTTCAGTAAGAGATCCCATCTCAAAATAAAATGGTGATTGACCTAGTCAGACACCTGACATTGACCTCTGGCCTCCACATATGAACAAAAGAGAATGAATGGCTGGGCACAGAAAGCACCCTTAGATCTTAGCACTCCAGGGGCTGAGGGGAGCCATTTGGCACTGCCCGGGGGCATGTTTGGTTGTTGTAACAAGTGTGGGTATGGCTGGCAATTTGTGGGCAGAGGCCAGAGCCTTGCCAAATAACCTACAATACTCAGGTGCGCCCACAGCACAAAGAACAGTCTGACTCAGTAGAGAAACTAGGCTCTACCCTTCCCTCTCACGACGTGGCACTTCCACAGATACAGCGTCTTTCCACTCACCAACCAGGCAGCCCCAAGGAGAAAAAGACATGCACACACTTCCATCAAGGCAGATGTTATCCCCAGTTCCTTGTCAGGACTGGGAAGCTTGCTCCTGGCTCTTCTTAGCGTCCTAGCCCACTGACTTAGCTTTGTAAAACATTCAGGCAAGCTTTCACAAGCTAGTCTTTCTACTGACCATTATGATCTGGTCATAAAAGCCAGGCCTTTCCCGACTTGAAAACCTAGAGGCTATGTGCATATCAGATACCTGTTTCACAATCCTAGAATATAACCCTACAGCCCACCCTCCTGCCAAAGCAAATATACCTGGGTCTGGGACAGGGTCTACATGTTGGCAATCCAGCCAGCTGGGGGTGAAGTGTAGCTGAGCGGTGAACACTGGCTTAGATATTCAAGACCCTAGGTTCATTAACCAGGATCACACACAGAAAGCATTAAGGAAAGAACCTAAGGGCTGGAGAGATGATTTATTGATTAAACACATAAACTGCTTTTGCCGGGAATCCAAGGTCAGTTCCTAGCACCTACATCAGCAGCCTCATTACTACCTGCAACTCCTACTCCATGGCACCAAATATTCTGACTTCTTCAGGCACCCACACAGATGTGGGCATGTCGCATGCACACACACATACACAAACGCAGGCACGTACACACACACAGACATGCAGAGAGAATTTAAAACAGGCATCGCAGAACATATGTTTAATCTCAGTATTCTGCCAAAAAAATTAATTTAAAAAAAAAAACAAAAAAACAGAGAGTAGTGGCACATACTTTTAATCTTAGCACTTGGGAGGCAGAAATAGGTAGATCTCTGAGTTCAAGGTCAACCTGGTCTATAGTGTCCCAAGATAGCCAGGGCTGCAAAGAGAAACCCTATCTCAAAAAAACCCAAAAAGTACTTAATTAATTAGTTAATCTCAGTATTCTGAAGCCAGAGGCAGACTAATCTCTGTGTGTTTGAGGCCAGCCTGTCTATATATGAGTTCCAGGCCTGCCAGAGCTATACAGTAAGACTCTGCTTCAGTGATGATGATGGTCATGCTGAGGAGGGGGAGGAGGGGGAGGAGGGGGAGGAGGGAGAGGAGGGGGAGGAGGAAGAGGAGGAGGAAGGGGAAGAAGAGAAAGAGGAAGAAGAATAGGAGAGGAGGAGGAAGAAAACTTTTTTAAAAAAAAATCTAAAGGTCAGTCTTGGTGGCACACATCTTCTAATCCCAGCACTTGGGAGGCTAAGGCAAGAGAATTAAGAGTTTGAAGCCAGTCTGGGCTACATAGTAAGATCTAGGCCAGCCTTGTCCCAGTCAGACACTGTCCCAAACAAACCAAACAAAATAACCTACTGAGTCAGGTGAGCCCCGATTCAGTTATCTTAAGGTTAGGCTCTGAAGCAATAGCACCCAATCCAAATACTAACAAACAGATGCCACGTGGACTCCACCAAGGAAGGGAGTCAACCAGGTGTGAGACGTAAAGACAATGACAAGCAAAGACAATGGGCACTTAGCCTTCCGAGAGAGCACCAGTAAGGAGGAGTGGAAGCTACAATGAGGCCCAGTGCTATCCAGTACTGTAAGAGACGCCAGAAACCCAGGTGTTTGTGCAAGATCCTCCTGTAAGTAAATAGTGGAGATGACAGTAGTTCACATAATTAAAGTAAAGTCAAAACCCATGGCTGGTGATGGTGCACACCAACCCTTGGGAGCACAGGCAAAAGAATCAGTTCAGAGTCATCCTCGGCTGTACAGCAAGTCTGATGTCAGCCTGACTATGAGACCCTATCCAACACAACAGAGCTGGTGACACAAACCAACAAAGAAAGGCACTCTGCATGGTAAGAAAAGAAAACCAACTCCTGAAAGTTGTCCTCCTGCCTCCACACACATCATGGCACTGGTATGCCCACCCACTCCCAAATCAATAAACAGGTGAACTAAAAAATAAAAGATTAAAGATTAAGTAAATAAATAAAGCCAAGCCACCCTAGGTAGGCTGAAAAACACACCCAAACACTGCAACCAGGTCTACTGGCACTGGCCTATAATCCCATCACCCAAGAGGCTAGGTAGGAGGACAGTAGATCCAGGCTAGCTCGAACTACAAAGCAAGACTGTCTCAATAAACAAAACAACAAAAAGCCAGACATATACACCTTGAACTCCAGCACCTGGGATGTAGAGGCAGCCTAGGAATTTGAGGCTAGCCTGGTCAAGTTCCAGACCATCCAGGGATATACAGGAAACCATGTCTCTAAATAAATAGACTTTATTTAGTTTTATCTATTTGTTGAAACGTTGGTTGAGCCTACTGGATGCAAAAGCAGTGAGCCCAGGGAGAAACAGATGAACATAACCTCAGTGAACCATTACAAAACAATATAAAAAAAAATATATATATAAGCAGCTGAACACAGAATAGCATTTTATCTGGACTGTCTCAGAGAAAGGCTTCTGAGCAGCTTGAAAGCTAGGGTTTTAGGTCATTTATTCATTTTATGAGTGTCACAAACACACACAAAACAAGTAAGTAAACTCTTTGACATATGAGAAAAATTAAGAGTAGAAGCAGAAAACTGAGCGGTGCACAAGAAGTGCCAGGGATCAGGAAAAAGATGCCTGAGGGGCGCCATGACTGCAGTGACTAGGACAAGAGAGAGCAGGGTCAGATGTTCCAAGGCTGGGGAACACTGATGGTGCTGAGCAGAGCAAGGGCAGGGTCTGCTGTCTCTCTTAACAGGATTCCTCTAGGCTAGAACTGCAGGTACGGAGAAGTGTTTGCCTAGCTGTTGCCAGGCCTTAGATCCCATCCCCAGTACTGCAAAAAGAATAAAAATCGAAAGCCAGGCATTCTGGATGCTGGGCTAACACTAGACAGCAGGGGTCAAGGGAGGACAGGAAGAGAAGAGCAGCTATGGTAGAACAAGCCTGTTATTCCAACTACTGGGGAAGCTGAGGCAGGATGATCACAAGTTCAGTGTCACCTAGGCTACAGAGATGAAGGACATCCTGGGCAGTTTAGTGAGACTCTTCTCTCAAAACGAAAAGTTAAAAGACGGCTGGAGGTACAGGTCGCTCAGTATGTTAAAACTCCAGGTTCAGTCCCCAGCTCTACAAAAATTGTGTTCGAATGCAAAAACAAGTCAGTAGACAGCACCTTGGGATCCAGGAGGCAACCCTGACAAGTTTGGATACATTCTACAAGAACAGGCAGATAGAGAGTGGGAGGGAACAAGAATCAAGGACAAGCCAGGACAGCCGTGCCACATGTCTTTAATCCCAGCATTCAGGAGACAGAGGCAGGCCTATGAGTTAGAAGCCAGGGTGAGTTCCAGGATAGCCAGGGATATACAGTAAAACCCTGTTTTGAGAAAGATAAGGAAGAAGATGAGAAGGAGGAGGAGGAGGAGGAGGAGGAAGAAGAGGAGAAAGACGGCAAGAAACAGGAGAGAAGCAGCAGCAGTAGCATCAAAGCACAAGAGCTGGAGATGACTCAGCAGTCAAAAACACTACTGGCTGCTCTTCCAGAGTGCTCAGTTTCAATTCCCAGCACCTACATGGCAGCTCACAACTGTCTGCAACCCCAGTTCCAGGGGATCTGACACCCACACACAGATAAACATGCAGGCAAAACACCAATGCACATAAAATAAAAATAAATTATTAAAAAAAAAATTAGGATACCACAGGATTTGTTCCCCAAGAGCAAGCACCATCTTCTTAGAGGTGCCTCAGCTCCTCCCAGGATGCAGTAAGAGAGGAATGTCCCTGAATCCCTGCAGAGGTTCTCTGCAAGCCCTCCAAGTTGGCAAGTCACTCACCAACAGGCTCCCAAGGGGAAGCCCCTCCAAGAGTGAAGAAGTCCAGCAGGCTCCAAGGAAGGAGACTCCCCAGACCCTGGTTCAACTACCCCCAGACCCTGGCTCAGGCACAGGAGGAGCCACAGCTTCCTCCTGCAAGGTCAAGGGGCAAGGCCACTGAGCAGGAACTAGAGTCTCGGTCCAGCTCCACCACAAGTTCCCAAAAGCCTGGTTATCTTGGTGGTATCACCACCACCACCACCACCACCACCACCACCACCACCACCACCACCACCATGCACGCACAGACGCACGCACCATTCTGGGCCACACACAGATGCTATGTTCATCTGGTAAGGGGAAGAAAACGGGAACCTGACCGAATACAACAATCAATCACAGGCTTAGGAGAGCAGAGGAAAGCAGGTGTGGTAAAGGCAGTGGAAGGAATTTGAAAAGCAACAAGGTCCTTGGAAGAGGTAAAGAAAGAAAAAAAAAGGAGGAAGGGAGGGAGGGAGGGAGGGAGGGAGGGGGGGGGGGAGGGGGGGGGGGCGGGAGGCAGGGCGGGGGGGAGGGAGGGAGGGAGGGAGGGAGGGAGGAAAACCAGGCAGGCTTCCCAAGGCTACTTGCTTCCCCAGAAACACCAGCCACCAAGATCCATTTGCCACACTGGTCAGGTACAATGTCCAGGGAGTTGGAAAGCTAGAAGGTGCCACAAACCAAATCAGGCCCCACAACCAACTGATTCCAGAGCCTGCACTGCCCATCTGCTGCTGACTCTTGTGTATGTCCAGATGTTCTCAGCAGATGCAACAGAAATCAATCATGGAGTCCCACCCAACCACAAGCCCTTTCACCTACTGAGTGCTAACTAGGTACCAAGCAGCACTGCTCCCAGTGCTTGTCAAGAACTCCTTACTCAGTACTCAAACTACCACCGCTTGCCAGGCACTCCATTATCTTACACGGGGAAACTGAAGTACAGAGCAGAAAAGTAACCCATCTCAGCTGAAGAGCCAGCTTCTGAACACAGGACACATAGGGACTTAACTCTGCACAGTCACCTATGCAACTGAGTTGTCCAAGTAGACATGAAATTGGTACTTTTCTTATTCTTTATTTTTGTTTTTGTTTGTGGATGTCAGAGAATTGAGCACGGGGCCTCACACGTGCTAGGCAAGTGCTGTACCATAGACCTAAATCTCCAGTCCTTTTTTACATGTGATTTTAAAACAAGGTTTTTATAAATTACCCAGGCTGAACCTATGGACTTCCTGCTTCAGCTTCTTCAGTAGCCAGGATGACAGGCCTGCTCCAGGTTAACACTTACTTTCTATTTTTCTAATTTACTATGTGTGACAGTATGTGTACGTGGGATATATACACGTGTGCACATATGTGTAAGAGCACACATACCAATGTATAGAACAAAAGAGCATGCCAGGGGTCTTCCTCTATCATTAATTCCTTGAGTCAGGGTCTCTCACTGAACCTGAAACTTGCTCTTTTGGTAAGCTAGCTGACCAGTCTTTCTCCACCCCCTCAATCCTGCAGTCATAGACAGAGTCAGGGCTGGCTGTTTACATGGGTACTGGGATTCAAACTTAGGTCTCCTGCTTACACAACCAGCACTCTTGCTGACTGAGCCATCTCTGCATACTTTTTTTAAGGAACTTACAATGAAACGCCCAGGACCCTTTTCCCAACCTTCTTTCAAAGATGAGCCACAAAACCTCCTACATGCGACCAGCTTCACACTGCCACTGAATGAAGCATGCCACTGCCAGCTCTTAGCTCCAACTTTCCACTTGGATAACACTGTTTCTCTTTTCTTATCCCAGACCTTTGCCTAAGGGAAGGTTGTTAAGTTCTCAGCAGCAGACCCTAGCCCAGGAGCAAGACTCTGAGCGAGTCCTTAATGGGTAGAATCTTGACTTCTCTAAGCATAATGCTGGACCTAAAAGAATCCAAGTATCAGGAGCAAAGAGACAGTAGCCCATTCCCACCAGGAGAGGGGGAATGAGACCCAGAGAATGACCAGGAAGTAAAAATACAAAGTGTATCAATCTCTGCGAGTCCTCATGAGCTCTGCTTCGCTGATCTGTGGGCTGTGCTCTCTTAGTGTCCTCACACCAGGTTCCTACCATCCTTTCTCCCCGCCTTCTGCGGTTCCTCAAATTCCACCTAATATCTGGCTGTAGGTCTCTGCATCTGCTCCCATCTGAAGGGAAACAGAAGAACAGTGGATCTGGGGAAGAGGGGATGTGAAGGGAAGAACTAGGAAAGGAGGAGGAAGGGGAAACTGAGGTTGGGGTATAATATATAAGAAAAGAAAGAAAACACAAAGCACTGCACAGGCTAAACTACTCACACTAATAAACCCATGGCCACAGCCCAGAAGGCTGGGAAGCTTGCCCCATACCCTTATTCTACATATAAGCTGAGCATAGTGAGCAATGAAACAACCCAAGATGATAAAGTTCAGTGCAGAGGGCGGGGTGGAAGGTATGGATATGTAGGTACAACACCTAGCCTAGGAAGGCACAAGCCACCTGCTTTAGTTTATTGTCCTTTGAAACACAGTCTCACTCTAGCACAACTGCCCAGAAACTCAATTCTCCTGCCTCAGCTTCCCCAGTGCTGTGATTACAGATATGTGCACACCAAGCCAAGCAACCCACTCTGTCTTGTGTTTGGATTCTCTAGCTATACAGAAGTTCTTGCTTGCCAATGGCCCTCTCACCCACTCTGATTCCAGGACTCCAGAAACGGGGTGTCCAGCAAGCCTCGACCAATGAGAGGAGGGGCACAAGGAAGTCCACAAGATGAAACTTTAGGGAGGATGGGAAGCTGCCTAAGATGAAGGCAGCCACCACTACTGCCAAACACAATTCATCTATCTTAATGTCCCGTGGGAAAAAGTCCCAAGAAGGAAAGAACACACAGCCAGGTTTCTTGGGTAGGCTTCTTAGCATATTAGAAGCTAGAGATACCCGCCCCCAACACTTCTTGTAATAAAATACATCCTGATGTGAGCTGCAAGAGGCTTGCCAGCAAGCTCGATGACCTGAGTTCAACCCTTGGAACCCACATGGTGGACAGAGAGTTCCACAAGAGTCTCAGTTCCACATGGGCCATGGTTTGCATACACACACACACACACATACACACACATAAACACACATACACACACACACACACACACACACACACACTCTATATGGACCTTCAGAGGTCACCATTCCTAATTCAGCCTATCAGGGAGGTACGGCAAAGCAGAACAAATACTTCATGTGTGTATTATGTATACACAAAAATAAAATATACAAACTGGTAGAGAATCTAATGTCTACTTTCCCTCCACCACAGAGAAGAAAATAATTCAGGAAATACACTAGCATCCATGTTAGAGTGAGCCAGATTCCACTGAATCCTTGCAAAATAATTTTGTTGTCTCCACACTTGGTACAAGGGTAGAGGACACACAGGTGTTCCTTTGTGGCAAACAGGCACCAATCTCTTGCAGCCGCCTGAATGCAAATCACAAGCTCTGTTTCCAGCTCTGGAGAAACCTCCGGCCTCTTGGCTTTAAAATGAGAGTCATATATCCAAGTATGGTAAGTTTCTCCACCAAAACTGGCACCCTCCTCACCCAAAAATCTCCCAGTGGGCCTTCAGAGGTCACCATTCCTAATGAAGTCTATCAGGAAGGTACCGCAAAACAGAGCAAATACTTCTGGGCGCTAATCATCAGCTGCTAAGAAACAGGGATGTTTTTCTTGTTTCTCAAACAAAAAGAAAAGTCATTGTGCCCAGGGTTTCCTATTGTATTCACTAATAATCGGGACAGTACGATACAGGAGTGTTCTGGAACAACAGGCAAGTCGCATTACAGGAACACGAAATACACAAGCACTGGGGATTACAGCACTCAGCCCATGAACCCAGCCTAGGATCTTTTAAGAAGAAAGCTACCTGGAAAGGGCCTGAAGTCCACCCCCCACCCCACCCCCGCACGTTCCCAGAGACCCCAGTGCGGCGGGGTCTCACTGATTCACTGAGTACAAGTCACTCTCCTGGTTATCAGAGTCCCGGGCATTTTCCACTGCACCCCAAACCTACAAAAAGGGACAGAAAGGACCCTCTACCCTATCTTAACTTTTCCTTGTTTCCTTAAACTTCCCTGCTATAGCATTTAGACGGAAAGGAAAGATGAGAAAAAAACATGAAACCAGAGTAACCGGGAGGTAAAACAAACGGTGGGGAATCCCAACACAAGCGATAAGAAGTCCCTCTCTAGAGTCTGAGCTCCTGCACAGTGCTGTGTTAGTGTATGCGTGGTAAACGGGGATCCTACCCCCACAAAAGACGGAAAACCCCCAATTTGCTGCCTCCAGATCTGGCGTCCCCTCCCGAAGGCAGAACCCCAAAGCACACAGGCACCTCCCCGCACACACCCAGCTCTCCCGGAACCGGGTCCCCAGAGTCTGAGAGCCGCGGCTGCGCCGGGGCCCGGGTGACGAATCCCCACGTCTGCAGTGCGGGCCTCGGGCTGGGAAGCAGCTGGGTCCACGCGTCCCAGCGTCCCCCGCGTCCCCCAGGCCCCGGCCGCCCCGCGCCGTCCCCCGCGGCCCACCACCTTACCCAGAGCGGATCAGAGCCATCAGCGCTGCAGAAGCTGCGCAGCGCCATGCGGGCGGCCGGCTGAGCGAGAAGGCGCAGCGCCGCGCGGTTGGCCCGCGTCACCGGGATGCAGCCCCGCCCCGCCCCGCCCCGCCCTGCGCGTGGGAGCGAGCTCTACCACTAGTTGCCCCGGCTTGGGCCTGCAGGCCGCGTCTGCAGCTCCCACCCACTGCCGGTTCCTACCGCTGACACGGCCGCGAGGAACCCCGCGCTGGGCCCTCCACACCCAGGCTTCCTCCCAGGTGATCCTAACCGTACAGCTGTTCCCCTGCTGCGGGAGAACGCTCGGTGCTTGCTGGATTCTAGGGCTTTTTCCTTCAGTTGCAGCTGGCGGGATAGGGATGCGAGCTCCCAAGAAAGGACAGGGAACAGATGAGGAAACTGAGGCTCAGAAAGGTGAGGAAACTCGCTCAGAGCCCTCAACGAGTAGAAGTGGAGTTCGTTCGAATCAGGAGCCCTATGATTCCATCCTTAACACTGAGATCTCCATCCTAAACACCAGTTTGCCACCCCTCCCTCCTCCGTGGGCAGCAAAGCACCCTGGGAATTTCTCTCATTCTGAGCACAGCCAGGAAATAACTCGTTTCCTTATTACCTGGTTTGGATTCAGGGATTTGGGGACAGGGTTTCATATAATAACTAAGTTTGGCCTCAAAAGTACGTTGTAATAGAGGATGACCTTGACCTTGTGAGCACCCTGCCTCCATTTTTTTTTTTAAACAGACGGGTTTTTCTGTGCCACACCTGGATTTCCTGGAACTCGATTTGTAAACCAGGCTGGCCTCAAATTCAGAGATCCACTTGCCTCTGCCTCTCAAGTGCTGGGATTAAAGATGTGCACCACCATGCCTCCACTTCTTGTTACCCCAGCCAACTGGAGTGCTGACAACAGAACCCAGGGCTTCCTTCCTGCACAGGAACCACTCTGTCAACTGAGCTATGTATGCCTCTCAAAAAATATTTTAATTTAAAAAATAATAAAGTAAATGAGTAAAATAAAAGATTCTTGAAGGTCAACCACAAGCTAGGTGCCCCTCAGTATGAGGTGGGGGGGGGGCCGCTAGTGATTGTTGTTGTGGTAACAGTATTTACTTCTATGTGTATTTGTGTGGGGGTGTGTATGTAAATGTGTTAGGTCCTGGAAGCAGAGCCTGAACAAACCAAGACTCCTTTCTCTACCCTCCAAGGAGGTCTGACAACAACCCAGTCAAGGACACTGAAGCCTACACACATAAGGCTATTTAACATTCATGGTTAGGTACTCAAGGCTTCATGCTCAACAACATACCTAAAATTTACACATGTAGTACATAATACAATTCTTACTATTTTTTTCAGGTTACAGACCAAAATAAGAAAGCAGAAGCAGCTTGTCAAAGATCACTTACATGGTGAATGACTGAACCTAGCTCTGGAATAAGGCAGTCCTGCTGGGGGTTGGGGGAGAAAATAAATTAATAACATTCACCACTGTGTGAACCTGCCTCAGTACTACTTAAGTAAGATATAGAGACTGAAAGGCTGGTCCAAGGTCTGGGAGTCTGAGCTTTCCAGTGACTTCAGCACGTCCCTTCTTAGGTGTCTGCCTAATGCACAGTTCTCATTAGCATGCACACAAACAGCTGTAGCAAATAAAGAAATAAAAAGTAAGTATGAGACCCCACAAAAACAAAGGTCTTGGTGAGAGAAGAGAGAAGGACACAGGATTTTTCTGTGGTTCTTTGGCCCAGGTCCCCGTCAGTATGAGGGTTTGGTGGTGATGGTGGTGGTGGTGGTAGTAACAGCATTTACTTCTATGTGTGTATGTGTGTGGGTGTGTTTGTAAACTTGTACTTGTGGAGGCCAAGAAAGCCTAGGAGAATTGTTTCTCTTGGAACCATGTGGATTCCAGGGAGCTAACTCAAGTCATCAGGCTTGGCAGGAAGTTCCTTTACCTCTGTGAGCGAGTTTTTAAAAGATAATTACTTTCAGGTGACAATTCTCAATGCACTGTTACCCATGTTTATTGAGTATCTGCTGTATTCTTGCCAGGCCCTAGCAAACTAGCAGCTGGAGTGTGCTCAAATCTGAGAGACGGTAAAGTGGAGCTGTATTTTCATGTTTTAGTGATAAGGCAGCAGATCTTTTTTTTTTTTTTTAAGATTTATTTATTTCATATTGTGAGTACACTGTTGCTCTCTTCAGACACACCAGAAGAGGGCATCAGATCCCATTACATGTGGTTGTGAGCCACCATGTAGTTGCTAGGAATTGAACTCAGGACCTCTGGAAGAGCAGCCAGTGCTTAACCTCTGAGCCATCTCTCCAGCCAAGGCAGCAGATCTTAATCACATACTTTTATAACTGGAAAATGTGTTTGAAACTATTGCAAGATCCAGGAAGAGGATAAAGAGGGCCTGCAAAGTCTAGAAGACTTTCAGGAAGAAAGCTTTTGAGCTAAACACAAGCATAGTCAGGATTCCAGCCTGGGCTGTGTCACGAGCTGAAGAAAGCAGCCTATAAGAAAACTAGGAAGCAGCCAAGACTGGTGGTAAGTGCCCATAATCTCAGTACTTGGGACACTAAGGAAGGAGGATCTTGAGTTCGAGGCCAGCCAGGGCTGCATGAAGCCCTGACACAAAACAAAGAACAAAGCAGTTCTGGTGACACAGCTTAGCTGGGTAAGCGCTGCTTCACAAACCTGAGATCCTGGACTCTGGTCTCCAGCATCCATGTCAGAAAGCACCCATGTGTCAGGGCACATAAGTAATGTTGTCCTGGGAAGATGGAGACAGGCAGATCTGTAGAACTCGCCAGCCTAGCCCAGTTGTGAAGTCTAAATTGAGTGAGAGATGCTGTCTCAAAAAATAAGTCAGGGACATCCAGTGAGATGGCTCATCCCACAAAGGTACTTGCATGCAGCCCTACCAACCTGATCCCCCAAGCCCACAAGGTAGCAGGAGAGAATCAACCCCTGAGGCTCTTCTTTGATCACCACTAGTGCTCTATGGCACACCTGCACCTGTACTGAAACATATACACAAAATAAATTTCATTTAATTTGAAAAAGAAGGGGGAAGGTTGGGCAGGGTGCTACACACCTTTAACCCTAGCAGAAGACAGAGGCAGGTGGTATGAGTGAAAAGAAGCAAAAACAGGGATACTACACAGACAAGCATGTTTGTACAGCTTACATTTGAGCAAAAGGGGAAGCAGCCAGAGTCCATAAATGGTGAACAGGTGACAAAATGTAGCACCTCTGTCCAGTGGGATGTTCTCCATCTCACAAAGGAAATTCTGCATCTGGTACTTTATAGATAAACCGTGAGGGTGTTGTGCTTTAGGAGACCCAGGCATCTTTCTGCCTCAACCTCTGAGAGGATGGGATTATCAGTGTGAACCATACCTGGTGCTTTTAAACTTTTTCCATATGAAATGTCTGTTCTATATAAGTTGATTGCCACAGGCCCTGCCACAAAGGAAGCTGGGAGATGGGAAACTAAGCCACACGGGGGTACCCAGAAAGTAGAGGATATAAGGAATTCAGCTGAGACCCCAGAGCAGCATTATAGCAGGCTGCATTGGGGCCAGGCCTGTGAGTACAACTCCACGCATAGCCTCAGAGTAGAACCTCACCACTTCCTCCTTGGTGTTCCCCTGGGCTGGGCCAAACCACATCTGGATGCAGCGGCCACTCCCTAGGGTGTAGCTGCTGATCTTGTAGGAATGACACTGGATTTCCTGCACGAGGAAGGCATAGGGAAGTAGAAGTAGAAGGGCGGGATACCAGCTATGCCCTGAGGTCCTGTTCCAGACCACGTACCAGTTGCTCTTGAAGGTGATGGAGATACAGCAGTCGTCTGACCAGCACTGACAGTTCTTTCGCACAGGGACACATTAAGGATCAGCTCTTTGAACCAGCTCTGGTGTCCTTGCTGATCCAGGACCCCAAGTTAGAGGAGCGTTCACAGACACAGATGTCTTTGACAAATCATCATTTGCATTTGATGACTGCTCTACACAGGGATCCAGTTAGTTGGATTGGTCTGGGTAGGAAGTGTCTTTGTGAGAGTCTAGTGTTTGTGGAGAAACACCAGGTCTTCCAGGGACTGCACTGCTCGTGTACATTGGCTTTGATCTTCCTTGTGGTGATCAGTGTAAACACTGAGTTCAATCCTGACCAAAGTAGTCCTGGAATGTGCGCCCTGTGTGGCCACCGACAGCAGAAAGGACAGCAACTGTGTTGTCCGTGGGTAAGATACCACAGCTCTCTAACCTCCAAGGGGCAAGGGAAATCAGTCTGGCCTGAGCATTAAATATCTTCAGCACCAGCTCCTGGTTGTAGTTTATTTTTAGACTGGCTGAGCTTTGGTCTGGGCTTCTATCTCCACCTCTGGATTCTCTGAATTTCAGGTTCACAGAAGGCCTTTCCAGTTTTGCACATTCTTTAACATCTGGGAGTACCACAGAGTATGTGGTTTTTGATGAGTGTTGGGTGTGTGTATGTCCCCAGAGAAGTCTCAAAGTTAAACATAGACTCAGGAACTATCGGCTTGTGTAGTTTGGTAGAAGTTTAGGGGAGAAAGAGGTCAGTACTTGTTGAATGCCTGAGGAGAAGAAAAGTAGAAGACAGGAAAGGAGGTGAAAGAATAGGAGGAGAAAAAGGAAGTCTGTGGCAGACTTGACACACTAGGGATCAAACTCAGGCCCTCCTGTTTCCTTAGCTCCAATCCTAGAACTACCCTGCCAGTTACCAGTCCCCACCCCACTCCCCAGCCCCATCACCCACTCCCCACTCCCCCACTCTCCATCCCCTCCACCCAACCCACCCCGACCCCTGCTGCTTCTGCTCAAGAATAAGACCAGCAGTACTGGTCTGTATCAGACTCACTGCACACAGTGGCTTCCAGGTCCATTGATGTTATCTATTATGGAAATAACTCCTCAGGCTCATATTTTCAATGCTTGGTCTAGCTACTAGTGTTATATTTATTGAAATGGGCTGGGTGTGCTGGCACACGCCTTTAGTCCCAGCGCTTTGGAGACAGAGGCTGGAGAATCTCTATGAAGTCCAGGCCGGTATGGTCTACATGTGAGTTCCAAGCTAGCCAGGGTTCACTGCCCAGTGAGACCATGTCTAATAATAATAATAATAAAAGTAATTTATTGTTTTCTAAGTGAATTAAGTAATTTATTAATTTTTCTAAGATTGTGGAGATTTCAGGGATGGAGCTGCACTGAGGGGAAAAGGTCACCAGAAAAGGACCATCCCAGAGTATATTACCCTTCTGGGACATGAACAGCTGTTCTTCCTCCACTTTTGAATGAGCCACCTGAAGTCCTGAGCGAAAATAAACCCTTCAGGTATGGAGAGATGGCTCAGTGGGTAAGAGTACCAGCTGCTCTTCCAGAGGACCTGGGCTCAATTCCCAGCTCCCACATGGTAGCTAACAACCAACTATAATTGTAGTTCCAGGGAATCAGAAGCCCTTTTCTGTCTTCTGTGGCCACCAGGCACTCATGCGGTGCATAATACAAACATGCAGGGAAAACATCCATATAACGAAAATAAATTACTCTAAAAATAAAGTAAATCTTTTTCCTAAGTTGCTTCTATCAGGTAGCTAGGTTGCAGAAGAAAAAGCATATATATTATCGTAAGTTACAGGATTTCATTCTTTTTGTGGATGAATATCTCACTGTGTATACACATTGTATTTTCTTTATTCATCCATCCACTGATGGGCACCTAGCTCAATTCCATGTCTTGACGTAGTACTGCAATGGATGCAGGAAGCCAGATGTCTCTTTCATACCTAGTTTCTTTTTCTAAACCCAAAGTAGTATCAGGGAAGTAGTGCCTAGCTGGGGGAGAACTGGATTAAATGCATTAGATATTTTTAGGCTGGGGCTGTAACTAAGTTAAAGTATAGACACAGTATAGGTTTTAATAGAGACTGCCAAACCACCCTTCTAAAAGAGACTATTAACTCTCTCACCATCTGAGAGCTCATGAAGGATTGATGAAGTTGGGGTGGAGACTAGGGAAATGGTGTCATAGACAAAGTGCCTGTTGCACAGTGACAGACCGTGAGTTGGAATCCCCAGCGCACACATAAGGCAGGGTATGGTGACCTGCACTGCAATCCCACATTCTTATGAAGATATGGGGCAGGAGACCCCCAGGAATACAGGAGCTAGGTTGCCTGGTGTTCGAGGAGGTGAATAACAAAGACACCTTGCTTCTAATGGGTTGGATACTGAGGACAAAGCATGCTGTGGTATTCGAGCAAATGTGTACTCGTCTGTACATGCAAACAATATACACCCACACATGCATACAACATACACTGGGGCGGGGAAAATAGAATAAGGAACAGGTAAGCATGGGAGGCCCCTCTTTCTTGCTTTTCAAACACTGATGTTCAGACTGCTGACTGGCTCTTCCTGTTGCTAAGAATCCACTTCCCATCCAGCTCCTTCCCCAAGGCTGCAGCTCTCTATAAGGAAACCTCATTTTGAGTTCTTGTCAGGGGCTGAGGTAAAACTTCCTATCTCTATGTTTCATAAGAAAATACCATCAAATGCATCAAGGATGTGGCTGTTGTAGAGTACCTGGCTACCATGCAGAAGGCTTTGGTTCTGTCCCCAGCAGCACAAAGAACCCAATTCTCTTCTGCATGACAGCTCTGCAGATACTTGAAAGCTATAGCAGATGTCATCTGAAGATGCTCCTTCTGACAACAACCGAGACACAGCCACTTACAACCTAAGTTGTGTTCTTGAGGCCCCTGAGCTCAGCACTCCAGCAAGAGAGCTTTGGGGTCTTACAAGCTTGGGTTCAAATTTCTATTTCCTAGCTGTTAGACCTTGGCCCAGTCACTGTGGGGTGGAGGTGAGCAGGTGAGGGTTGGGAAGGGTTGGGGGCTATACATATTGTTCAGTTGTTTTCTTGTTGCCATCATGAAATTGCATTGCCAAAATCAATTGACAGTTTGGTTTGTGGTTCCAGAGGGTAAGAGCCCATCATGAGAGGAGTCATGGTAGTAAGTAGCAGGTGTGGCCCCAGAGCAGGAAGATGAGAGTAATCACATCTATTCACAAAAAAGAAGCAGAAAAGGTTAACTGGAAGAGGGACAAGGCAATAAACTTTCAGTGTCTGGCCTTAGTGACATACTTCCTCCATCTCCTAAAGGTTCCAATAACTTCTCCAAATCTAACACTGAATCAAGTGCTCAAAAAATTGAATCTTGCTGGGCGGTGGTGGCACATGTCTTTAATCCCAGCACTTGGGAGGTAGAGGCAGGCGGATTTCTGAGTTCGAGGCAGCCTGGTCTACAGAGTGAGTTCCAGGACAGCCAGAACTACACAGAGAAACTCTGTCTCGAAAAAGCAAAAAAAAATAAATAAATAAAAATAAAAAAATAAAAAATAAAAATAAAAAAAAATTGAACCTATGGGGGATATTTCTCATTCAAACCATCATGGATGTCTTCTTTTGTAAAGGACCACTCTGGCTCACGTTTGGGGGCCAAACTATAGCGGCCCACTCTGTTCCGCAAGTCAGGGTCTAACAAGAGAGAGAGTCGGGGGGAAAAGACTCGAAGAATAGAGACAAGCCAGAGGATCTGTAGTCAAGACTTCTTTACTGTCTCCACCATACACACACCACTACACCTACTACTACACCACACCACACAACAAGGAAATCCTGGGTATTTATAAGCACACACAGAAGAACACAGGTGAAAACATTTTACCACGTGCACTATGCACCTGGGGTCACTAACAGCAAAACAAGCTATGTGGGATAAACAAGGTATTTGTTAGAGTGTGCTCAGCTGTTGTAGGCTGCTGAAAACCAAGTCTCTATCAGAGTAAATGGCTCCAGGTGGCTGCAAAGTTGATAGCTGCTTTCTAGCCGCTTTCTGCTTAAAGTGGGCTCCCAACATTCTTTAATCACTTTCCACATAATTTTTTAAAGATTAATTTATTTTCTAATGTGTATAGGTATTTTGCCTGCATACATGTCTGAGCATTGCATGCCTGTCTGTTGCATAAGGAATCAGAAGAGGGTGTCAGATCCCCTAACACTAGAATCACACACAGATGGGCATTGTTATATCTATGTGGCAGAATCCATAAAGTCATACCACCCACCAGATCCCATGTGGGAGGTATATTCAGGGAACTGAATCGAGAATTTTTAATGAATTGGCTAATCTTTACAAAGAGATTCAAGAGATAGGGCTCTTGTCAGATTGAGTATCCTTTATAGGAAAGAAAGTTTCTTTACCATTAAACTGAGAAACGTACTAGTGAGAGGTGGTACAATTATAGGAGTTTGTGGGAAAGCTTACTAAACAGAGTTGCCTCTGAGAAAGACTGCTTACTCTTTTTGGTTTCTCTGTGTAGCCCCAGCTGTCCTAGTAGACCAGGCTGGCCTCGAACTCAGAAATCCGCCTGCCTCTGCCTCCCAAGTGCTGGGATTAAAGGCGTGCGCCACCACCGCCCGGCCAAGACTACTTACTCTTATTCATGTGGGTCTCACTTTGTACCACTAATTAGCCTGAGACTCAAAATGTCTACAACTCAGAGATTCAGCTGCCTCTGCCTCCCACTGCTGGGATAAAGTTTATACCACCACATCTGACATCAGATTATTATAGCTGGATAGTATATAAAGAAAAGGGACAGGGCTGGGGAAACAGTCCAGTTGATAAAGTGCTTGCTTTATCAAGCAAGAAAATCAGATTTTGGATCCCCCAACACCAACATAAAAAGCCAAGCCCTGCTTATAATCCCAGTGCTGGGGGCTAAGACAGGAGGACTCCTGGAGCTTGCTGGTCTGGAGTCTAGCAAAACTGGCGAGCTCCAGTTTCATTGAGAGACTCTGTTTCAAAAATACGGTGGTGGGACTGGACAGATGGCTCGGCAGTCAAGAGCATTAGCTGCTCTTCCATAGAACCCAGGTTCAATTCCCAGCACTCACACAGCAGCTCACAACTGTCTGTAACTCCAGTTCCAAGGGATCCAACACCCTCACACAGATGCATATGCAGGCAGAACACAATGTACATAAAAATCTAATAATAATAAGGTAGTAATGCTGGGGAGAGGAGCTGCCAAGGGCAATTGCTGTTCTTAGCATGTATGCGGCTCTTACCACAGTTTAGTTCTCAGGACCAACTCCAGGCGGCCCACAACAATTCCAGCTCTGGGCCAATTCTTCTGGCCTCCGAGAGACCTACGCTCACATGCATACATTCCCCCAAACAAATATATTCATAACTAAAAAGAAATCTATTAAAAAGTAATAGGACAAAAATCATCGCAGAAGGCGCCTAAAGATGACTTCTGGCTTCCACGCGCATGGGCACAACTTACACACACAATACATGTGAACACAAAAGCATGCATGAAGAATGGAAGTTGTTAAGCTCACAGTCTTGGAATCCAAAGATAAGGTAGTTGGTGCTATTGGTTTAGTCCTGAAATTAACAATAGTTCCCACAAATAAGGACTATGCAAATGAAGCATTTGCAAATGCCTCCCAGGAAGGAACTCAAGCTTCTCAGCCTAAAGGGAGCTTTCTGTGTACCCCCGCATGCCTGCCTTGGTCTCCAAATGCCCCTTGTGCGCCCACCCTTTGGCTGAAAGCAGACAGGGAGCTTCTCGGCCCCTGTCCTTGATTAAGTCCCGCAGCTTAGAATTAGGCAGAAGTGCAGCTGGGAAGTTCAAAAGTTCCTCCCAGTCGTCACTGGTAGACCACTTATTGCTGCATCATGACTACACAGCAATAGGGAGATGACAAAGGGTTTAGTCACCTACTTGCCCTAACTCAAGCCGGGGCCTTTAGGATCCTTCTAAAAAAACGGCCCTGACTTCTTCAGAGCAAATGGAGTCCTCTTAAGCTCAGAAATTCCTTGAATCAGAGAGAAATGTTTTTAACACAAACCCAGAAAGCAGCAGGCCTGGGAGGCCAAGGCAGGAAGATTACAAGGCCATGGGTAGCCTGTACTCCAGAGTGAGTTCAAGGCCAGCCTGGGCAACTGAGACTTCTCAAAATAAATAGTGAAAAGAAGACTTGAGATACGGCTCTGTGGCAGAGCACTTCATGGAGAAAAAGTCAGCAGGTTGGCTTAGTGAGTCAAAGCACTTGCCTACAAGACTTACAGCCTGAGTTCAGTCTCTGGAAATCACAGTGAAAGGAGAAAAGTTGTTTCTGTCCTCTGACCTCATAGTCCCTTGTGCACCTGCACATCCACAGACATCGTCTGTATACAATTATAATGATAATAATAATAATTAATAAAATATTTTAACAAAAAATGTAAAGCCTGAAAAGTCAATAATATTGCTATTAAAAACGTGACAAAGGACTTTGTTGTCACCAAGCATATTGGTGATGGGATCAGATTAAAAAACCTGGGCACAGAGAAATGGTATGGAGAGGGAGTCTGAGAATGAGTTCATAGCAAAGAACAGCCTGGAGGTTGCTTGCTGAGGAGTTGATTCAAGCTATTCTAGGCAGTTCTTTCTGTCTGAAGCATCATGACCAGTACAGAATCAACAACAGTGTAGCTAATCTTCCCTGGATTCTATGCCTGGCATTATCTCATGTGCTTCCAGCTTCGTACACCAATCTGTAAGGAGGTGTACCCTGACACTTCAGACAAAGAAAAGAAACAGAAACTAAAAGTGGTTGGTAAGTTGCCCTCTTGTAACTGAGGAGCTTATAAAATACCATAGACAATAATACTCTCGGCACCATCATTGGCAATGATGGACTTTCCTGAGTCCTCCTTTAATCCCACCCTTAATATCCTAGAAAAGCTCTGGAAGAGAGTGCCTAGCTCAATGCCCTGAAGCTAAGTAAGGTTTGGAGCCTCCTGTGATCCCACCACTTGGGAGGCAGAGGCAGGGGCAGGGGGCTTTCAGGCCAGCCTAGACTACACAGTGAGACCCTGGAAAGTTGGAAAAAAGAGGTAGAGGGACTAGAAGAAAGAAGAGGAAGAGGAGAGAGAATTAGGAGGAAGAGAAAGAAAGGAGAATTGAGAAGAGGAACAAAAAGAAAAGAGAAGGATGAAGGAGAAAGAAGGAAGAAAAGTTTTGTTTTCCTTCAATCAGCACTCTCTTTGTGTCTTCTATACATTTCTATACTTGTAATCCTTTCTGTACTCTCTGTAGCCTCTTAAACTAGACTGCAAGCTTCATGCTTCAAGCCTCTGCCATCTGTCACCTGAAGCCCTGCATGTGCCTTCTCCTGAGTCTTCCAGTTCCCCCATCTCCTCACCACAATCTGAGCCCTTTATAGCAGCTAGAGGGATCCTATGAAAGCAAGAAAGCATCAAGCCACTATAACCTCCCATAATCTTTTGAAGAAATACCAGTGAGGAAATGACTCAGCAATCCCAGTTGCAGGAGCATGCCCAGAAATGAGTGTGGGCAGACATGTATACACTCATTCTACATCAGCATATTTCTCCAGAGCAAAAAAGGAAGCCAGCAGTGAGTGGCTATAGATGGTAAGTAGATAATGAAATATAGCATCTATGAGCAATGGAACCACACAAGAAAAGAGAATGCTGACCATGCTATGACATGGATGAACCTTAAGGACATCATGCCAATCAAAATAAGACAGTTATGTTTTCAGGAAAATGGATGGAGCCAGAGTGCATCACACTGAATAAAATAATCCAAACATGAGTGGAAAATGATGCGTCTTTTGTCTTCTATGTGAAGTCAAGTTTTTAAAAACTATATATGACATGGAAGTAGAAGGTGGGTGGTGTATGGAAAGAGGAGAGGTATCAGCAAAAGAAAGAAGGCAGAGACCAGAAAGGGTAATGTGGTAAGTTAAGAGCACTGCTTGCTTTTCAGAGTGATTGACTTTGGTTTTCAGAACCCATGTCAGATAGCTTACAATGACTTGTAACTCCAGCTCCCAGGAATCTGACGCCTGCTCTGGCCTCTGAGGGTACCTGCACACACATGTGCCCATACAGACACATAAATTAAAAAATATTTTTAAAGGGTAATGCAGTGTGTGAATGAGTATGATCAAATACCATCAATGACCATGTATGTATGAAAATATTATGAGCTGGGTGTGGTGATGAAGTCTCTTGTCCCCAGCATTTAAGAAGCAAAGACAGGAGGATTACCACAAGTAGAAGGCCAGCCAGGTCTACATATAAAAACAAAGTCAGTCTGGGATATACAGTGAGATCATTTCTCAGAAATAATAAACACAAACAAACAAATAAATAAAATGTCATAATGAAACCCATCACTCTGGGCCATCTATAAAACTCAATGGTAGATGTAGGCTTATATTTTTTAAAACCTACTTTAATAAGTATACTTAAATGCTTTAACTCCCTTCTAACCTCCCACCCACAGAGGTAGTGGAAAGGAAAGGTTAATAGGGCAAAGGAGGATGTGGACCCGTTTAGAAATTGTTCTTTTGGAAGAATCCAATCTGTGTTGTCAGGATATCAGCAGTTCAGTTCACACAAATCAGCAGCGGTAGCTCTACTCACTCACAAACACCGTTCACTAATCAGGAACAGCAATTCTATCTAGAAAAAAACACGAGGCTCTGCCAATTGGACCAGCTAGAGTCTGCAGAAGTGGCAAGAAGCCACTGGAACACCATCAGAAGTTCTTTGGTGTGTTTCTCTCTACAAAGTCACAACAAATGGTGATCAGCAAAGAGTGGCAAGATGAACCAATACCACGTAGTGTTGTCCATTGGGTTATATTTATACCCGTTCCAAACATCATGTGTTCTCTCAAATATCTGCTCTAGCAAAACATTACATACCCTTTTTCCTGACAGCTTCCAGAAAAACACATGTCTGTTCTCAGCAAAACATCCTCTCATAAGACAGTTTCCAGGAAAACAGCATATGACACAACTGAGTCTCCAAAGAAACCAGAAATTTTCACTTCAGGTAAAGCATTTACCTACCATGCATAGATTCATTCTCATAGAATCTATGAGTCCATAGATTCAATCCCTAGCACCGAAAGAAAGCAAACAGTGTGCTGAGATGGTTCAGACAGTAAAAGTGCTTGACAAACAAGCCTGGTACCCTGAGTTCTATGCCCAGAACCCATCTTAAAGAGCCAGTGTGATGTTCAAGCCACCTTTTCTGAGTAAGTTTAGCTACCACCCTGTCTCAGCCAGTAAGTCATTGAACAGGGGTTTGGGGAGGTCACCTGAAAGAGAGAAGGGGGAAACAGGCAATTGCAAAGAACCATGATTTGTCTATAGGCTGATCAAATCGCAATTTTTATTTCTTAAAACGGGTTATATACACAAAAAGGCAGGATGTGGGGAAGGGGATGATGTAGGAGCATAGGTGTTCGGAGGGAGTACAGATATCTTTTAGAACAGGGTATTGGTTGGGTGAAGGTTTAGGGGACAGGTCACTATGACTCTATGATTTACTTGTCCTTATCTAAGTTGGTACTATCCACCAAGGCTACCCATCTATAACGTCTATGACTACTGAGGCTGGTAAATTTCCACCAAAACTGCCTGTTTACAATATCTTATAGCTATCTGTTTCATTGTTTTTCCACAGAGACCAAGACTTTGTGTTAGCAGGCTGAGTTAGGCCTATGGCTGATTTTAGGCCTTCAGTGTATAAGCAATGCTGGCCCTGACATCTCTTCCCTTCTCCAAGTATAGAACTATTGTGATTTTAATCTTGCAAAGGCAGGGATAGAGGGAGGCCTGACCTTTAGTAATTAAAGGGGACCTTGTAATGGCTCAGGTTCTCCTGTCATTGTTCAGTGAGGCGTGAGTGCCATACCCATCTCGATGTCTTTTTCCTGGAGAGGAGATATTTTTGACATTAACCCCTATGCAGTCAGGCTTGTCCCTCAGGGAACCCAGAAAGATTTTTTAATTTTTATTTATATTCCCTTGTAGTGTTTAGCCTTGCAGCCTAAGCAAGAATTTAGATCACCTGTCAGAGGGGGTTCTGGGTGGCCCCTCTCTGCTTGGTCTAGGGACAGAAGTCCCCTCTTTTAGGTTGATTGGAGATGGGTTTGGGGAACACCCTAGATAGAGTAACAACCTGGTCTTGAATCTTGTGGTCCTCAATAGCTAACTTGTGATAATGTATCTAAATAGGTTTTGTTACCAAATTATCTATCTGTTGTTTCACATAGTTAGTCAGCCTATTTAAGGGCCAGGGACCAAAAGAAATAATCAAAAATAACCCAATTAATGGTCTCAATGGTCTCAAAATGTAAAATAGGGTTGACAACTATAGAGAGGTTGAAAAGCAATTTTTGTATCAGCTCTCATCTCTCTCTCTCTCTCTCTCTCTCTCTCTCTCCCTCCCTCCCCTCTCTGTCTTTTTTCAAGGCCTTCTCTGACCCTTCTTATGCTCTCTTTAACCATCTCAGTCTTATCTATGTAAGAGCAACATTTTTCTTTAAGTGCTATACACACAGTCTAGAGCTGTACACAGTTTTTTCTATTGTAAAAGAGTAAATCAAGTCAAATAAAGTCCTTTGCAATTTTTGAAGATCACTTCAGACAGTGAAATGAGAGATTTCTTCAGATTAATGATGTCAGTCTCTAGCTGTGTTTGATGTCCTTGTCAAAGGCCCATCGAAGGTCTGAGTAGTGTAAGTCCAGAGGCCAGCATCAGGATTAGAACTTCCAACAGCAAACACCACGGGTGATTCATTTTTACCTGGAAAGGAAAAAGAAGGGAATTCTCAATGAGATTTCTCTTCCCTGGATGTCAATTGTTATTTATTTTATTTATAATGGAGCCTGTCTTTGTCGGGGTATCTATTTATTTTATTAATCTTTTTGGCCACCATTTAGCTGTGCTTTCTTTGGTATCAATCAGGCATATCAGTCTTCAGCCCCATATGAGAACTGGGTCCTGGCCATTCCATTTAAAGGTAAGAGGGTCCTTCCACATAGCTGTGGCATAGTTTTTATTGGTCTCAGCATGCTAAAGGCAATCAGCAGCAGATTTGCCAAAAGCTTTTAGATTTAGAAAATTGAGAACGAACAAGGCATGATGGAGAGTATTTCTGGGAGACTCCTTCTGGGGGTGTAGCTCCCCCTCTTTTGTTTGAAAAGCAAATTTTTCAGAGTTTTTGTAAAACCAGGGCAGAAGCACTAGCAGCAGCTCCTCTCACACTCAGAGAGTCATGAAGACACTATCTTAAAGTTCCACAATATCTTGTCCTTGAAGATTATAAAGAACTTTAGTAACATGGGTAACAAAACATCTCAAATGTCTAACTGTAACAGTCAGTTTTGTTTATTTTAATATGATATGGAACACCAAGCATAAAAAGATAATATAGGCAATAACTAATTATACTTTTGATTGTTTTTCTTGTTGAAGTAATTGTAACTAGAAAGCCTGAAAAGCTGTCAAATCACATATACATATTTTAATTTTTTAAAATCAAAAATGAATAAAATCTACTTATCATAATTGATTAGATATAAGTCTTCAAGTATTATCACCATTATAAAAAATTGAGGACACTAAAAACAAATTTTGTAATTTGACTTATATATTTTTTAAAAATATTAAATTGTTGTCTCAAGTTATTATTTTTTAAATTTATTTATTTTCATATATATGAGTATACTGTAGCTGTCTTCAGACACACCAGAAGAGGGCATCAGATCCCATTACAGATGATTGTGAGCCACCATGTGGTTGCTGGGAATTGAACTCAGGACCTCTAGAAGAGCAGTGCTCTTAACCACTGAGCCATCCTCTCCAGCCCTCAAGTCATTATTATTAAACATAGATCTACAAAGATGTACTGTGTTGTGGTGATGTTATACAATAGATGACCTTTTAAATCTTTTTTTTTTTTTTTTTTTGGTTTTTCGAGACAGGGTTTCTCTGTGTAGCCCTGGCTGTCCTGGAACTCACTCTGTAGACCAGGCTGGCCTCGAACTCAGAAATCCGCCTGCCTCTGCCTCCCAAGTGCTGGGATTAAAGGTGTGAGCCACCACTGCCTGGCTATAGTAACTTTTTTAAGTGGCCTCAGACTAGTAGGCAAAAGTTAGAGGCCAGCAGTTCTTGTCAGGACAAAACAAAAACTGTTTACTTTATCTTTGGCTGTTTTTAGAATGAGGTGTTAAGTGCCAAAAACTGCAGCTTTTGTCCTTGAAGGTTTACAAAGGGTAGATCAGCTACAGTGGCACAGCAAGCTAGATAAACAAACATTTATTATATAGCAACCCCAATGTAAAGAATAAAATTGTATGGCCAATTGTTTTTGTAAGGTTTGTAATCTATCTGATATACAAATTTGTTATGGCATTTTTGGGGGGTCCAGGCAATCTAGTAAGAGTTCTTAAATGTTTTACAAAATTAAGGAAAAATGCATGTTTCTTAAATTGAGCTACAGGGACAGGTCACTATAACTCTGTCTATGATTTACTTGTCCGTATCTAAGTTGGTACTGTCCACCAAGGCTGCCCATCTATAAGGTCTATGACTACTCAGACTGGTAAATTTCCACCAAAGCTGCCTGTTTACAATATCTTATAGCTATCTGTTTCAGTGTTTTTCCACAGAGACCAAGACTTTGTGTTAGCAGGCTGACTTAGGCCTATGGCTGATTATAGGCCTTCAGTGTATAAACAAGGCTGCCCCTGACACCACCCCTCAGCAAAGAAGCTCTCTTTACAGCAGACAGATACCAACACAGAAAATAACAACTAGAGACAATGCAGAGATAAATAGATTGTTGGAAACCTACCCCAGTGAATTCATCTATATCATAGCTTCAACACCTATGGCTCAAGCAACCAACAACTGCCAGGAAAAGAAGAATTAGCTTTTCCTAGGGCAGAGCCCCTTTGTTGGTTGTCCATGCAGAGTAGTGAACCCTGAAACCATATATACAAACAACAAAAACTGACTCAACTCAAATGTGTTGTATTTACACATTTTTGTCCATGCACATACATACATACATACATACATACATACATACATACATACATACATACAGTTAAGGCCCTAGGTAACTGTTACCTGGCTTGCCTGTCATTTTGTGCTTTTACTAATATTATAAGGAAACTTTTCATATGTTGTTTCTGATGTTACTAGGAAACTTTCTCATGCCCAAGTTGATTACATTTTCTGTTATATTCTCTGCCCTTGGAAACCAATCATGTTAGAAGTCAGTAGAACTGCTTTGTATAGTGACTCACAATAAGCTTGGACCTGAACCAATCCCCCAGAAGCACTTCTTGCACCTATGTATAAGCTTTGATGGTATTTGCTTTATAAACTGCCCCTGGGATAGACCACAACTTTAGAGAGATATCTGTACCAATATAAAAACTATTTGGAATAAGGCTTTCATTTTGAGTAGTGGTCAAGTAAAGATTAAGTTCCCAAGATCCCTGTGTAGTGGGAAATGTATGGCGCTACTGCTGTTTACTTTCTGGTGCCAAAGGTATCTCTGCCTCCATGGCTAGCTAGCCCCATGCAACAACCACCCATCTCCAAGTTCTCTTGCTGCAAATGTAACCCCATAAAATCAAAACTCTAGAGGCTTGTGATTTATCAGTCAGATTTATATTAGTAAATTCTCAACCCACGAAACGCCTGCACAATGAACTCAAAAGTCAATTGATATAAATACAAGCTACACCCCTAGATGGGGCAAATGCACCCTACTTATTAATTATTTAACCATCTATCTAAGAAATCCCTAATACTTATGGCTCCCAGGACTGTATGGTTCCGGCTCCTCTTACCTCCTATAGGTTTCATCTTATCTCTTCCCAGTCTTCCCTTCT
>JANHMN010000002.1:93537964-93677037 GCA_030674055.1 Rhabdomys pumilio | reverse complement strand
CTCTCTCTCTCTCTCTCTCTCTCTCTCTCTCTCTCTCTCTCTCTCTCTGTACTTTCTGTATTCATCTCTAAAATTCTCAGCCCACCTTCCTTTTCCACTGTCCAATCACAGGCTCTCACCTTACCTTGTGCCTGCCCTCACTTGCATATAAACAGCAATCCACATCCCAGGGCAGAAAGAAACTTGAACAGGCGTAATTGACATCCTGGTTGGCAAGTTAAGACAGAATGTTAGACAAGACAAGCCTGCCACAGTTGAATACCCCAAGCAATGGGAAAAGGATAAATGTACAACAAAGACTTGTTCCTAAGGAGGTCCCTGTCACTCAGGCCTGATTGGTGGAATAACTTGGCACAGATGTTTGTACATTTTAGGCATAAAAATCCTGTAGGATCTTAGAATGTCATGGTTCAGTTCCCATATCTGGACTGTGGCCCTGATCAATCAGTCCTGGGGCATATACTCAATAACTATCCCTGTCTGACTGAGATGGGTGTTTCTGCGGTTTGTGAGGTGATTCCTGGACCCCAAAACATATATATCCACACATACATACATACATACATACATACATACATACATTCAATTATGATGATGGTTTGATTAAAAACAGCCATAAAAGAATATATATTTCATGAATCCACATTTTCTGTGGTTCCTAGACTGGAAACATTCAGAGACAGAAAGTTAAGGGATGCTACAAAAGACTACAGTCATTAATAGGAACAAAGTTACTATGGGGGAGTGATGAAGAGTTCCGGAGATAGGTGATAGCATGGAGTTCTGTTCTCTGGGCATGGAATGGCTATTGTCCATTTAAAATCAGAACAGCTGTGACCACCATGGAAGACATTCATCAGTCTAAACACACTGATTTCCTCATGGAATGAGTCAAAACTAAGTAGCTGCAGGACCTTGGCATGAGTCCTCACCCCTTCTTAGGATATACAAATCGTTACAGTTGTAGCAATGTGGGGAGGGTCTCATGAGGCTCTGGCCTTCATTGAGATATACAGGTGATTAATGGTTACTTGAGGCGAGGACCTCTTCAGTGGCATAGCTAGCTGCTCATGGTCCTGTAAGTAACCCTAATACATTCACTGTTCACTAAGCTAGAATCATGTGGAATGGTTTCTTTGGTCTATCTTCAGCGTCCAGTTAAGGAGGAATAGATGTGTGTTCACATACTGCCAGAAAATTGTACAACATATGGTAGCAATATGAATTTACTTAAGGACATTTGAATTGGTTAAAATGGTAAATTGTCCATATGTCTATGTCACCACAATAAACTAATACAATAAGGAGACAGAAAGAAAAGTTGGAAAGAGCGTATAGGGTAAGGAAAGCCCCTCACCTCTTACCTAGTTTCCATTTTGCACCAGAATTGCCACACAACCAACAAAGCCCACTGTGTAGATTGCCTGCAATGAGAAGTTACTCCCTTCTCTGAGAGACAGCTAGGTATTAAAACATCAAGACAACCTCACTCATCCACAGAGCTGATGCAGCCTCTAAGTTCGACTTTGCCAGCACTCCCTGCTCATAGTAAACCTATCCAGTGAGAGCTCCGGGGGCCCCTTTCACCTGTTTTATATAGCTGCTTGTATTATGAATGCTTATTATGTTTCCCCCAAAACTGTTTGCACAAGAGTGTCTACACGTAGCTTCTGGGAACCTGTCCCCAGTGGGTTCTGATTGGTAAATAAAGGTGCCAACAGTTAATAGCTGGGAAGGACAGACAGAGGCGGGATTTTAGAATTCCCTGGCTTGGGACCAGGAGGAGGAAGAGAAGAGGGAGATCTGCATGCTTTGGGAGAGTGTGGATAGGGGAGAGACAGAGGTCGCCATGGGGTAGAGAAGCAAGGAGAGCGCCTGGGCTCTGGGCCAAGAAAATGTGGCCGAGACAGCTGACTAAGAGCAGCCAAGATGGAACACAAAAATTAGTAACTTGTAACTCAGAACTATCAGTGGGAGGTAGATTCTAGCAGCATAGAGGCTGGGCAGTGTCCCAACTATTGTGCTGCTTAAGGCATGTTAAATAAAAGGCTGTGTGTGTGTCTTTCATTCGGGAACATAAACCACTGAGGCAGGTAGCAACCCCACGCTGGGCATAACCATAAATAATTCAACACTTTTATCTTATCAGGGCTCCTTCTGTAGTTATAAACTGGAACACCTGCACCTCATAAGATCTCGATATCTCACCTGCTCGAGGAAACTGAAAATAAACAGCTACATCAAACACGTTTCCTTAATCTTGTCAACCTGGACAGAGATGCCATCTTCTGAACAAGGCAACTTTAAAAGTCACCAAAATCACATATATAGATATTGTTGAGACACCTCAGTGGGACTTTCTCTTAAGGGGCTCACATTTGTTCTAGTGTGTACTACTGTTTCTCTTGTTTATATGTGTGTGTATGTGTATGTATATGTGTGGGGGTAGATTGTGTGTGTGGTGCAAACACTTGAATGCATGTGCATGCACATACCTATATTTACACATATGGAGGCAAGAGCACAAGTGTCTTCTATCAGCCAAGTGGTGGTGACATATGCTTAGCACTTGGAAGGCAGGTGAATCTCTGAGTTCAAGGCCAGCCTGGTCTACAGAGTGAGTTCCAGGACAGCCAGGATTACACAGAGAAACCCTGTCTCAAAAACCCAAAACAAACAAACAAAAACAAATGTCTTCTATTATTCTCTACCCTATTGCCTTAAGACAAGTCTCTCATTGAATATGAAGCTTACTAATTCGGTTAGTTATTCTGGCTGGCCAGAGAGCTCCAGAGATCTGCCTGTTTCCATCTATCAGTGCTGGAGTTATAAGGACACATGGCCATATCCATATTTTTACATTTCTAGTGTGGATTCAAACTAAGGTCTTCATGCAAAAAATGTTCTTTTTTTGTTTTGTGTTTGTTTGTTTATTTGTTTGTTTGTTTTTTGAGACAGGGTTTGTCTGTGTAGTCCTGGCTGTCCTGGAACTCACTCTGTAGACCAGGCTGGCCTCGAACTCAGAAATCCACCTGCCTCTGCCTCCCAAGTGCTGGGATGAAAGGCGTGCGCCACCACTGCCCAGCCTCAAAAATGTTCTTATCTGCTGAACTATCTCCTGAATCTTTTTCCTTCTTTTCCTCTCTTTCTCGCCCTTCTTTCTTTCTCCCCAATCTCCTTAAACTTAGATTCTCACACAAGTTAGGTAAATATTGTACCAGTGCTCTTAAGCACTGCACCATCTCTCCAGCCCCCTGTTTTTGGTTTTGCAATAGCATTTTACCATGTAGCTGATATAGCTAAGGTTGCTCTGGAACTCTGTATATCCCCGGCTGGTATGGGGCTTGTTATCCTTCTGCCCCTCCCTTCTGAGTGCTGGGATTACAAGCATGAACTACCCTGTCATTTAAATAAATCTGTGTGGTGTAAATGTGAAATGTTCCTTACAGGCTGTGTTTGAACACTTGATCCACAGCTGGTGGCAAGCACTGTTCTGAGATGCTATAGAATCTTTAGAACCTAGGTGGAGGAAGTGCATCACTGTGGGGAGCCCTGAGTTTTACACCTCTTTGTCACTCCCTGTTTGTTTCTGTTTTCTGACTGCCAACCTTATGTAACTATGTACTCATGAGACCAAGGAACCACCTGATTGCTGCCGTGCTGTTTCTGTCACAATGGCTTGAATCCCTCAAACCACAAATCCAAATCAATCTTTCTTTTCTTAAGTTGTCTTGTGAGGTATTTGGTAACTGTCTTAGTTAGGGTTTCATTGCTGTGAAAAGACATCATGACCATGGCAACTCTTATGAAGGAAAGCATTTACTTTAGGTCTGGTTACAGTTTCAGAGGTTTAGTCCAAAACCATCATGTGGGAAGCATGGCAGCATCCAGGCAGACATGGTGCTGGGGAAAGAGCTGAGAATTCTACATCCTGATCTGGAGGCAGCTAAAGGTAACTATGTACCACACTAGGCATAGCTTAAGCATTCATGACCTCAAAACCCACCCCCACAGAGTCACACTTCCTCTAACAAGGCCACACCTCCTAGTAGTGCCACTCCCTATGGACCAAGCATTCAAACAAACAAGTCTATTGGGGCTATACCAATTCAAAGCACCACTGGGTGCTGGGATCCAAACTCAGATTCTCATACAATTAACACTGTGTATATCAAGCCATCTCCTCAGTCACTAAAGTTCACGTTCTAGGCAACACAGCAATGAGGTAAATAATCAAGATGCTGCTCAGCTGCTCTAGACTTTACTAACCATGTTCTGACTGGGCAAGTTGTTCAACTTCTCTTTGTTCTAGTTTTTCTAAGTACAAAGCAGAAATGATAAAAATAATTGCTACATTGAGTTATCATGAAAGGGTTAAAACTTTTCAAAATCTCCTAGCAGGCTGGGCAGAAGTAAGAGTGCAGGTCAGCTTGGTCATGAGCTCTGTGTTTCATTCACAAATGTGACATTTGTTTTTGTTTGTGTTTTTTGAGACAGGGTTTCTCTGTGTAATCCTGGCTGTGACCACAAGATAGATGGTTGATTACGAATAGGCTCTTAGAGAATAGCCTATACAAAATGTTCCCCATGACTGTTCCTTGGACCCTGTCACAAACTGAATAATGGGCTGGGACTTTCCACAGGTACTCTCCAATAACCCTCCTTCACTACCCCTGGGTTGTGGTTTCCCCCCTAAGTTGTGGTTTTTGGCTTTAAATTCCCTCTGTCTCCAAAGCCCAGGGGTCAGACCCCACTGCCCCTGCGTGGGTCATGGGTCTTGACCTCAGTATACTGATTGAAATATACCTCTTGCTGATTGCATCAAGTTTGGTGTCTTGTGAGTTAATGGGTGGCCACGAATTCCTGAGGCTTGGGTGAGGTCCTCCCTTCTGGGGGCCTTACAGTCATAAACATTAAATGTTTCAAGGAAAATGTTACATCTGTGTGTGACATAGTACTAGGTAAGTACTGGTTACTGCAGTCACTGAGTGGCTTGTGTCACTGCCTTCTGAGATGAGAGAGAATATGTAATCAGAGCAGATAGAGCTCCGGCCTCAGCCACCCCACGTGCTGGCAGTACAGAGCTGCTCCAGCACACTTACCAAAAGTATTAGCAAATAAGTTGGACCTCACCCAAATTTAAAACTTTTGTTCATTGAAGGACACTATCAAGAGAACACAGTGGTAACTCATAAATGGGAGGAAATATTTATAAATTATTGATAAACTGGGCATGGTGGTACATGACTGTGATTCCAGCACATGGGAGATGAAGGCAGGAGGATCAAGGTATGAGGCCACACTTGACTATGACTTTGAGACCAGCCTAGCCTATGTAAGACTTGTCTCAATAAACAAACAGGTAAATAAAATCTGATACTCATATTTCCAATCCTTTTAAAAGGGTGCCCATCTCTCCAGAAAGATATAAGTGGGTATTTACATGCAGTTAGTGCCTTGAATAAATGCTCCACTGGATAGGAAGTGGCTGAAGCCCCTTCTGTGCTGTCATGGCACTGGGAGTGTCTTCTCAGGAAAGGAGATGTGTATTTAAAATTGAATGTCTAGAGGAAACTGTTCCTTTGCTCTGCTCAGTAACCTCATAGAGACAAGTCGGGTCAAGCTATGAAAATGTAAAGAGAAATAGCTGTGGGCACAGGCAGACATCAAGCCCTGAACCCACCAAATATTGAGCACCCAATAATGACCAATAAGAAATGTTTTTAATAGAAAGACTAGAAAGAAAGAGGAAAGAAGTAAGAACATAAGAAAGGAAGGAGGGAGGGAGGAACAGCTGGTCTAACCAAAGTTTTGTTTTGTTTTGATGGAGGAATAAAAGATAGAAAGAGATACACCTGGTGGTACACACCTCTAATCCCAGAACTTTGAAGGTAGAGGCAGAAGGATCAGGAGGGAAAAATAAAATGAAGATAAATCACACACTTAAGTGCAGGTTTGACATGATCATCTTGCCTACTTTTAAGAAAAACCTGCCCAGATCTGCTCAGGGTCTGTCCATCCTCTATGTGGAGGTCAGAAGGCACTTTCAGGAGATACTCCTCTCCTTCCACCATGTGGGTCCAGGGATCAAACTCCAGTAGTCTGGTTCAGAGGCCACCTCACCAGCCCTAGTCATATATTTCAAAATACCTCCAGAAGCTGTCACTTATTTTCTGCTGATGTTTAGTTCATCACTAGAATCCACGTTAGTACTTGTCATTTTTGCCTGGGGAATGGCTAGTTCTTATAAAGGTGCTGTGCAATTATACTGAGCCTCAAATTTAATCTAACATCCGTTCAAGAGAAGCAATAAATAGACAATACTGAACACATACAGAAGGAGGGAAGGGAGGAAGAACACAGAGATCGCCCAATGACATGCTGAAGGCACTCAAATGGCAACAGATGATAAGAATCTTGGGTGCGGCTGAGCATGGTGGTACACCCTTGAATCCCAGCAACTGGGAGGCAGAGGCAGGAGAATCTCTAAGTTTAAGGCCAGCCTGGTCTACAGTGTGTGTTCCAGGACAGCCAGTGCTATACAAAAAAACATTATTTGGAAAAAGAAAGGAAGGAAGGAAAGATGGATAGATGGATGGATGGATGGATGGATGGATGGATGGATGGATGGATGGATGGATCTTGGAGGCTAGAAACAAATTCAAATCAGCATGATTTGTTTCCTGTATCTAACATGTCTAGTAGCAGACTTGGCTTTAGTCACAAGCCAGAGGTTCAATAGTCTCCAGCATTCAATTCTTCTTTTGCTTTTGTTGGGTGAATTCTTGACAGGTTTTTGGTTTTGTGGTTTTGTTGTTGTTATTGGTGGTGGTGTTTTGAGCTGCCCAGTGTAGTTGTTAGGCACTGAATGATGATCTTTTACAAGAGAAACAGCTGTTCTTAATCACAGGTGGTGTTGGACTGTAAAATCCAAAACCAGGGGATGCGCTCACCCAGAAACTCACATGGACGGGATTCCTGTAACAACATGAGGTTTAATGATACTGCTCCACCAGGGATCTCTTGTATGTAGACAAGAGAACCCCTAATAAAGGCCGGGAGTAGTTTTTATACAGAGTACTTGAGGGCAATCACAAAGGCTGACCTTCTCAGGTCCAGTCCCTGGGTGACTCAGATCCCAGATTTGTCCGTTTGCCCAGGTTTAGTACATCAAGGGTCTGGCTTCCTGACCAGCACCCATCTTGGAATGTGTCTCTGTGCTCTTGGCCTTCCCCACCCGCAGGTGGGTTCTCTTCCTTGTGGTCTGAGGAATGTTAATCAGCCTCTCCCTTCCTCTTTTGAATGTTAATCCAGCAAGTGTTCTCTGACTCAGGAATACTGAACTCCACCTGGAATGCAGAATGCATCCTGGAGCAATGAATTCCGAGACCAGAAAGTCTCACATTTAGTTCTTACAAGAACACACTTCCAAAGTTGTCCTCTGACTTCTACATACATCCTGTGGCACACAGTTGCCTACATACACATACATTCACATACATAATAAAGTGAAATTGCAAAAGGAACAAATCTATACAACTCTAGATTCACATTTAGTTCTTACAGTGGCTCCTTTCCCCAGCCCTGATTATTGTATGCATGTATGCCTGTATGCATGTATGCCTGTATGCCTGTATGTATGTATGTATGTATGTATGGTGTATATATGTATACATGTATGTATGTGTGTTCCCAATTAAGGAAGTCAGGACCTTAAAGGAATCAAGCTACATTTTCAAATCCCCGGCAAAGTTAATTAACATCGGTTTGGACTTAACATATTGGTTTCATTGCTACCTTCCCCACTGGCTGTGTGCTAACCATTTTATACCAACTTGACACAGCTATAGTCATTTGAAGAAAAACAATAACAACAAAAAAACAACAAAACCCAATTGAGAAAGTTCCCAGACAAATTTGGCCAATGAGCAAGCCTATGGAGGAGTTTCTTAATTGATAATTGATATGGGGACCCAGCTCACTGTGCCTCCCTAGGCTGGTGGTTTGACCTGTATGCTATAAAAAAGCAGGCTGACAACCAATGACTGGCTCAACTTGAGACCCATGCCACAAGAGAGAGCCCACTCCCAACACTACTAATGATATTCTGCCATATTTGCAGACAGGAACCTTGCATAACTGTCCTCTGAGAGGCTTTACCCAGCAGCTAATGGAAACAGATGCAGCCAAACATTAGGCAGAGCCCAGGAATCTTATGCAAGAGGAAGAGGAAGGCTTGAAGGAGCAGCCAGAGGTGTCAAGGACACCACAAGAAAATCTATAGATCAACTAACCTGGGCCCATAGGAACTTACAGAGACTAAGAATTTTGTTTTGCTTTGTTTTGTTTTTCGAGACAGGGTTTCTCTGTATAGCCTTGGCTGTCCTGGAACTCACTCTGTAGACCAGGCTGGCCTCGAACTCAGAAATCCACCTGCCTCTGCCTCCCAAGTGCTGGGATTAAAGGCGTGCGCCACCACTGCCTGGCTGACTAAGAATTTTTAATAATAAGAAAAAAAGAAAAGAAAAAAAGAAAGAAAGAAAGCAGCTGAGCAAGCTGCATTCCTCCATGGCCACTTAATCAGTTCTTGCCTCCAGAATCCTGCCTTGAGTTCCTCCCTTGACTCCCCTCAGTGATGGACTGTTGAGATTGTAGGATGAAATAAATCTTCTCCCTAAGGTGTTTTTGGTTACGTATTCCTTGTAATGGCAATAGAAACCCTGACTAAGCCAGTTGTGAGCTCTAAGTGAGTAAAGACCCTGGTTGTTCATTCTAGCATTCTTGGTATCTAACATGCTGTTAATGCAGTAAGATTTTGGTCCCAGGGACAGAAAGAGGGACAGTAGAGGAGAGGAGTGCCATAGGATGAGGCCTGCTGACACTTACTGTGTGTCCTGGTACCATGCTAAGTGCTATTCATGCACTGACCAACTTGATACCATATCATCCCAAGAGATAGGTACCATTCAAGGGGCCTACTTTTTCTGAGACTCAGTCTAGCTATATTATCTAGTCTAGGCTGATCTCAGATTCAGTCTTCCTTAGCACTGCTAGGATTAGAGGCATGTACTTCATTTCTGACTCCATCTTTTGATAGTTACTGCTATCAAAGTTCAATGGAAAGATCATTTTGCAAAAGCCACAGAATTATGAGGATTGTCACCTAGCCTTTTGTGATTACAGAGTTTGTACAGAGAAAGAGGGCTCTGCAGCTGGGAAGCTGGGTTCTAGTAGGAAGCCAGGGCTCCATGGGGATCAGGAATGTATTTGTTCAGAGACAGAGTCTCATGTAACCCATCCATGTGGCCCCCTAGCTGGCTGAAGTTCTGGTCCTCCAACTTCCACTTCTGAAGCTGAAGATATGACATCACATGCCTGTGTGTATCTCCACTACCCTGTTTTTAGGGAGTGCTGAGGATCAAACCAAGGGCCTCTGGTACGCTAGAGCACTTTTCTCTCCACTGAGTTACACCCCCAGCACAAGAAAGAAAAATTCTTACTGGGTCACAGGCTGGGAAAGTTTGAAGAAACTTTAAAGAAGGGCAATCAACTTTTCCTAGCATGGAAAAGTCCTTATTCTGTTCATTCCAGTCACTATACTGTTAGAAGTTAATGATAGGATATGTGAAATGAACCAATTCAAAACAGATTAGTATATTAAAGGCAGGTTTGTTGGGATGCTATTCTTGAGTAGGCAAGTTCCCTGGCCCCGAGGAAAAGGGCCAGGGAAGTTGCCATGGGGAGGTGTTAAGGTGGGAATGGAGCACCTGCCCTCGAAGAGAGAAAAGAGAAGAGAGGAGGAAGAGGAAGAGGAAGAGGAAGAGGAAGAGGAGGAAGAGGAGGAAATCTAGCAAAATGTCTGGATTATATAGAAAGGAGCTCTATATAATCATGGGGAAGGGCAGCACAGCCCCTGGGCTGGAAAGTTCGGTTGGGGGTAGGGTATGCCAGTGAGGGACTGAGGGATGCTGGGAGAACCTGGAGGCCAGGCCTGCTTCTGTATGTAAAATATGCACCTCGGTTCCTTGTCCTAACAGTTAGTACATGCATGTAGAAAAGAGCCTATGGGGAATTCTGCCCCCACCCCCCAGCTTTATGAGGAGAGCATATCATAGGCAGCCTTGATTGAGGTCTTAGGGCGGACTAATGTTGACACGTACAGTATCATAGGAGGTCCTGAAGAGAGACAGACCCTTTAGTTTCCAGAATATCAGGAGAGATATCACATCACCACCACACTGGCTGGGGCTTTGAAGAGAGAGTACTTTCCCTTCAATTCTAGAAGACAAAAGGAGTTTCTGAGTCTTACAGTTTTTGAGGGAAAGAAGGACAAACTTTGAACCATGTGATCTAGCCTGGCTTATGTGCTAGGAGTCACAAGGCAGGAAACCATTAGATAAAACTCAAGGCTGTTCTTGTTCTAAGAATCAGGGAGCTTGGGCATGCTCACAGCTGCCAGCGGGAGGGTGTGAACTGAACAATTTTGTAAGAGCCATAAGACCACAGCACAGTCTATCTATCAACTCCATTCAGAAAAAGAGGTTCCAGGGGTAGCCTGGCCTGATTTCTGGGAGAGTCTGTGATCTAACACATGGTTTAGATATGTGTAGTCTAGCTGGCATCATCAGACTGTTTGGATCCAACTGTGTGGTCTTGATAGGTCCTCCTATTCTCCTGAAGCTTGCTACCCTTGTCTTTCCCACCAGTCTCCTGGGTTCCTATGAGAATGAAATGGAACAATCCACATGACATGTTTCCTATGAGCTATCTTTGAAACTAACAGCCATTCCTTCTTCAACAATTCAAATAAAGACAGAGGTTATTTTCTTCATTAATAAAACCAGGAAGAATGTGAAACCTTCAGGATTCTGGCTGATGCCTTTGAATCAGCAAGCACTTTACCTGGAGAGTCATCTCCCCAGCCTCTCTGCACTATGCCATCTTCGCACAAGTTACCTTGGCTTGTCTTCAAAGAAATTGCTATTTCCAAAAGCTGCTGCCCATACTTGTAAATTTCCACCTACGGGAGGATTTTTCCAGTTCTTCCAGCCTCTCAGAGCAGCAGGTCTCCTGGACGGAAACCACTAACTCTTGGTGAGAGGATGTTAAACTCCTCTGAGCCCAGCCCACAGCTTTGTTGGTCTGTTTTCCTCTAACAGCTTGCATTTCAGCAAGAGCTACCACAAGAATTTCTTAATCTCTAAATCATTTGGTAAACAAGGCTTTAAATAAATTTCTTGCTCACTTATCAAAATGGCTGGCTGGTGGAAGAGGCACAAAGTATCATTTTACCAGGAAGACCCATTTTGTTTGCTCTAAAGGACTAATAATATCCACATTTAAAAACAGATAAATAAAATCAAATACCTAAGCAGAACAAAACTAAATTGCACTCTAAAACTTCCTTCTTGACAATGTTTAAATGTTGTTTCTATTCCTTGTGAATTCCATGGTCTCACTGTAGTAGGGAGAACTGGCCTTTAGGCTCACTAAAATCTGAATGTAAATGTCACCTCTCCCTAGTGTTCTGATTGCTTTGAGTCAGTAACTTAATATTCTATGGAGTACAGTGCCTTGTGAGAATTCCATCGATCACTCTGCAAATATCTGCTGTCAAAGACACAGGTGAGAGGGTTTTCTGTCACTCAGTGCAGCTGGCCTGGGTACCTGCTGTAGAGAACAGAGTTAGCAGGCAGCACTACCCAGGTAGTCCTCCATGGCACGGTGCTGGTGAGTTCAGCATTTCTGTTGGTTCCAGGTACAATGCAAGCCACTCTCTCCTGTAGCATGACTGATGCATGAGTCACCTGGCACACCTGGCACAGGGGAGTCAGATGGGGATCAGAGGCAGCTGACTTGTCACTGGAATAGAGTGACAGATTCCTTGGGAAGTTCTGGAGGGGGCTCACGTGTGCTAGAGGCTCGAGGGAGGACTCTTGGGTCAATACTGCAGGGAAAGAGAAGGTGGTCTTCTAAGCAGCCTCAACACAGCCTTCATCATCCTTCGTAAGCTCCGTGTTAAAAGAATCCTACATGACTGACCCAAGTTCCAACTGACTACAAGAAGGACCAGGCCCTGAGAGGTCTTGTCCCTAAAAAGCTGATAACCTTGGCATTAGGAGTGGGCCAGTGTGACGGGTATATCTACTTGGAAACTCTCTTTTAATTTGTGCCTTTCCCCATTCTCAACCCTACTCACTCCCAAAATAGAGGAGGAGCCCACTCTGACCCCAGAAGGTTTAGGAAGAGATGACTGAGTGGCCATGAGCTAGAACTAAAGACACTGTCCAGACATAGGGCTGTACCAAGAAGGGAAAGGAAAAGAGGGGAAGGGAGGGAGTGTGATGTGGAAGAGGGAAGAAAGGGAGGGAGGGAAGGAGACAGGAAGAGACAGATGAAGAAAGGGAAGAGAAGAAAAGAGAAATGAGGATTAAAAGAGGAGGGGAAGGAAGTGAAGAGGGAGCTAGAGTAGAAAGGAAAAGATCTAGGAAAAGAAAAGGACTAGCTAGGTGTGGTCAGTGGCCTTGGAGTCAAGCACTGACGTAGTCAATCACCCCCAGTGCCTCAACACCTTCAGCTGCATTCAGGATCAGGAAGGAGTGCACACCAGAGGGGGCCCCAACCCATATCTTGCTGCTCTTTTTATCATTTCTGTCTTATTGTTAAAAAAAAGAATAATAATTGCTCAGCTAATTGTATGCTTCTTTCCTAGAAAAACTATAGAATCAGAATGTAGGAGGCAGCAAACATCTTAAAGTGCCAGACAAAGCACTCGACCTGTCTGAGTTTTGTTGGAGCCTCTCAACTCTTTGTTTGGCTTTTTTTTTTTTTTTTTTTTTTTTTTTTTTTTTCAGAAATGAGTGTCAATGACATCTGTCGACATTGAAGTAAGCTGTCACACTTATAGACACATCAGGTCCCACATAAATGGAGCTCCTTCTCCTTGCTTGGAATGTTGTGGCACACAGTTTTATACACATAAGCATAAAGCTATGCCTAATAATAAAGCAAAAGCTTAGAAACCCATCCTAAAATTCCCAGGTAGCTAGTAGACGTAGGTTCCATGCAATTCACTACTTCCACCTAAGAGTATCAGTGGACATTATCTTCTACTAGTGTCCATAATTACAGGATTAAGGAATCGCACAGCAGTTTGACTTTAATCAAACCATCCCATCCTACCTTAGTTGGAATAAAGCTGGTATACTTTGAAAGCATTTGCTCATACATATCTGCAGTTAATATCCATGGATTCAAACAATTATTGATAATACTGGAAAATACAATGATATCTAAAATCAACATGTAAAGACTTATTCCCTAGACAATATAGTATAACTACTTATGGGACTAGAGAGATGGCTCAATGAGAAGAGCTGATACTGCTCTTGCAAAGGACCTGAGTTTGGCTCTCAGGACCTACATGAGATGGCTAACAATTCCTATAATCCTAGTTCCACAGTATACAATGCCCTCTTATGGCCTCCTTGGGCACCCACATCCATGTGCACATCCATGCCTCCCTCTCTCCGCTTTCTCTCTCTCTCTCTCTCTCTCTCTCTCTCTCTTTCACACACACACACACACACACACACACACACACACACACACCTCTCTCTCTCTCTCTCACACACACACACACTGGGGGAGGGGACTCATTTACATGTCATCAATACTATATTGAGTATTAGAAGTCATGTAGGGATGCCTTAAAGTAGGCATGTCCAACCTAGGACCCACAGGCCTCAGGCATGCTGGAATAGCTATGATTGTGGCCTGACACTCTGTAGATGATAGTGTCATATAGCAATGTCGGAAGATTAGATAGGGCTACGGTGATGACTCAGTGGTAAAGTACTAACCCTGTAAGCATGAGGACTACACTTCCAGCCCCCAGCACCCAGTTAAAAGCCAAGTGTAATCCCTGAACTGGGGAGACAAAGACAGTTGGATGCAGGACCATGAAAGGACAGCATGGTTTCTGGTCGAGCACCAGCTAGAAATCACCAGAGACCCCAGGTGATCTTAAGGGACACCATACATTTCACCAAGTTTTCAGACTCCAGGCTTCTGACATGAGACCAAAGACCTCCATAGAGTGAGGTCCTCCAGGCACATAGGACAATGGCCACTAACCCCTCCACAGGTAGAGGGCATGCTGTGACTACAGGCCACAGAGCCTCAAGGCAGATCTCCATATTAATGAGGTGCCTAAAGGCCAGAGGGCTGTAGCTAATTAAACATTCCTTCCCAGACCCTCCTCCTTGCAAAAGGTATTTAACCTTAGGCTCACCCTGAAAATACCAGGGTATAGTTTTCATTTATTTTCCACCATGACAATAAACATTTTAAGACCATGGACTATATTTCTCTTCCTTGGAACCTGCCATGGGGAACAGTAGAGGTTTTCAACTACCGAGCTGCCATCTAATCTCCCGCTGATGACCTCTCTACATAGAGGCCCAGCAACCCAAGCAAGCAAGCTGAGCCAGCCCTAATCCAGCCAAGTGAGTTGCTACAACCAAGACTCTCACCCCCCACGGGACACAGCTGGAGCTCATCCCTCCTCGTCTCCTCTTCGGTTGTGGGCCACTAGCCCGTATGCCCCCACTTTGGTCTCGGCCCTTTCGAGGTGCCCCAGCTGTGCCTGAGAGCCCAAGGGCCTAAAAATCAACTAGTTCCTAGCTGCCTTTTGGCCCAGGGACCCCCAACCCAAGAGCTCTGACTCCACCTCAGACTGTGCTCCCCCACTCCCCAGTGGAGTCCTGCGACTTCACACAGCTAGGCGCCAGCATGGAGTGAACACTGTCAAATTCCCATTCCTCTGTCCCCACAAGAGGCCCTAGCCACATGGCGAGACAGATGCGGGACCCACACATCAACCCAACAGGACCCACACGCACACTGCAACTCCAACAGTTGGACTCCTGGGCTTGTTAGCCAGATGACATAGTCTACTTAGCAAGTTCAAGGCCAGTGAGAGACTCTGTCTCAACTGTTGGATGTTTCCCGAGGAATGACTCCTGAAAGTGTCCTCGTGCGCCACCACCGCCCCGCTATAAAAAATATTTTAGTGTCCTTGGCTATTGCTGTCTGTAAGAATCCTTCCTCCTGGATGAAGACAGACACTATATTCGAATGCAATTGTCCAAGCTTAGTCTAACCTAAAGGATTTCATGTAACTTGTTTGTTTGAGGAAGAGTTTCAGGAAACTGAGTCAGGGGACTATGGAGGGAGAATGAGGAAACTGGCAAACTTACCGGAAGCTGTGATACCATTTGGTTCTCATTAGAGTCCCCTGAGGACTATGTGGAATAGAGTATGTCTTGAGTATGTCCATCACAGATATAGACCATTCTCTAGCTCTCATCAATCATAGATCAAGGGATGATTTAACATACTCCTGTTTCCAGAAACCAGTGTGCACATAGCTGAGAGGATCCCTGAGAGAACAGGGAGTAAAAGACCCTCCTGGCAATCAGAAGAAGCATTGTTGTTGTGGAAATTATTAAAATCCCGGCCTGGGGTTTTTTCCCCGCCTGTGGTTGAGTTCCCAGATGAAAGGCAACACTCACAGCCTTCATATCTATAATATGCCCTAAACAGCACAATAGTTAGGCAGCTCCTGCCCTCCATGCTGCTAGAATCTACTTTCCTATGGATAACCCCGAGTCATTACTTAGTATTTACTATGTTCCATATGGGCTGCTCTTAGCACTCTTAACCCATGGTGACTTCTCCTTTCTCTTCTCTTTCACCTTCTTCTTCCTTGGGGTTCTCCTCTCCTCCAAGCCCTCAAAACCTAACCCCCCACCATGTCTCTTCTGCCCAGCTATTGGCTGTTGGCATCTTTATTACCAATCAGAAATAATTTGGGGGCAGGGTCACATGGACTATGTGCAGACCCCAGGTCTTGGGGGCCCGCACTTAGCATTGCAATAGCTAGCAAAAGACGAAACCTCAACACATTGTCTCATGGCACCTACTGCTAGCTCTCTATCAAGACAGTGCAGGTGATTAGTTAAAAATGTCAGTCATGGCTCAGAAGGTAAAGGCAGTTGGTACACAGCCCTAGAGATCTGAGTGTGATCCCCAGAACTTACGTAAAGGTGGAAGAAGACAACTGACTCCACAAATCTCTGATCCCCACATGTGCACCATGGCATACCAGTGGTTCTCAGACTGTGCGTTACAAACCCTTTGGGGGGCCACCATATCATATCCCGCAGCTCAGATATTTACATTATGATTCATAACAGTAGTAAAATTACAGTTATGAAGTAGCAACTAAATAATCTTGCGGTTGTATTCACCACGTGATGAACTGTATTAAAGGGTCATAGCACTGGGAAGGTTGAGAACCACTCACATCATGTGCACACATATAAATACTAATTTTTTAAAATGTAAATCAACTCAACACTGGGGAATGGGGGCAGGGGCAGAAGTTCAAGGTCATCCTCAGCTACATAGTAAGTCTCAGGTCAGCCTGAGATCTTGAGATACAAGAAACCCCATCCTTACAACCCAAGGAAATGAAAATGTGTCGGTGGACCAAGTAACTCTATTCTGACAATTGACCCTTAATCACTCAGTTCTCCTCTGGAACAAGTTCTTATGTTTTCCTATGTATATTTTCAGAAGAAGCCAGTGCATATTCAGGCAAATAGTTATCTCCTGTGTTAAACATGTGGCACCTTTCACAACTCTTGTGTTTGCATCTTGGTGGTGATAAGTGTTCAGAGATTCTTCTATGAAGTGCCTAGCCCATCGAGGGCCCTGGTGGTGACAGAGTGACATGGTTCCTGCCCCTGGAACAGGACCCTGGTGTGAGCCTCCATGAGTGCTGATGGCTGCTGTGGACATAGGTTTGTTTGTGTAATAATGTGCATATTCTCTGAACTAGCAGAGAAGGACTCATTCCTTCGGAAGAATGTCCTCCCTGTTGATAGCTCCATGATCATTAAAAACAGTACAAGTCCAAGAGTCAAGGTGTGGCAATGTCTCGGCAAAATGGTAATTGCTTCAGGGCAGCCCTTAAAGAGCTGGGAAAGAGCTCTAAATACATGAGTCCAAAAATACATATGCAAAAAATAAAGATGTAATATGAATTATAGAGGGGATTCATGAATCTAAGGGAACAGATGTAGCTACACTATGAGCCAGCTTAACAAGAAGATACAAAGATAGGCAGATACAAATGCTGAAAGATTCCTGAGCCTAGGACAGAACAAAGTTAGGCTCCAGCATGGTGGAAATGCAATTTCAGGGCAGGGTCCCACCCAATTAGCTTATTGTCTGTGCTTGACAAAGACAGACAGATCTCTGAATCCTTTTGCAAGGTTAAGGGGGGGAAAGTAAGATTGCTGTGTCCTAAGAATCAAAGAGCTGGGGTCACAGAATGCTGATTCGTAAGATAATCAAAAGGAAACCTGGAGTAAATGACTGGATCGATATGTAAAAGACTGGACCTGTGTTCTGCAGGAGATGTGCTATCTAGAGAATCTTTTAGGACAGACATAACTGCTTGGAGAACACGCACGCACGCACACACGCACGCGACAAGGATATGGACAGAGAGATCTCTTAGAATAGCAAGCGAGGAGAATATAGACAGAGATCTCCAGAGAGAAATCTGAAGCAGACTGAAAAAGCTGCATCAAACAGCACACAGGTCTTCAGCTTTGATCCATGACTGACTACTTTGAGTTGTTCTTTTTGCTGCTCCCAGACACCCCTTCTCTCAGAACCCCTCTCCAAGCTGAGGCTGGTCCTTGGCAAAGAAGATGCTTCTAATGTGGTTTAGCATAATTCACTAACCCAGTCCCTGTGCTGATATTGATATATCTGGAAGTTTTGTTTTGCTTTTTGAGACAGGCTCTCCCAGGATGGCAGAAAACTCATGATCCTCCCATCTCGACTTCCTGAGCACTGAGAGCATAAATCTATTTCACAATGTTAGCATTCAGTATTTTTTAAAAACTCAAGTTGACTGAGGTAAAGATCACCCTTTTAAGTCTCCAGCTCATTGATTCCAGTAAGCATATTTGATGGTTTAATTATGTTAAAGACATGGAGCAGACTTATTACTCCCCCCAGAATTCCCTAGAGAATTCTTGAACAAACTCTAATCCTGAACAGCTGGTGATTGCTGATGGCTTCTGTGGTGTGACTTTTCTTAAATACCACACAGAATGCAGTTGTTTGAACCTAGCTTCTTTCGCTGAACATATGTGTTTGTGCATCAGACATGTCTCACAATCTCAGCTCCTTTTCATCATCAATACCCTATGGGACACACCATGGTTCATTTATCTGTTCAGCAGTTGTTAAGACATTAGGCTGTTTCCAAGCTGGGGCAATTGTTACTAAATATGCCATCATTTGTTGTATACAGGCTTTTACATGGACATGTTTTCTCTGGTCTTGGATAAACTCCTAGGACTGGGATTATAGCATCAGAAATACATGACTGATAAGCATTTGCAGAGCTGTGTTCCAAAGTAACAACCCTATCATGCCACTCACATAGTATCCTGGACAACACTTAGGACTGTTGGTCTTTCTTCATTGACATTTATTCTTAGAGGGAGGCAAGTGCCTGTGTCACAGTGTGCATATGGAAGTAAAAAAACAGCACTTGAGAATCCACCATATGGGTGGAATCCAGAGTCCAAGCTCAGGTTGTCAGGCTTGGTGGCAAGCACCATTACACAAACACACACAAGCCTTTTCAACAGTCCCATCAGTTGCTTTTATTTGAATTTTTTTTAAAAAAATTATTTTATGTATATGATGAGTACACTGTAGCTGTCTTCAGACACAGCAGAAGAGGGTATCAGGTCCCATTACAGATGGTTGTGAGCCACCATGTGGTTGCTGGGAATTTAACTCTGGACCTTTGGAAGAGCAGTCAGTGCTCTTAACTGCCGAGCCATCTCTCCAGCCTATTTGAATCTTTCTGATCCTGTGCAATATTCTTATAGATATGTCATTTCTATTAGCTGCTAATAAGATCCATTGAAAACAAGAACAAATAAATTAAAGGGTGAAAAAGTGGTGGCGCCAATATGTTCACTTATCAGTTGGCATCAGCACTGTCTGCCTTCCACATCCTCATCAGCAGTGTTCAATGGGAATAAATGTTTTATTTTTAAATTCTTTTTAAAGAGTTAGTAGCCTGTATGTTACTGTTATGTGACTTTCCCAAGGAGGTGTAAAAAAAAAAATTCATCCCAAATAGTGAAGAAGACCAAAGAAAGATTTTATTGAGTCCAGTTTGGTGAGTAGATGAGTTTAAGATTCCTCATAAGAATATGGGTGATCTGCCGGGCGGTGGTGGCACACGCCTTTAATTCCAGCACTTGGGAGGTAGAGGCAGGCAGATTTCTGAGTTTGAGGCCAGCCTGGTCTACAGAGTGAGTTCCAGGACAGCCAGGGCTACACAGAGAAACCCTGTCTCAAAAAACAAAAAACAAACAAACAAACAAACAAACAAACAAAACAAAACAAAAGAATATGGGTGATCCAAGGCAGTAACGCAACTGCAAAGTCCCACTCTTCTGTCATTTTTTTAGCCTTTGATATATTTTAGCACTTCCAAGATTCACTGTATCTGGAGCAGGTATAACTGTTTATTTTGTTGCCAGTTTATTTTGTTGCCATGGCTGCAGTCTTCTGTAAATCACCATAGTACTCTGCTTCATGATGGTGATAACCATGTCATGCCCACAGCAAACTCCACTGTGATTTCTCCTGACTCAAGCAACCCTCTTGTCAGCACAGAGTAAATGGTCCAGGAAAACCATGCTTTTAAGGGAAAATTTGAGATGACTGCTATGATTTATTTTTGGTGAGCAATTTCCTAACCAAATATTCAGGCACCATGGTTTCACAAAATAGGAAAACCTAACTGAATGAGACCGCTAAGGTTACAGAATAGGTTTCTAAGGTTACCCAGGTCTTCACATTTATGCAGCAAGAACTTTACTCACTGAGCCATTCCTCTACATGGATTTCTTTCTTTTTTTTTTTTTTTTTCTTTTGGTTTTTCAAGACAGGGTTTCTCTGTGTAGCCCTGCCTATCCTGGAACTCACTCTGTAGACCAGGCTGGCCTCAAACTCAAAAATCCGCCTGCCTCTGCCTCTCAAGTGCTGGAATTAAAGGCGTGTGCCACCACTGCCCGGCTTCTATATGGATTTCAAACTTTAAAATTGCTACCCACTTTAAGAAATATCTCAGGAGCCAGGTATGGTGATATATCCCCATCATTACAGCACCTGGGAGGCTAAAGAAAGGAGGGCTAATTCAAAGCCACCTATGCACTTCAGAAAAAAATCTTAAAAAAACAAACAAAGCTAACCTTAGGAAGAACACACATCTATCTTCCTGAGGCAAATTTCAAAACAAAACCAAGTGGTGCCAGTATGGGGGCACTTATCACTTTGAAACTGAGGCAGGAAGACTGTTGTTCAGTGCCAGTCTGAGCTACAGAGTAAATACTCAGAGAGCATGGACTACAAGAGGCAAAAAACAAAACAAACAACAACAACAAAAAAAAACCGACTTAAAAAAAGTCTATATTTTCTATTTTTTACAGTTCACTTCCTCGAAAATATGCTCACTGGCATCCACTCATAGACTTTTACTATTGGACTGTCCAGAATTTAAGAGCCCAGTGTCTTAGCCTCCCTGGAGAGCCAACTGCCAGTATACTGCCTCACATCGTTTTAAATGTATTATTCCCATGCTCTCTCTCTTAATCTTTTACCAGCTATTTCCACAAACAACTTGAGGATTCCAAATGTACTCGGTGTTAACCCTAGTGTAGAGAGCAAGCTTTGAAGAGACACTGGCCTGAGTTTAAGGTTACCACCTCCTCTACCATTCGCCGTGATCTTCCTTTAGAAAACTCAAGTTCCTCCACTATGAAACGGGTATCATTGACCTGAGGCGTGAAAAGACTTTCTAGTGTTCACCTTAGAGTAGTGGGTGCCGTGTAAGATGATTTTTAAGGTGGTATTTCTCAGACTAACAGCATCCATCCACCGCATTCTGGAACTTGACAGAAAAACCAACTCTTGGTCCTCGCCTCCGAAAGACTCAAGGGTGGGTCAGAGCAGCCTGTTCTAACCAGTTTTCCAGGTAATTCTGACGCTGGATTGAGTCTGGGACTCGTGCTGAGTACGCGGTACCATCCACAAAGCAGTGAGCAGCCAGCACCTTGACCTCCAGGACTTCAGCAGCGACAACAGGCAAACCGGTAGGGCACAGATTCGGCTCTGGCTCCACGCTCTTTCCTGCATCATAGCCCGCCTCACTAGCTCGCTGATTGGTGGAGTCTCTTGTGGCGGCTCGCCAATCACCGGAGCGCCGGCACAGACGCGTTCTGCAGCCTGGTAAGAGCCGCACTCCTATTGGTTGGAGACCGCACCGCCCCGAGCCGCGCGTAGGCACCTGACAGGCGTGGTACCGGCGGCCGTTGAAAAATGGCGACTGTTACAGAGCTGAAAGCTGGTGAGTGCCTTGAGGGGATGCTCGCCAGCGCAAAGCGTTGGGCCTTCCGTTTGTGATAAGGATGGGACGGAAGAAGAGGGCGCGGCACACCGGCTGGTCTTTTTCCGGGATTGTATTAGGGTGGCGGGAACCACCGGGAGCGGCCATTGCGCATGCGCTATGTTAGGGCCTGCCTTGGAGCTGGAGGAAGGGACTGGTGTGTTGTCCCCTCAGGACCTCTGGGCATCTCTTAGAACCCCGCTGAGCCGATGGCGCCCGAAGGCCTGCGCTCCGAGTTGACCTTGACAACACCACAGCCACGATTTTGTGACAGACACACTTCTCAATGATTTGCGCGGCTGGCTCAATTCGGACAACTTGTGGATAGGTCCTCCTTGTCCTTTGGGAGAAACCTGAGACAGAGTTGTTCATCCTGGCGGCTCTTCGGGATTTTTTGGAAGAGTTTTTCTGAAATGGTTGGTTGTGTTCAGGGTACATGCAGGTTCCATCCCCAGGACTACAAAAACACGGAGTAGACATCAATAACGTGTATACTGTTGACTCTGAATAGTAACTAGAGTTAATGTTTGAGTCGTAATTGGAGTTAAGGTTCAGTATGTGATTTTGTCAGATACTCCACAACTCACCCAACAGAACTTGATTCTTTGTAACAACGCTGTGTCCGTTTCATACATGAGGTGCTGAGAGGTAATTATCCACGATAATTTAGATAGAAGTAGATAGCCGGGTGGTGGTGGCGCACGCCTTTAATCTCAGCACTTGGGAGGCAGAGGCAGGTGGATTTCTGAGTTCGAGGCCAGCCTGGTCTACAGAGTGAGTTCCAGGACAGCCAGGGCTACACAGAGAAACCCTGTCTCGAAAAACCAAAAAAAGAGAGAGAGAGAGAGAGAAGAAGTAGATTCGTGTGGAAGCCCCATAAGGTACACCGGATTTCAATCATGCCATTCTGCTTCCCGTAGAATAAAACCAGTTCTGAGTTTCAAAGAATTCAGAGTCTAAGCCAATGGTAATGGAAATTTGGAGAGGACCAAGTAGAATAGTTTGGAGACTAAGATTTAGCAACTTGACTGCATATGTATTGGGGACACTGTGCTGGTGAGCATTCCAAAAGCAGACTTACTATAGTGCCCAGGAGGGACTCCACATGAGTCATTGAGCTCTTCTGGGGGGTGTGAGTATACATATAGTACGTGTGTATTGTATAAACTTTTCATAGGATTTTAAGATAAATTCTACAGAAAATATGTCGGGTTAAGACCAAGTCCTGAAGACGTTTTTATAGTAACAGCATTATAAGCATAAGGCTACAAGTAGTAAAATGGTAGAGCCCAGGGTTACCCCTACACATTTGGGGGGACCTCCTTATACCTGTTTTTCTGCATTCTCTGGTTTTTGATATGCTTTGTGTCCAAGAGAAAAGTAATAAAAACCTGTTTCTAATCAGTGAGCTTACATTTTATGGGATTTTACTGGCTTAAAGCACTCTTCCATTTCATCTACATCTTTCTCTGAGAGGTGGAGTTCATTACCTCAGAGAAGGCAACTGAGGCACGGGTTAGGAATCTGCCACCGAGTATGAAGGACATGCTACATTTCCCAATTCCAACTTCATTACTTTTCATTTTCTGCTAAGTTTGAGGCTGTACTGTGTGTACTTCAGAGTAATTGGGACAGGATGCTTGCCAGTAGAAAAGAATCTCTCCCTTAATTTCCAAAGATGGAGCTAGAGAACAGGGGTTGTGTTATGATCCTAAGTATGATAAAGCTTTCCTTTTATGGACCTGTTACAAAGTATAATGGTTGACAACTAGTATACCTGTAGAAAGGCTGAAGGAATGCTCTAGAAGTAAAGGATAAGAAAAATGACAAGTCTAAGAGTGTGTATCCTTAATCACATGGCCAAAGATCCAAAGATTAGAAACTTTGCTATATGTACCTAAATGGATCTAAGCTGCTTTCTGGATTTTAATTATTGTGGCATGTTAGTGCTTTTGCCATTAGCAGAGCAAAGTGCACTGTTAAACTACACTTTTTCCATTAATAATGTAAGCTACTATATTATAAATATGTTACATTTAGTGAGCTCTTACTGTATTCTAGGCATTATGTTGATTTTCTTTTTTCTTTTTTTTAAAGATGTATTTAATGTATATGAGTATACCATTGCTCTCTTCAGACACACCAGAAGAGGGCATCAGACTCCATTGCAGATGGTTGCGAGCCACCATGTGGTTGCTGGGAATTGAACTCAGGATCTCTGGAAGAGTAGTCAGTGATCTTTAGTCAGTGATCTTAACCACTGAACCATCTCTGCAGCTCCTATGTTGATTTTCTAAAATTATTGTTTAGCCACAAAAGACTATTTGAAAAAGGAAGGGTTCATGTTACTGTTAAGGGATGATGACAGCTCAACCTAAGCCCATCTTCTGTACTAAGTCTGTGTACTCAAAGCCCATTATCTCATTTTTTTTTTTAAATTAGTTTTTCTTTTTTTTTTTTTTTTTTTTTTTGGGGGGGGGTTTTTTCGAGACAGGGTTTCTCTGTGTAGTCCTGGCTGTCCTGGAACTCACTCTGTAGACCAGGCAGGCCTCGAACTCAGAAATCCACCTGCCTCTGCCTCCCAAGTACTGGGATTAAAGGCATGCGCTACCACTGCCGGGCAAGAAAATGTGTATCCCAGGCTGGCCTTTGAACTCCAGATCCTCCTGCCTCTACCTCCTTCAGCAAATCCTACCGGCCTGCTCTGCCAGTACCGGCTTATCTCAACTTCTGATGTTTGTCGCAGTGTACCTATTCAAGACATAAGGTCACATTTGAGATGCATACTCCTGACTCCTTAAGTTAGCAGTAATATAGTCCCTTTTAGAGTCTCATTACATTTCTTTTTTTTTAAGATTTATTTTTGTGTTTCTCTCTCTCCTCTGCCCCCCCTCTTAGCTGTTATGTGCACACACATGTGTGCATGTATGTGTGTGTGCACATGTGTATAAGAGGAGGACAGAAGAGGGTCTGGAGTTCCCCTGGAGGTCCCCTGGAGTTACAGATGGTTGTGACTGCCCACATAGGTGCCAGGAAGCAAACTGAGGTCCTCTGCAAGAACAATATGCACACTATGCATTCCTCACTAAGTCATCTCTTCAGCCTTTGTGTTACATTTCTGACCAGGCTGGACATGTCAAAATCCTACTGTTGGGCTAGGGATGTAGCTTGCCTGTCATGCATGAGGCCCTGGGTTCAGTCTCCAGCAATACAGGCATTGGGGGTAGTAGTTAACACCTACAGTTCCATCACAACCTACTGTGAGATAGAAGCAGAAGGATCAGAAGTTCAGGGTCATGTTCAGCCTACATAAGAAGTTTAAAATGTATCATAGCTTTAGCTTGGGTTACAGCCTAGGTATGAGGCCCAAGCTGGTCTGACTTCTCAGCCTGCCAAGCATGGGATTATAGGAATGTGCTACCATTCAGCTGGGTTGCACTTAGGAAGTAGAGTTAGGTGGATCTCTATAGGTTTGAGGCCAGCTTGGTATACATAGTAAGTTCCAGGACAGCCACAGCTACATAGAGAGACTTTGTCTAAAAAAGAAAAAAGAAAAAAAAAAAAAAAGAAGGAAAACAAAAAGCTATGAATCTCCAAAGCTGCTCGTTTGTGGGGGGCAGGTGGTTTTCTGTAATCAGCCTGAATCCACGTGGGAGATTCTGGCGTGGGCTGACTGTCATTGTGCTCATCCGTTTCTCCCACAAACCACAGTCCCTAAGTAAAGACACTGCACTGCTAGACTTGTGTTTGCACAAATGTTGACTGGATCATTACTGACATCATTGTTCGGCTTGTCTCTTGGAACCAAGAGCTGTATTTGTATCATTCTCCTGTTAAACATTATTCTTTAGCACATACCTGAGATGTCAACACTTACACTATAACAGAAGCATTCGTATTTTATATCTGTTTAACAGTTTTAAAGGACACTTTGGAAAAAAGGGGCGTGTTAGGACATTTAAAAGCGAGGATCCGTGCTGAAGTTTTCAGTGCCCTGGATGATGAGCGTGAACCCCGACCATCGTTGTCTCACGAGAACCTTCTAATTAATGAATTAATTAGGGAGTATTTGGAATTCAACAAATATAAATACACAGCCTCTGTCCTCATAGCAGGTAAGTGCTTACTCGTCACTAAAGAAAAGATCCTCTTTTTTCTAATTCTTAGAAAACATTTGCCCTGAATATGTAGTTTGATCCCTGTGTCGTCGTGCAGGTGACTGAGCACTTAGTATCCCATGGGCTTTTGTCATAGCATGAACAAGTTCTGGTGAATTTTATGCTGTCAGGGAAAGTAAGAGCTAGGGCCTTCTACTGCAGGTTCTCTGTAGTGGTGGGAGCACTTTGGCTCCCAGCAGGTTGTGCTTCCAGCCACCAACCCAAGAGCTCTCTGGATTCACAAATGAATGACCACACACACACACACACACACACACACACACACACACACACACTCACCTTGACTAGTTCAGTGGCTGAGCACTTCTAAACCTCCCCACGGCTAGCACACACTCCCCTCTGGTATTCCTGAGTTAACATCTTTTAAAATCTATATTTCTGCTACCCCATTACTGTCTGAGGACCCCTCATTTCTGCTACCCCATTACCATCTGAGGAGCCCCCCAGCCCCCATAAGGCCCGAATCTCTTTCCACCCACATTGCTGGATGGTTTTCCTCTTGCAGCTCTTAAATCTGATCCTTCTCCCTCTTAGTCATGGTGATTCTCCCTCCACCAACCCTCTCAGTGTCTTCCCAAAACAATCTAAAAGTCCCACCCCATCTCCCCACCTTGCCAATGGCTGAACAGCAATTTTTTATTATCAATCAAAGCCAGCTAAGGGCAGGAACCCTTCAGTCTGGAAGTGAGGCTTTTGGGAAACTGAAATAAGACAAAGTTCTCCATGTGATATTAAGCATACATTCTCATAAAGGATAATGATTCTGCTATGTTGAAGGATCTCTAAAGATAGTATTGCTTGTCTGTTTCCCTCAGTTTTTTTGTAACTGACTATAGAATACTATTAACACTCTAAAGAAGAGCGAGAAAAAGGAGAAAAAAATTGAAAATGCTATCACTTAGGTGTCTTGCAATTGGGTGTACCTAGGATGAAAATGACAGTGCTGTTTCTTATTAAATGTTTTAGTGTTTTAGATTGGTATGGTTGCTCATGCCTATAGTTCCAGAAACTCAAGGGGCTAAAGCAGGAGGACACTGCTTCAAAATATAAAATAGCTGTAGTTCAGTGGTAGAACATTTGCCAGAGCTTAATCCCCATCACTGGTGGGAGATGCAGGGGAGGTGCAAATGGGAGTCGGTGGGGCTGTGATGGACATGAACAAGTGTCTGTTCATCAGGTTTGCCCTTTTCAGAATGCCATATATATGTAAGTCTAAAGGAGTTGCCTTTTGGTGCATGCCTCACTTCACCTAATAAAATGCACTAGAGGGTGGGGTGTTTAATCCCAGGGCTTGGGAGGCAGAGGCAGGCAGATCTCTGAGTTCAAGGACAGCCTGTTCTACATAGTAAGTTGCGGGACAGCCAAGGTTACACAGAGAATCCCTGTTTTGCAAAACCAAACAAAACAAGCACTGGAGGTTCAGACATGTTGACTTTGTACCTGTGGATCGGGAGCTGCTGTGGCCGTGACACTTTATCTGCTCTCAGGTGTTTTGTTGTTTATACTTTCTGATAGCCATGAATCAAAACCTCAAAAATATTTACAGGAAAGTTTTTTGTGACTCTTATTTTATTTCGCCATATTGTCTGGGAAATAAATGCTTCCCTACATTGCTTTCAGCTGGCTCTGGCATTTCACTTTCTCACCAGGAATGTGGTGGCTCACATGTGTAGCCCCAGCACTCGAGAAGCAAGGTCAGAAGAATCACTGTAAGTTGAAGGTCTGCCTAGGACATATACTGAATTTAAAGCCAGTCTAGGCTTGAGTAAGACTCAGTCTAGAAATATAATAATTTTAATCTTAGAATTACTATGATTGGAATATTTATTTATTGATTGGTTGGTTGGTTGGTTGATTGATTGATTGAGAGAGACAAGGCTTCTTTGTGTAGCTGTGGCTGTCCTGGAACTTGCTCTGTAGACCAGCCTAGTCTCAAACTCATAGAGATCCGCCTGTCTCTGCCTCCCAATTGCTGGAATTAAAGTCAGGAGACACTATGGCACAGCTAAAAGAATTTCTTTTTAATGATGAGTGCTTTATCTGCCTTTACACTTGCATTCCAGAAGAGGGCATCAGATCTCTCTATCAATGGTCGTGAGCCACCATGTGGTTGCTGGGGATTGAACTTGGGACCTCTGAACGAGCAGCCTCTTAACCTCTAAGTCATCTCACCAGCCCTAAATGGATATATATTTTAAACTATTTATTTAGTATTACCATGTGTTTATAACCTATAGATGTCTCAGAAAACATACTGAAGTCCAGCATTGTAGTTTTAGATGGAGAAACCATATTACCAATCACAGATTAGGGATATAAAAACTAAGTATGTGTTAAGCTCTAACTAAGCTCCACATTAACTGTTTGGGTATATGTTGACATCATAAACTCATGTGCATGTTAGATCTGTCTTGAATGTGCTGTCAGCATTCTTCCAAAATTTGAGAGATGTATCTACCTGGAAGGTATGGTTATTATCAAAATTGAATTTGCATTTAGATTAATAGACTCAATGTTTTCCTGAATTTTTCCCTCCAGAATCTGGGCAACCTGTAGTTCCATTGGACAGACAGTTTCTCATCCGTGAACTAAATGCCTTTGAAGAATCAAAGGATAACTCAATGTAAGAAGTTTTTTAAAAAGAGGTTTGCATGTGTTGTAACCAGACCCTAATGGCATAGTGCTGACTATGAGTTATTTTAATCTAACCGGAACGTACTTAGGTTTATTGTATGTTACACACTGTATGAGATCCAAGACATATAGTGCAAGTACCTGAGGTCTGTGCTGCGGCTGAGCTTGCCGTGGCTTCGGGGGACTGCCTCACTCGCTTTCTTTTTCTCCCTCCCTCCTCCCTTCCTTTGGGGGCTTTCCCCCAATCTGTTTCTTTCAATGGTGGTAATTGAATCAGGGCCTTGAGTATGTACAACAAGCTCTTTACCCTGAGCAGTGGCCCTGGCCCTGGCCCTTTACTTCTTTCTTTCTTTTCTTTCTTTTTTTTTTTTTTTGGTTTTTCGAGACAGGGTTTCTCTGTGTAGCCCTGGCTGTCCTGGAACTCACTCTGTAGACCAGGTTGGCCTCGAACTCAGAAATCCGCCTGCCTCTGCCTCCCAAGTGCTGGGATTAAAGGCGTGCGCCACCACCGCCCGGCTTCTTTCTTTTTTTAAACTTGTTTTTTATTTTTAATAGTTCCAGCTGTCTTGGAACTCTAGTTCTGTTCTAGCCCGGCCTTGAACTCACAAATGTCCATTTGCCTCTACCTCCTGAGTGCTGGGACTAAAGGCATATACCACCAACAACTGGCTTTTTTAAACTTGAAAAAGAAATTTTTGTTGATGTGTGTAGGTGTTTTGTCTGTGTGCATGTCTGTGTACACATCCATGGCTGATTCCCTCAGAGGCCTCGGAGCTGGAATTACAGGTGATTGTAAGCCACCACGTGGGTACTGGGCATTGAAGCCGGTCCTCCAGAAGAACACCTAGTGCTCTTAACCGCTCTGAGCCGTCTCTCCAGTTCCTCCTCCCACCCCTTACTCCTTTCTAAGAATGACTCTTCTTGGCCTCTTGATCTTTTTTTTTTGTTTGTTTCTAAAGCTTTGTTCTTTGAGTTGTTTCTTCTTCATATTTAACTTCTTCCTCATTGCTTTCTTCACTTCAGTGTAGGAACAAATTTAGATCTCGTCTCTAAACAGAAGAGAAGGGCCCTCCAGTCAGCTTCCTCTTACCCCACCGCTGCTTGTCATTGCCAGACCTGTTGTGTCTGCCCTCTGCTTTCATATCACCGTCCACGTCTCTTGTGCTGTGTGCATCTTACACTGCTCCTCCCTCCTGTACCCTAGTCATTTCTCAGTTCCTTCCCTATGTTTAATGCCTGTTACATTTTTTCCAGAGTCCCTGACTGGCTGATTAATTAATTAGCTTGTACCTAGTGCCAGAATGCACAGCTCAGAGCAGCCTTTCCTTGCTGAAAACTTCTTTGAAACTTATGTTTTCCTTCTAAAAGTTTGTTGAATTTTTTTCAACTGGTTTTATGGTGTAATTACGTTTTAATACAAGCTGTTTTTTATATAGGCCATTTAACTAAATCTCTCTCAGTTCTGTCCTGTCCTTAGCATCAAATATGTGTCTTGAGTTTTTGCAGCATGTTGTAATACTGACTCCCTTTCTCCACATGGCTTCCTGCCCCCATGTTTCTTGTGCGTCTTCACTGTTGTAAGAGTTCCCCAGTCTCACTTAGTCTTGCTTTCTTCATTGACTCCTTTAAACTTAAATGGACACTCCATAGGTTCTGTCTTCTGTTCTCATTTCTTTTCACACACTGCTTCCATACTCGTGAGTCTCTAATGAGGTCTGTATGGGCCAGATGTGCTCAGACCACTTTCCTGGTTGGGCCCATGTGTCTGTGGCATCCCAAATGCAGTGTGTTCAAAATACCAGGGTGCTCTTTCTGCCGACTCACAACGTTCCTCACAGGCTTTTCTTGTGGCTCTTCAAGTTTTAAAGGCAGAGCCAACAGGCAGTTTAAAGACAGGCTTTCTTTTCCCTGCCAGTCTTTCAGCAGCACTGTTGCTTCTGCCTCTGGTTTCCTCTTTAGTCTCAGTGCCGGGTGCCATGCTGTTCACACTGTTTATGAGCCACCTGGCTAGTTTTTCTCCAGTCACTCCCTTTTCAAACTCATTTTATCCTGCCCTCTGATTTTCTAAGGGAGCTACTGTATTGTTTAAAACCATTTAATAAATTTCCATGGTGTACATGAGGAAGTCAAAATTCTTAATATTGCTTCAGGCTCCAGTAGCTTGACCTACCTCTTAGTGACACACAGCTGATTGCAGCTTTATGGTTCTTTGCCTTTGCACCAAATGTTCCCTCTCCTGGAAGCCTGAAATCACTCTTCTTCAGCTTCTGTGGGTTCACCTTTTACCTTCTTGGCCTTGTTTAGATGTTCCCACAGGAGTTGGGAAGCAGAAAGCCATCCACAGGTTCTTGGCTATGAGCAGTTTTCTGCTCACTGCATTGAATTTCAGCTACCAAGAAAACTGGCTATCTGCATAAAATCCAAGTAACCTGGAGAAGAAGAAAGGAAAGCATTTCTTAGTTCTACAGTTTCATGTTTTCTTCTCTTTATGTTTGTTTGAGTGCTGATGTGACAAGGCTGCAGTAGCTTTTAACAGCAAGCTATGTAGACAAAGTACAAAGAAACATAATGGCTATTATGCTACATTTTAAATAAATAAAATGATTCAAATAAGTGCTGAGTGCAGCAGTTGACTGTTATTACAGCACTGCATATTTATCTGCTTCTTACTGCATGTTGTCATCAACTTGCATTGGGCATCCAGATGTTGTCTCGCTCTGTGCTGGGCAGCTGAGGAGCTCTTTCTGAAGGAAAGACTTTGAAGCACTAGGAATGAGAGAGTACTGTTTGCCTATGTATTAACATAGCGTTTGATTTATATATTAACATGGTGTGACTCCTTAGACAGGGAACAATGGCCTGAGTGAGGACAAATCACTTTTGAGGGGTCGTAGTGAAAGTATTGGTGTTTTGCTGCAAAACATGTAGGAGATCTAGAAAAGAGTCAGCTGCTGCCCACTGACACCTTTCACTTCCCAAAGGAGACCCGGTGAGCACTTTCCTCTTGCATTATTCAAACACAAGCACAGAAGGCACAGCTGTGTGGTCTTCCTTCCACATATGAGGGAATTGTATTGTATACATACATCTCTTTTTCAAACACTGTAGTTCCTCTTATTTTGGGGTCACTGCATTTGTCTCAGAGTTTGTTGTCGACACAGAACAAGAGGGTGTCTATGAAGGCTGTCTCTGCTTCCTTTCCTTCCCATGTGGAGTCACATCTTCCCCTTGAATTGCATTCTTGTGTTGTTGATTTTCAGCACTTTACTATTTTGCCAAAACGTATCTGACACTTGCTACAATGTGGGGCACTGCTGTAGACACTGGAGATGTGGCAGCACAGTTTCCTACAGTGTCCCCGGAGAGTGACTGGGGAGTGCACAGTCTATGAGATGCTCACAGACAGCCATTGGACCACATTCCCTCGTGGTCATTTATGATGTGCATACACAGAGCATGCGCACCAAGAAATCCTGCCACAGAAAGAGCCTTTATCATCTGACTTGGAGTATCCAAATTTATTTGATGAAAGAACTTTTTTTTTTTTTTGGTTTTTCGAGACAGGGATTTTCTGTGTAGTCCTGGCTGTCCTGGAACTCACTCTGTAGACCAGGCTGGCCTCGAACTCAGAAATCCACCTGCCTCTGCCTCCCAAGTGCTGGGATTAAAGGCGTGCGCCACCACTGCCTGGTGATGAAAGAACTTTTAAGGGAGCTGTTATCTCCCTTTTACAAAGCTAGTGGTCATGGGTATAATAATCACTACATTTATTTGAGTGTTAAACAAAACAGTTTAAACACTGTTAAGTTAAACAGTGGTTTAAACATTTGGACAGTTTTTGAAATGTGTCAAGATTCTAAGAGTCTTAGTGTTCTATTGCTGTGAACAAACACCATGACCACAGCAACTCTTATAAAGGAAAACATGTAATTGGGGCTTGCTTATAGTTCCAGAGGTTTAGTTCATTCTCTTTTTGGCAGGAAACATGGCAGCACACAGACAAACATAGTGCTGGAAAAGTATCTGAAGATCTCCATCTGGAACTCCAGGCAGGAGGACGAGAACAGACACTGATATTAACTTAGACTTCTGAAGCCTCAAAGCCCACCCCCCAGTGACATACTTCCTCCAGCAAGACCACGCCTTTAAATGCCTCTCGAGTAGCACCACTCCCTGATTCAAATATATGAGCCTCAGGGGCCCATTTTTATTCAGACTACTACAGAAGCTAAGCAGGTATAGGGTCGTTCAAGTAGAAGACATTAGTTTCCATCTGACAAGTGTTGGGAGCAAGTAGCTGTTAGATTTTTTTTTTTTCCTTGCTCTTTGGTTGCCTCTGAAACATTTGCTGCAGATGAACAAGTTAAAAAAGGAACCTGGTGACCAGCTTTATTTCCAGAAAGTGTGGGAGCTTCTTGTAGGCCTTCAGGAATGTGTGTGTGTTGGGGTCGGGGAGGAGCTGGAGATCAGACTTGGAGCTTTGCACATACAATGTGCGTGCTTATCCACCGAGCAACACCCCTAGCTATACTTTTTTTATTTTTTTATTTTTTTAAAAAAACATGGCCTTTTAAAACTTATTTTTGGAAATAAACTTTATTGTCTATTAAATTGTACATTAAATGTGCTAATTACGTATCATCTAGAGCAGTTTAAGATATCTGACATGTAGGTTTTTCTAAATCTGAAGCAGATTCTATTCTAGGTCAGAAGTAAAGCTTTTAGCAGTCTCAGACAAGCTGACTGGAAGGCGCAGAGGCATGGAGTCTGTTGTGAGAGTTCTCTAAGGCATCTCACTAAGAGCCTGTAGTGTGTTCTTTGGCCTGGAGGAGCTGCTATAACATACATGTGCTCCTGTCGCACACAATACTCCAGTACTCATTGTGTGTGGGGGTATTGGGAACTGGGTTCACCTGAGTGTAGCTCCAGGTATCTTTTGAGGTTTTTCAGGTTTCTGGAAGTTCAGCTGAAGCCATGAGATCTGTTTCATACTTTCTTAGCTCCTCATATATGTGCCTGTGTATGAGACTGCTTGAATGTCCACAGGCTGTGCCTCCCCCAGAGAGTGATCCAAGAAAGCAAGTAATGGCCTCTTGCCATCTTGTCCTATTGGTAGAAGTGAGTGAGGCTCAATCAAGCATAAGATGTTTAGACTCTCTTCTTGATAGGAGTGTCATACTTTGAACCATTAGCTGGGCAGGAGATGGGTATCTCAAAAGTAAATGCATTTACTTGTATTTTCAGGGGTGAGATTGGAAGCGAAGAGTGAATACTTCTGGGCTGTCAGTAGAGCAGCCTTCAGTGTCAAGGGACCAACTAACAAGACTTTGGGTGACATATTTTAAGAAAGGGCATATAGGAGTTGGGCATATAGGAGTTGGTTATGACTGTAAATGTTGTTTACTCCTGAGAAACTCTAGCATATTACTGAGTTCTGGTTTTCTCAGTCATAAATTGGTGGTCGTACAGTTATGGGTAAGAGGAAACTACAAAGCAGCCTTGAGATATTAGTTATTATGCAGCTCTCCTGTTAATTCATATACCATTTACTATGTGCAAAATACATAACTAGATAATCCCAGCGCTTGGGAGGCAGAGGCAGTCAGATGAGGCCAGCCTGGTCTACTGAGTGTGTTCCAGGACAGCCAGAGCTACACAGAGAAACCCTGTCTCGAAAAACCAAAAAAAAAAAAAAAAAAAAAAAAAAAGATCCATAGCTAGAGACTTGACATTGTCAACAGCATACCAAACATGTGGCCTAGGGATTGCTTACACCCTTTAAGTAAGAGAAACATCTGTGAACTTTAGGAAACAGATCTCACAGCTGGCTGTCAGCAAAGCAAGACCTGAAGGTAGAGCACATGGGTTTTGAGCTTAATCTTGACAGGGCAGTGGATGCTGACAAGCTGCAGGCTTTAGGAAGGTTTTAGGCTTTGGAGTTGACAAGCTGAATTCCAGTAGGTTAATTGGAATTTTGTTTTAGTTTACATGATTTTAAAGGTGGTAGTGTGTGTTCTGAGGGTTTAAACAATCTCATTCAAGTTAATTGGTACTTTTAAATTGAGTGAACCTTTGCCACTTAGCTAAACTTTTCTTCTTTCAATCTGTTGAGTTAGATGGCCGTTTCTGTGTCAGTTTACCTTTAAAGTGATTGTCTTAAGCTTTTCCTACTTATGGGAACTAAATTGATTTTGATTTTGCCTTTTTCCTGAAATAGTCCTCTCCTATATGGAATTTTAGCCCACTTCTTGCGTGGTCCTCCAGATGGAGTCCAGAATGTGCTTCTGTCAGAGTCAACACTGCGCCCTGCAAACAAGCATCCCAGCTGGAAGCCCAGCAGAAGGTCAGACGGTAGGAGCTTCCACCACTTCTCTTTTAGCTTCCTTGAGTTTGTTCTCTGGGGCTTGGCTAGGTCAGCATTAGCCTGTACTATCTAACCTCCAGAATACAGTCCTTTGGGGAAAGAAAATCTTGACAGGGCAAAGTGCTTAGACACAAGTTTGAAGCAAGATCTTGTCTTTTTTATTTTTTGGTTTTTCGAGACAGGATTTCTCTGTGTAGCCCTAGCTGTCCTAGAACTCACTCTGTAGACCAGGCTGGCCTCGAACTCAGAAATCCACCTGCCTCTGCCTCCGAAGTGCTGGGATTAAAGGCGTACGCCACTGCCGCCCGGCTCTCAAAGCAAGATCTTGAAAGAAACCTGGTTTTCACATCAGCATGGTCTTTGGAACAGTCTAGCTCAGCACATTGTATAATTTTCTTTGAAATCAAGAAGTTGCCCCACCTTAATCCCCTCTCCCATCTTTCCCAGACTGAAAAATACAAGATTACTACTGTACAGAGAAGCCATGTCTGTGTTCCCATTACATTTTCAGGACACTTTCTAGGGTAGATAACTGTTTTCAAAATGCTTTTGAGACAGGCTCTCACTCTCCTTCAGGTTGGCCTTGAGCTTGCCGTCAATTTATTGAGTACCAGGATTAGATGTGTGAACAGCCATGCCCTGCTCAGAATGCTCACCTTTAAAATGAGCTTTCAGAGCAAAGCATGGTGGCTCAGGCTTATAATCCAGGCAGTGAAGACTGAGGTGGCAAAATCTTGAGCTCGAGGCCAGCCTGGGCTGCATACATAGTGAGATCGTCTCCAAGATAACACAAAGCTGAAGTAAGTAAATAAATGAAGTAGAAATGATACAGTGAAATGAGCTTTCGGTTGATTTGGTTTTGCTGGCAGCAGGTCCTGAGTTTGCTTGTGTACACTGGGTGTTTTCCCATGTAGCAGAGTTGGTGCTCTTTCTCAGAAGGGCGTTTACAAGCGGGGTTCAGGCAGCTGATAGGGGATTTGAAGTAAATTCTTAAGAAATGCTCAGGATGCAAATTGCTCTGTGTAGTTTTTCTAAGCTGCTACAACCAATGCTGCCCCCTTTTGAGTGACTTGCTGCTTCTTACGTTCTGAAAGCAGTATACTTGTGAGTCAGGATACGCCCTCAAGATATTTGTGACGGAACTAGTTTTATTCTGTTTGTTGGGATGCCAAGCTGACTGGGTTAAACTAATAACTTTCTACTTTTACTAACTTTCTAGAGAGCCAAGACTGGGTGAATAGTGCAGGCCAAAGTTTAACACGAGGTCTCTGTCAGACACAGCAGAACATGAGTATAGGAGCTTCCAAGTTCAAGCCAGAAATCACTAAGGCCCTAACACTGGTGTAGACTACTAACCCACTAGCCACGCTAATGCATGTAGAAACCTCGGAAAGTCTCAAGGAGTGTACAGTTGCCTCTACCCTTCTCTGCCCTGCCCATCTCGACTCCTCAGACCCCCTCTCTCTTCCATGGAAGATGCTCGTCTTGGCCCTGACTAGTCATTCGGGACAAATTCTGTGTGTTCAAGGATCCAAATGTATGTTACCCTGCAGTGTGCTTATGCATCAGTGGCTCTGGGTCTCTATAGTGTGGTATTGCCACAGCTGTTTTTTACTGATGAACTAAAGCTAAGGTTTCAGTTTTATAATTGTGTAAAGTTATATCTTTGTCTATATATAACATATATATAACATCTCTCCTGTGGTGGTACCTAAAGCAAAATTGCTTGTTCACAGACAGCATGGCATATTTAAGTATATAATTCATATTCTTTAGTTCCCTAGAAAGGCTTTACTAGTTTTCACACTTAAGAAGAATTCATGACAGTCCTCAGTTCCTGTCCCTGGTGAATGGTGATGACCCACTAACACTTGTTAACATAGCAACTGTAAGACTCTGATTTAGTGTTATGAAGAAAAATAATGTTGTGGGATCTAACTTTTGTAATGTGTTAGAATCTCCTTAATATCAATGTTAATGGCAGTAGAACATTGAAAATGAGGTAATTGGTCATAAACCAGGGTCAGTTCTTCTAAGGTGAAAGTTTTAGATTAGCTCTGATAACCTTCCACTGCAGGGAGGGAGGAAGAGGACGGGAAAGCAGGAGGCAGGCAGGCTGGGGAGAGAGTCACCCTTAGATGCTCAGTGCGACAAGCAGTGTGAGGCCCGTCAGTGAAGTGGTTTTGGGCACCTCCTCTATAGAAAGCTCCAGAGGAAGCTCGTGAATGAAGGTGGCTACAGAGCTACAGGGACAGTGATTTTGTAACTATTCTCTCTTTTTTTGTTTTTGTTTTGTTTGTTTGAGACAGAGGTTCTCTATATAGTCCTGGCTGGCCTGAAACTGGCTCTGTAGACCAGGCTCTCCTTGAACTGAGAAATCCACCTGGCTCTGCCTCCAAAGTGTTGGGATTGAAGGCTTCAATCACTATGCCTGGCTTACAAGTTATTTTCTTGATTGTCACATTTTTTTCTTGACACACAGAAACCTCTCTGTAATACCTTTGAAAAGAGCCTTAGCCATAAGTCATCATCTGTAACACGGTTGTCCTCTGAGTCTACCTACTACAGAAGCCTGGTGACTCCCACCTGACAGCTCGTCTAGCTTAGTGGAAGGTGTGATATGCCGGAAAAGACTGCATCGGCACCTACCTTCAGCGGGATAGCTGTCACTTAGTGCTGTACTGAGTGGATGTGATCTTTGAGGCAGGGTAGACTGTGTTCTAAATACAAGGTAAGGCTTTTGAGATCAGTATGCTTTAAAGTGCAAACATAACACCATTTGGGCCAAAAAGGTGCCTCCGTGGATGGAGACACTTGCTGCCAAATCCAGCAACCCAACAGCCTCAGGATTCTCACAACAGAAGGGAGGAACCAACTTCTAAAACTTGTTCTTTGATGTCTATGAGCACCTGCTGTGGCCTGTATGTACACACTCACATGTATGTATGCACACATACACAGACACACAGAAAGATAAGTTGATTTTTAAAGCCTTTCATTTTCAATTTTATGTTTGTACGTTTTAGTCTTATCATGTATCCTAGGCTGGCCTCACTGGTGGCAACCTTCTTGCCTCCATTTCTTCAGGTGGGATTATGCATAGGACTCAGACAGGCATAGGACTCAGACTTTTTTTTTTAAATAAAGTTTTATATTTGTTTTGGGTGGGGGTGGTGGTGGGGGTAGGTGTAGTATTTACCAGCAGGTATATATGTTTGCCATGTGCATGTCTGGTGTCTAAGGAGGCCAGAAGATGGCACCAGATTTCTAGAAACTAGACTTAGACCATTGTGAGCTGCTATGTGCGCAGTGGGAACTGAACGTGGGTTCTCTAAAAGAGCAGCAAGTGCTGTGGACCACGGACTGTCCCCCCCAGCATGCCATGTGTACCTGTAACCCTAGCATTGGTGGAACAGAGATAGGCAGATCTCAGTATGGATCAGGGTGGCATTTATTCTCCCAAGTGATGGGATTAAAGGTGTATCTCCCTATGCCCAGCTTATCTTTGGACTCTATTTTACTTAGTTATTGTTTTTAGTGCACTTAGATGCATTTATGCATATGACCACGTGCATATGTGGAGGTAAGGGACAACTTGCAGGACTCAGTTCGGTCCTTCCATGTAAGTTTTAGGGATCAAAGTTGGGGTCAGACTTGGTGGTCAGCATCTTTACTCCCCGAGCCATCGTGCAGACTTTAAAAGCGCTGTCCACCATTTCCTGGATAGTGTTACAGTTGTGATAGAAAGATACAAACTACCCCCTTCTTTTGTGCTCCACAGGAGGCTCAGCTAACAGGCAATCATAGTGGCTTTGCTGGTTTTGTTAGTCCTACAGTGCTGATTACACACTGTCCTTTCTCCTGAGCTCATTCCTTACATCTAGATAGTGGATCACAGGACTCCATGCTGCACTTCACTCAGAGTGAAAAGAAAATCGAGCTGAAATGTACTGTGACGTTAGCACTCAAGCTGAGGCAGAAGGCCAGCCAGGGCTAAAGAGTGAGGACCTGTTGCTCCTCTACACTCTAAATGAGGAAACACTTGAGTTATTAGTTAGTCTCTAATACTAAATATTTATGATTTCCTCAGTGATGTTTAAGACATGAGGAGAGCCGGGCAGTGGTGGCGCACACCTTTAATCCTAGCACTTGGGAGGCAGAGGCAGGCAGATTTCTGAGTTCGAGGCCAGCCTGGTCTACAGAGTGAGTTCCAGAACAGCCAGGGCTACACAGAGAAACCCTGTCTCAAAAAACAAAACAAAACAAAACAAAACAAAACAAAACAAAACAAAACAAGACATGAGGAGAATTCACAGAGTAGAGCCAACAAGATAGTTCAGCAGATTCGCTGCCAGGCCTAATGACCTGAGTTCAGTCCTTGGGACACGAGTGGTAGAAGGAAAGAACTGATTCTCTCAAGTTGTCCTCTGACTTCCACATGCATGTCAATACATGTTATAAGAAAAACTCATCAAATACTAACATAATGCCCTATAATATATCCAGGTGATACAGGTGTGCTTGATTGCCTGTTTTGATTTGGAGTGAGTATTAACACCTGTATATTTTCTCTAGCTGACCACCCTGAGGAAGGACATGGGACCAAGAACGACGACTGAAGAGCTTCATGCTGCTGCACAGTCAGTCAGTAGATGACGCACACACCGGGCTCTTCACCTCAGCCGTGTGTGGAGTAACTAACTTATTATCTCCAATACCATCAGTTAGACCACCACTGTTGGTAAATGTTTGAGGGTCTACAAACATTCAGCTGCTCATGCTTTACTGCATCCGTGGAACGCTGATCTGTCTTCTAGCTTGCTAGGTGACACTAGGGGAAATTTTTTTGTCTTCAGGATGTATTTTTAAAGTTCTCACTTGTGAAATCTGAAAGGGCTTTTTCGTATTTTTTTTTTTTTAAGGCTAGCTCTAAGGGCTGCTGATGTGTCGCTGGTAAAGCACTTGCCCCCCATGTGCAAGGTCCGACGTTCAGTCCTTGCACTCAAGAAAGAAAACACAAGAACAGGCCTTTGTCCATATGCTCTGCTCATTAAACTTTTTCAGGTAGAACTATATGGACCTATGGGGAAAGTCATTCATGTTTTGAAAAATTATTTAAAGAGGCATTAAAACCAGAACTTAATTTGTATAAAGTTTGATTTTTAAAAAATACCTGAATTACTGTTTGCCCTGGCTAGTTTTATGTCAACTTGATACAAGCTAGAGTCATTTGGGAAGCGGGACTCTGAATTGAGAAAATGCCTCCATCAGAATGGCTTATGGGCAAGCCTGTAGCACATTCTTCTTAATTAATGACTGATGTGGGAAGGTGCAGCCCACTGTGGGCGGTGTCAGCCCTGGGCAGGTGACCCTGGGTTCAGTAAGAAAGACTGAGCAAACCATGGGGAGCAAGTCAACAAGTAGCACTCCTCCATGGCCTCCACATTAGCTTCTGCCCTGATCTCTCTCAGTGATGAACTGTGATGTTGAATGTAAGTTGAAATAAACCCTCTTCTTCCCAAGTTGCTATGGTCATGGTCTTTATAACATCAGTGAAAACCCTAAGACACTCCAAGACACTGTCTAATGTTGATCTTTAAACTAAATAACAATACTCTTTCCCCAAGAACTGTCTAGCTTCTACTAGGAGATTTAAGGAAAAGGTAAAGGGGGAAATAATTATTTTAATTTTACTTTAAGTAAAACAAAGAGTTTATTATATAAAGAATGTAAAACTAAAAGTATGTGCTGGGATCTCAGCATTGGGAACAAGTGCAGGTTTCTGGACTCAGGGTGCTCATCAGAGCCTGGGTTCAGAGCGCATCTCTCTCAGCCTCTAACACTGGACTCAGGCCACCAATGGCTAAAGCTGCACGCATCCTCAGTTTTGTTTTTAAATCTGCACTGACTAGAGTTATAAATTCCATTATGTTCTCTGTCCAGATATAAATATCAGCTTCTCCAAGAGGGCTTGGTTAATGTTCAGAAGTGTCAGCTATGGATGCTATGCTATCCTAGGAATTGTAGTTATGTAGAGCCAGATGAAGGGAAAATACTGGTGTTTATAATTTTGGATATGGATGTGAAATCATGAAAATGGAAGGTACACAGAATTGTCAAATGCAGCCTTGTCAAAATGGAAGGTACACAGAATTGTCAAATGCAGTCTTATGCATTCCCGAGTCTTGATTCTAACCTGTTTTTGCCTAGGCAATGTTTTACTTTCAATAATCATTTAATGCAACTCAGCTCAGCTCTGTGTAAATTGCCATGTCACTATCTTGTCATCCAGAGAGGGGATGACTGGAGCCGGATCACTGGGCAGGTGGGGTCTGCAAAGGCAGGGCTAGTACATGTGTGCACTTGGTATCCACCATTCTTATAGGATGCTGCAACCTGGGGGAAGGGGAGAAGTCATCTACTTTTAAAACGTGTTACTATTTTTGTTTTTTGTTGTTTTTTTGGGGGGGTGGGATTTCTGAGTTCGAGGCCAGCCTGGTCTACAGAGTGAGTTCCAGGACAGCCAGGGCTACACAGAGAAACCCTGTCTCGAAAAACAAAAACAAAAACAAAAACAAAACAAACAAAAAAGCTGAGGGAGAGTCAGGTTGTGGTGAAATGTGAAATGTGCCAGTCAAGTACCTGGGAGGCTCAGACAGGAGTATTGGTAGTTCCAAGATAGCCCAGAATGTGTAGCCAGACCCTTTGTCTAAAGGAAGAATCAGGGATCTGGAGAGATGGCTCAGTATTTAATACTTCTGCTCCTTCATAGGATCTGACGCCCCCTTCTGACCTCTCTGAGCATTTGCTCTCACATGTCTCATGTTCCTATGCATACACATGAGTAAACACAAACCCTGAGGATCTCTTAATAACAAAGAGTTGAGATGGATGGTCTACTGTAGCTGACTCTTCATGGAGGATTTATGAACACCGTCAGCTGATTTACTTCCTATGGCTTCTTAAAAAGGTTTATAGGCTGGAACGTTTGGTTTCAAGACAAGACGAGTTGTCACTGTATAGACCAGATGGCCTAAATCTCTTAGATCTCAGTGCCTCTGTCTTCCAGAGAGCTGTAATTATGTACCACGCCTGGCTAAGCTGAAAATACTCCCAGGAAAGGAAAAACAGGCCCAGAAGACCCATTAGACTATCCTCAACAAACAGTATTGATATGTTAGTGTATGTTTCTTGAGGTTGGGGGAAATTACCTTCTAGAAATACAAGAGAAGTTTATGGGAAAACTTGAATTTACACAAAACATAGGATGGGAATAGGACCAGATGGCTATAGGAGACTTGGTTATTCAAAACTTGGGCAAACAAAAAATGCCTATCAAGCCTAGGGCTGCCTTCTGAAGATCATAAGTTTAAGACAAGTGTATATGTTTGTGTAGAATAAACAGATAGTTTTATAATTATGTGCAAGAACACATTTGTATATGATTTGCATGCCTGGCTGATTATGTAAACCTGATTGTTCCTTTAGCAAAAAGCCAAGTGTCTGGAGGACTGATGGTTAAGAATGTGCCTTTAAAGGCATCTGGGACACTGCTTCCCAGACACTTGGCATTAGATGTTTATGGCAACCACCATATGAGGACTGTGGTCTGTGTGTGATACTTCAAATAAAAGTGAGACCAAACTTCTGGAGGTGGCTCAGTCAGGGAAAGTGCTTTCCATATGAGCGTGATCAGATCCCCAGATACCCAAGCACCTAAGAAACAGCTGGACACAGCTGTAGGTTCCTACTGTTACAGAGCTGGGAAAGGGGCAACAGGATGATCCTAGGACATTGTTGGCCAATCTGTCCAGCCATTTTAGTGTGCTCTGAGTTCAGTGAGGGACCCTGAAAAACCTCAAAAAGTGAAATTCTGGTGTTACAGCATACACTTTTTGTCTCAGTACTCTGGAAGCAGACACAAGCAGATTTTGGGTGGAGGCCAGCCTGAGCTACATAGTGATGCATTGTTTCAAAAAGAAAAAAAGTCATGTTCTTCTACAAACAAACACACAGTCTGTCTTATGTGAGAACTTTGAATTGCCTGAATAACAGAAGTGGGGAGCATTGAGTGCTCGCTCTCCTCCACAGGCCGTCTTCTCCCACTGTCTGAATCTGTTTGAGAGCTGCAGTTGTTACAGAAGAGTGTGCTCTGTCACCTGACAAAGCTTGGTGATGGCAGTTCGTGGTGGTACCTGACACTTCTGCCCACCTTTCCCAGGACACCATGTGGCTTGAACCATTTCAGCCTTCTAGGATTGGCAGTGTGCCACGAAGGGTCTCCCTCTCCCATATCTTTGTGGTTATTAGCTTTCTAGAAAGTGCAGAATCCTGCCTTTTTATTAGTTATGTGAACACCTACTAGAAAAATGGCCTGGCTGCCTCCAGGTGCCTGCAGTTAATACAGCTGCTGAGCTGGAGGCAATGCAGTCAGTTTTAAAGTCTGGGCTACTTGGTGAGACCATGTCTTTAAGAAACAATAACAAAATCATGCTGCTATAAATATACAAAACTGCATAAAGATAAGTTCATCTCTTTCGGGTGAATTTCCCAATAGAGTGTTTTAGTTACTTTTCTATTGCTTTGGCAAAGTGTTGTTACTAAGATATTACTAATTTACATAAGAAAGTATTTATTGGGGGCTTACAGTTCCTGAGGACTAAGATGTATGACCATCCTGGTGGCAGTTATGGTAGCATGTAACGGAGCTGTAGCCGGGAGCTTACATACTGATCCAAAAGCATGAGGCAGACAGTACTAGTTGGGAATGGCATGAGTGCTAGAAACCTGAAAGCCCAACCCAGTGACACACTTACTTCAAAAGACCACAGTTCCAACAAGGCTACAGCTCCTAAACCTTCCCAGGTCTACCAAGTGGGGTTCAAACGTTGAGACATATGAGCCTATGGGGACATTCTCACTCAAACCACCACACAGAATATGTTTAGTCTGATAAAAATACTAAAACTCCTGATCCTTTCCTATGGAAGACTTTGCAATAGAGACATCATTTTTAGTTACGGGAAGACTGGAGTCAGACCTGGGTGAAAAGGAAGCAGCCCAGCAGGTGCAGTCTCCTCCCTTAAGACTCAGTGGTGAGCAGTGCTTGTGCCTGGAACAGTTCCCACTCATCTGTGCGTGTGAGGGAAGATGGTTCTTCGTGATGAGGCCAATCTTTTTACATGGGTGTTGTGGACTTCAGCTCCGGCCCTCATAGTTGTGCAGTGAGCACTCTTACCCTGAGCCGTCTCCTCAGGCCAGCTGATATGTTTTTAAATAATTAAGTCTTTAGCACAAGCCATGCTTGGAAACAACCTTTGATTTTCCTAAAGCTAGAGGGCATCACATACTGAGGCTTTTAGAAGCCAATAGCTATTTATAGCTATTTGCTTAAAAAAAAAAGAGAAAGAGAAAGAAAAATTTCATTATTCCAATACTTATGAGACAGAGATAAGATCTCTGAGTTTTGAGGCCAACATGGTCTACGTAGTTCCAAAACCAGCCAGGGCTACACAGTGAGACTTTTTTAAAAAAGAAAGACCCCAAAGAGAAATTTCCCCTTCATCATCTACTTCACATGACTGAAAAGCATACGATTTATTTGACATCACCCAAAGAAGCATTTTGTAAAGTGACTTTTCTCCCCTTTTAAAATAAGTGACCTTTTCAACCACAAGAAACAAAATACAAGTCTCTACCCTGTTCTAGGGTCCTTCTGAAGACTTCAGATATCCGAACTTCTCACAGTGGACAGTTATTTACTGAGTGACAGTTAAATGAACATACTGTTCCTGGGTACTGCTCAAGCATGCCAGGAGGGCCTGGATGGTTTATACAAGGCTGGTACTGTCATTAACAACCCAGCAAGGTAGAGAAAGCAGAGAGCTTTTCCTAAGACAGTGGCACATAAGGGCATGGATAACCCCAGAGGTTCTTGGCTAGTGCTTAGCAGAGCTGAGATCAGACTTTTGGGCCTCAGTGGTAGAGCGCTTGCCTACAGTGGGCAACACTCAAGACTGGGGTAAAGCATAAGTTGGTCTGGGGAGATACATATAAAGACACCCAGACTGCAGTGGCCAGCAAGCCTCACCTAAGCATCCAAGCCTGATTGTGAGAGACTATCTCAAAACCAAAATAAAAACAACAAAACAGTGTCAGATGTGCACACATTGAATCCCAGTATGTGTCAGGCATGTTTGCTGCCAGCCTGGTTTCCATAGAGATCTAGGCCAACCAGCTATACACGGTGAGACTCTGTGGTAGCTGGCTCCTGAGAACTGACATCTGCGATTGACAGATAAGTACATCTACCACATGCACAACAGTTTCCATTTTTAAAAAGTTAACAGTTGCCGGGCGGTAGTGGCGCACGCCTTTAATCCCAGCACTTGGGAGGCAGAGGCAGGTGGATTTCTGAGTTCGAGGCCAGCCTGGTCTACAGAGTGAGTTCCAGGACAGCCAGGGCTACACAGAGAAACCTTGTCTCAAAAAACCAAACAAAACAAAAAATGTTAACAGTTACTAATTGATTGGGGAGCAGGGTGCCCCACTGCTACACATGAAAGTCAGAGAATGGTGTATTCCAGTCAGTCAGTTCTGTCCTTCCACCATGTGCGTCCTAAGGATAGAACTCAAGGCAGTCTTGGGCAGCAAGTGCTTTCTTTACCCATAGTGCCATCTTATTGGCCCAGTTTCTCCTTATAATGAAGTTATTTTTGTTTCAAAATTGATACAATTCTTTAAAAACCAGCTGTGCTCCTTGGAATTGACCTCACCGAGTCCTGCTGCGGGAGTGCCCTTCCTTCCTTACACTGGGATGGCAAGCTGGGCTGGTTCCAGACTGGGTTAGGTGCAGGTGGGCCCTGGGCTTCCCTCTTCCATTCCTCCTGGGCTCAATGCCGAGCCGGTTTCCATTCCTTTTACGTGCAGCTGCAAAGAGGCTTTGGGGAAGCAGCCTCGTCCATCATGCAGAGGACTCCTCCCCCACCTCTACAGTGAGCCAGCCAAGCTGCTGTCCTTGGCTCTGCTCTGTGCCGCCCTGTGAGGCTGGGATGGGGTTGGGAATGGGGATGGGGAGGACCAAGATCCAGATGTTTTCAAGTCTGAGAAGCAGGTGAGCTCGGTCCTGGAAGGATATGGAAGGGGCTGAGACACAGATCACTGTGTGCAAAGCCAACAAGGGGTCTGTGTGGCCTTTCATATCCCGAAGCCAGCTTGGTGCAGGTTTCCTGGGCTTCCTGGAGCCCACAAAGGTGAAGTGTGTTAATCTCACACCACTTCAAGGACTGCTTACAAAAAAATAGGAAGGAGCTGGCATTTGCCCCTTTTTACAGACAGGGAAACTGAAATAGAGCAGGTACAGTTACTTGCCCATGGTCCTGCTGCTATAAAGAGGCTCAGTAGATTCCCATTTAGAGAACTGTGCTGAGGCCTCCCGTGGTCTAGTGGCCGATTCCCAGATTGCTCTCCAAAGTGAACATTGGTATTAAACGGTACTAAGCTTGCTGAGGACCCTCAGAGGACTCAGTCTTCTAGCCTGCAAAATAGGGCTGGGACAGGCTTGGCTAGGGCCATCTTCCGGCTCAAAGAACCAGCTGTGGGCCTGAAGCTCCTGTCTGAGTACTAGGGTCCCCATACCGCCCCGCGGGATCAGCGGGAGGCTGCGCGGAACCATATTTAGTCAGGGGGAGCCAGAGCCCCGCTGGTATGCCACGCTGGGAATTCCTGTTTCTCGAGAACTGCGCCTGGCCTTTTTGGGTTGTCTCCCGCCCAGGCCCAGGAGGGAGGACCAGCCCGGGACCTCGAGGGTCCACGCGCGGGGAGCGAGGCGTCCCCGGTCTGGCGTGGGGCCAGCTTTGCCTCGACTTCCTTTTATGGCCTGAGTGTGTGTGCAAGAAGAGAGAGAGAGAGAGAGAGAGAGAGAGAGAGAGAGAGAGAGAGAGAGAGGGAGAGAGCTAGAGATACGGACTTAAGGGACATAACTGATAGAGACAAAACTAGGGAAAACAAAGCTAGAGTGTGATGGAGAGAGTGTCAGGTCAGATAAAAGAGACAGGGACCTAGATCCATACAGGGCTAAGGGACAGAGATCGAGAACGCCGAGTGGACAAGGATCTCTTGGTGAGGGGAACGGCTGTGGACTTGCGGGGGACCAGCAAGTCCCCCACATTCTCTTAGGGTCTTAGCACGTATCCTCCAAGTGCCATAATGCACTTTTTCCCCAGCAGCACCCCGCTTTTCAACGATGCTCAGAGAAACCACGTTATTGGTCCCAGGCACCGTGGGATTATATTTAATTTTGGTTGTAGCATGAATGGAGCTGCAGAGGACAAGTTAGGAAAAACAAGTTTTCCTTTCCCACACATTCCCAGCAGTCACAGAAGGATGTGAGGTGACCTGCCTTGCACCTTGCGGAGTTAAAAATAAAACAAACAAAAAACACCTTTCCCCGCCCTTTGCTAAGCACAACCGGTCTAGGCCTCCGGTCTAGGAGGTGTCAGGCGAATGAAGAGGGGATGAGGGAGAGAGAGAGAGGAATCAAGTCTCCAGTATGTATGAACAGGAAGAGGTTAAAATCCAGCTGGAATGGACCTAGGGGGAGAAATTCTCAAGTTTCCCCACAGACTCTGCGTACCGGATCCCTTTTCTCTAAGGACCCGGGATCTGGGTGGCTGCAGGGAGCGAGGCCTGAGGCTGCGGGCCAATGCGTTGGCAGCCCTCCTGCGCCCGGGCCAGGTGGTTCCCGGCGGCTCTGTTCCTCACCTGCAGGGGGCACCGCGAAGGGAAGAGGACCCTCCCACCCCGCTCGGCAGCCACCTCCCCTTCCCACCCTCGGGAAGCTCTGACTCTATAAAGCCAGGCGTCCGAAGCATACAGAGAGATTTGGACCATCCCAGCCTGGGACCAGTGCCAGATCTGAGCTCTCCGTCCGTGTCCTCCTGCTAGTCCACCCCAGTAGCAGATCTGTAAGTAGAGTTGGTCCCCAAGGGGCAAGCCTGGATGGTGGGTTTGAGCAGCTCCTAGAGCATCCTCCTGGGAGTGGGGACCCCGAGGGGTCCTGATTGTCACCTAGATCTCCTGCGATTACTCCCAACTCCCACACCAAACCAGCATCCCCAGGTTGCCTATCAGCAGAACCACCTGGAAAAGTGGGGTAGGCAATTAAAGGTTCTGGTGGCTAGGCCCAATTCTAGGTATTTTAAGACTAGAGTCTAAAAAACAAACAAACTAGCCTACTTAAAAGCCAACCAGTGTTTAGAGGTTGCACAGTGGACAAGTACGCTGTAGTAGAGCACTGTGGGTCCTAGGTTCAAACCCCAGTATTGGGGATGGTGAGCAGACCCCAAGGTTATTCTGACTGACCCCAAGGTCATGGGATGGATACCCCACTGACCATTCCACAAAGTAACTCAGAAACATGGGTGAAAGTGTTGATAGCCCCAAGCACAGGCTGTGTGTGCATGTTTTCCATTTGTTTGGGTGATTGTGCAGTGTGGATAGTTACTGGTAGACAAGACTGCTTATTGTAAGATAAGGTTTGTTTCTTTCTGTTCCCTTCCAGACCCCAGACTCTGCGAATTAACAAAGGGGCTCTACTCCAGTTAGGGTCCCAGATGCCCAGGTGGGTGCTGAGGCTTCATTTGCCTTCCCCACCCATGAGTGCGCTGAATGAGCAGGCACTAGGTTTGGAGGCTCCTCAGTGGGAAGGTTACTCTTAGAACAGAGAGAGGAACTAGCAGGAGAAAGTTCTGCTGTTCCTGTTCAGAATTGGAGAGGTCTTGACATGTCTGGAAAGCACCCTTCCAAGTTATGTCTGTCAGAGAACAAAAGACATTTTCTAGAAAGCCAGGACTAGACTACTTTGGTTCTACCACTAAGAACTGAGAGAAGCTGCTAAGCTTTCTGGGAAAGAAGGGAAGCCCGGCTGTGTTTAGTACCTGCTCTGCTTCACTGTCTCTTCTGGTGAAGGCTCTTCTCTTGTTCAGTTTACTTCAAGATGCTATTTTAGACTTGACTTAAGAAAGAGAGCGTGACCATACATACAGGTCCGAAAGTCTCTCGTGGCAAGGAATACCTTCTCTTCTATGATGTTGTTGATGGTACACTTGACAAGCCAGGTACTTTAACAGCATTTAAATCTAATTGAGTTCTTCTAATCACTTTATACACCGCATCACAAAGATGATCATCTTGCCATGACATCTCTTTGTCTTTCCTAAAAACCAAGTGTGTTGGACTCCTGTTTCTGGTAGATTCACTTTTTGAAGAAGATTGAAACTGACCTTTTACCAATTTAAAATGACAAAGACATGTGGATGTGTGGGAGTCCATGAGGCTGGGGTGATCCCAAAATATACCTGTACTGAGCCACCCTGGAGAAACCTGTGGGTTTGCTTCATAAACACTATAGACTTTTATTATCATATCTAAAATAGAGCCTCTCTTCCGTACAAGGTAGTCACTATGGATTTATCATTACTTTTCTGTGGGAGGCTGGGCTGGAGGCAGACATGCCCTTGTATGGTAATGTTTTCTATGAGGCCATCTCCAACCCCCTTGGCCAATCACCCAGCCCTGCGATGCAGCCTGGCTGTCTTTCCCCTGTAGAGATGGAGGACACTTAGAAGGCAGTAAGGCTCTTTTTTCCCTCTCTCTTCTTATTTGGAAGTTCCACTTGTATTTTTTCTTGGTGGAAATTAGCTCCTGTCTTCCATACATTGACTAAGAACAGGTGGTATTTACATCTGATGAACCATTGAGTAATTTTGGAACAGGATAAAGATTACCCTTTTAGAAAACTATATCCCATTTCAAATACTCAGAACCAGGTCTTAACCACTTTATTTTGCCAGGTATGGTGGCTTATGTCTATAATACTAGCACTTGGGAGGCTGAGGCAAGAGAATTAATGAGACTTTGAGGCTAACCTGGACTACATAGCAAGTTCAGGCTATCCTGGACTACAGTGTGAAACACTGTCTCAGAAACAAAAGAAAAGAAAATCAAAACCCAGCCTAATGGTGCATAAGGCAGTAAGGCTCTTTTTCTCCTCTCTCTTCTTATTTCGAAGTTCTACTTGTATTTTTTCTTGGTGGAAATTAGCTCCTGTCTTCCATACATTGACTAAGAACACCATCTGAGAGTTAAGACAGGAGGAACATGAGTCATCCTCAGCTTCTTAGTGAGGCTAAAGCCAGCCTGGTCTACCTGAAAATCCTATCTTTAAAAATTTCTTGTTACTGGTCTCCCTGATCATTTTCCCATCTGCAAAATGGGACTGTTGAGAATGTTTCTGTAGCACTTGCTTAGACTTCTCAGAAGTAGAAAATCACTTAGCTAGGGTTTGATCCCCATGGCTGCAACAAAAGAGAAAGACTCCCTACTTGGAACCAGTACTAATGGTCTTCACTCCATTTCATAAATGTGGGCTTTGAAAACTTTGTTCTATTTATAAAAGATAGGAACTCTTACAAACTAAGATTCTTGTAACTCCAGAGCCTAAGGGATGCCCTTTTGGGAGCTTTCAATAGATGACCCATTTGAAGGGTTTGATCCAAGGCTGACCCCAGCAAAGTTCGGCTGATGGTAATTTATAGTAATATGACTGGAACTGTTTAGAAGCGTGTTCTGTGTGGCACAGCTGGTATCAATAAACCAGAAAACCCAAAGTGTGCTCTTTTCCCCACAGCAGAAACTCATCCCTAATTTTCCTTTTGTGTCAATCTTTTTTCAAAGCCAGTTCCTTTTTGGAAACCTCTGCTGTTGTCAGCATACTTTCAGACCAGTCCTACTAGCACAGCTGTGGTCACTATTCCTTTAGACTCTTATTGGATCTCCTGTGCCCAGTAGAAGCCTGCCTGACTCTTACAGTGGCCCCTTTGCTCCCTGGTTCTCTTTCTGTCACTGGTGACCTTTAGTCACATTGATCTGTAGGCCTCAAGGACCAAGGGCACAGAGTTGGAGAAAGGCAAGCAAGAATTTGAAGGGAGAAGGAAACCACCCAGCATTCTAGCAAGGGGAGGTCAGGCTACCATGATGCACCTGGGCTTCGGGGAACCATCCTCATCAGAATGGCCAACAGGGTAGGGGCCTGGCCTGCTCCACTCAGACCCACTTGAATTTGCTCTCTGTGCTATGGGTCCCTACAGATGAATCCAGTCCACTGTAAACTGGAAGCTCATTTTTAACAGCATCTGAACTGAACACATACAGACCTTCTTTCTTGTCACTATCCCTGAGCATGAGAACTGTGTTTGCCACCCTGCAAGGCAGCTGGGAGGTTGCTCAAGATGCTTTGCAAACACATGGAAAAACAGCTTTTCATGGGAGGGACTTCAGCATCTGTGGATTGTGGTATCCAAAGTACTCCTGAAGCTGACCAAAGAATAACCGTCCCTTCCTGCCCCTCCCCTAGTGAAGCGTGCAGCCAACCACAGAGAACCTCAGAAGTGTTTTAAGCCACCAAAGGTCATTCTAGCCATCCCTCTGGTTCCAGATAAGCATTTTTCTCCCTTTTTATTTCCCTCTATTTTGCCTGTCTACATATGCACTCCTAACAACCATTCTTAAATAGCATTCTAATTTTTTTTCTAAGCCAAATTTCCCTTTTATTCAAATCCTGGCATTTTACAAAACATTTTCCACCTTATCACGAGTCTTCACTATCTTTTCTGTATCTTTATATTGTTATATGCTTCTTTTTATCTACTGCATAGTAATCTGTTATATAGAAGTTTGATAGCTTGCCATATATATACTCTTAATAAAATATACTTGGCATATGACACCATGTATAAATGATGTTTGGCAAAGTACCTATGTGTGAGTTAACTGCTGCTTATCAGAAATGCCTAGGACCAGAAATGTTTCAGACTTTTCTTTTAAATTCTTTTTGATTTTGGGATATTTGCATACACATAATGAGATATTATGAGCATAATTGTTTTTGCTGTTTTTCTTTTGTTTTTTTTTCTTTCTTTTTGATTTTAGACAAAGTCTCTCTATGTAGTCCTGGTTATCTTGGAGCTTTCTGTAGACCAGGCTGCCCTTGAACTCACAGAGATCCTCCTGCCTCTGCCTCCCGTATGCTAAGATTAAAGGCAAGAGCCATCACATCCAGCTGTGAGCACGAATCTTGATGCTTCACCTTTGTTTTATGCAGATGGCTGTATAGTCATTTCATTCGATGTTTTTGATTCTACATTTTCATTGTGACCTGCTACATGAAGTCAAATATGAACTTGTCTACTTGCATAATATTGGGCCTCAAAAAGCTGTGAGCCTTCCAACCTTTGGGGTGTTTAGCTTGTATACGTATTCTTGGCTTGTAAACTCTCTTCCTGTAATCACATGAGTTCCCAGCAAAGAGGTGAATAGAGAGCACAAGGGGAATCAACATCAACTTTAAGTGGTCTTTGAAAGAGACTGTAGATATCTGCCTGGACCAGCCAGGCCTATGTCTCAGTACCTATTTTAAACATTGTTCTACCTGAGTTGTGAGATGCAAAACCGTGGGGCTCCGAACAGGGCTGACCTCATTTGTGTGGAATGGGGAGAGAAGACAGAGGAAAGAAGGGAGGGACGGCAGGTAAGGAAGGGAAGGTGTTCATGTGTCTGCGTGCATGCAGGTAGAAGCCACAAGGACTGGCTGTTGTTCCTCACATGCCCTCCACCTTGCTTTTGGAGACAGGAACCCTCACCAGCCTGGAACTTGCCAAGTCGGCTACACTGGTTGGTCCCTGAGCCCAAGGACCCTGAGGCAAGATTTCAAGCACATGTAACAACAAACAGCTCTTTCTTTTCTTTTTTTGTTTCTTTGTTTCTTTGTTTCTTCCTTCCTTTCTTTCTTCCTTCCTTTCTTTCTTTCTTTCTTTCTTTCTTTCTTTCTTTCTTTTTCTTTTAAACATAGTTTTTTGAAGATCTAACTCAGGTCTTCAAGTGTCTGCACAGCAAGCACTTTGCTGGCTCACCAGCCCATGACCCTCTCCCTTAATCTCCAAATCCTTTTAGTGGGAGAGACAGAATCATTTTACTTTAGCCATTGGAAAGAGCTTCCTTCTAAAGCAGCTTGAAAAGCCATTGGGATTCTCAGTGTGTGTGTGTGTGTGTGTGTGTGTGTGTGTGTGTGTGTGTGTGTGGTGGTGGTGGTGGTACCAGGCCATTGTGATCTTATTCTTTTTCTCCTGAGGAGGTGCCCTGGGGGCCTGGGAGGTGGCAGGGGTGTGTGTGGCATTGGGACAGGGAGTGAAGAAGAGATTTACTACTGGAGCAAAAGGATTGTTAGATCCAACAATCTAACAAAAAAGGTCAAACATTTTTTTTAACCTTTTATGACCTTAGTTGTAGTAACAGAAAAATAGGAATATGTATGATGTTCACTTCACAGAACACTCCTAAGATATTCAAGATTGTAAATGTGGGTCATTCCTGCTCTGATGTCCAGTGAGTAGGGGGCCCTGAGCAGATGTAGCTCAGTGATAGGATGCTTGCCTAGCATGTACAAAGCCCTGTGTTCTACCCTCAGCACCACACAAGCCAGGCATGGTAGGAAACACCTGTAGCTCCTAGCATTGGGCGATAGGATCAAGAGTTCAAACCCATCTTTAATTATGTAGTGAGTTCAAGGTTAGCTCGGACTGTAAGAGACCCTGTCTCAAGAATGAGAAAGCCGTGTGATGATGACTAAGACCAGATTCTAGCCCCACAGTTCTCCTGGGGCAGCATGAGTTTGAAGAAGTAGTGTGCATAGCTCTTCCCTCTCCCGGTATGTCTAGTGACTTTCCAGACCCAGATGTGGCCTTGAACTAGAACTAACATTATCGGGGCCCTTTTGACTGGCTCACTGAGCTGCAGCTTTGGCTCCAATAACTTTTTTTTTTGTAAATTTCATATTTATTATAACAAAAATTATGACATGTCCACTTGGGCGTTCTGCTTCCATATAACTCTGGATGTGTGGATGGTCTAAGGGACTCTATACATGTGTACATGGCCCACACGGAAGATGCGGCTCCAAGAACGTCTTATCTCTGTGGTATTTAAAACCCAGGCAATGTGTAAGATGGGAGTGGGCATGGTGATAACACCTACACTCCAGGAGGACTGCTACTTTGAGACCAACCTGGGCCAGAGCCTGGTGGATGTAGCTCGATGGTAGAATACTTACTAAGCATGTACAAGCCCTGAGTTTGATCTTCAGCACTGCAAATATTGACCAACTAAAAAGAATAAATTTAGGGGCGGGAATAAAGCTCAGATAGTCGAGTTCTGGCTAGCATCCACAGAGCCCCAAGTTTGATCTCCAGAACTCCAGAAACTGGATGTGGTAGTGTATATCTATAATTTCAGCATGCAGGAGAACATTAAAGTTAGTCCCAGTTACATAATAATATGGGGCTAGTCTGTGCTACATGAGATTTTTATCTCAGAAAAGCTTTGGTTTCAAACCGAGGACAGTTTTCCCTCTGAGAGTGCTAGCTGGCAGTGTCTGGACCTCCTTTTGATGTCACGACTGGGAAATAGTGGATACTGGCATAGAGTGGACTGAACTCACACTGTACAGGGCCAGAAACTGGCCAGTGCCAAGGCCAATAGTACAGAGGCTGAGAAAACTGACTCTAAATCAGAAGTCAGAGCAGGACCAGGAGTTAGAAGACTAAATGTCACTTCAGTCTGTCTTGTGGATCTCTACTGCCATTGTCCTCCTGGTTCTAGCCATCATTTCTTTTTGGTACTAGGATTTGAACTAGGGCGTTGTACATGCTAAGTAAGTACTCTGCCACTGTGCCATACCCTAGCCTATTTGGTTGTTTTGAATCAGGGTCTCTCTGTTGCCCAGGCATACTCAAACCCACTGTCTCCTTCATCACGGGACTGCAAGCGTGTGCAGTTTTATTGTTCTTCCTTCCTCCCCGTGTTTCACGCAGTGTCTGTCCTGGTACTTCTTGCTGTATTGTCACTGTCCCCAGTTTTTGAAAATTTCAGGCTCTAATCAGAGGCTGAGGCAGGTTCTTCTGACAATAAACCGAGTTACCCTGAACTTGCAAACTGCCAGACAAACGCAGAATGTGTCCTCTGCATGCCTGTAATTCTTTTTGTCCTTGGGTTCTCTGCCTGCCTCCTCCAAATTCTAAAAAAAGAAAAAACAAAAACAGACAATCCAAAAAAAAAAAAACTGCAACTTTCTTCAGAAGCCACAAGACCAGCTAAAAGGACCAACTACTTTGCCTCTATGTGCCTCAGTTTCCTCATTGATAAACAAATGATGACATCTCTCTTGGGTTGTTTTCCAGTGCTGGGGATAGAATTCAGGGCTTATGGTATACTAGGCGCCCTGCCTCTAAACTATACTCTCTAGCCTTAAAAATGTTGTGTGCATTCTTACTGTGTTTTATGGTACTGGGGATGGGAACCCAAGGCCTGGAGCATACTAGGAAAGTGCTCTGCCTCTAGGCTGTGCCCTGGGCATCTCCTAGGGCTTAGTTAATTAGTTAGTTAGTTAGTTAGTTAGTTAGTTAGTTAGTTAGTTAGTTAGTTAGTTAAGGGCTTTGTTATTTAGTTAGTTAGTTTAGAGCTTTGTTATTTATTTATTTCATTAATTTAGGGGATTAAATGGGAGAGTAACTATCACTCCATATGGTTTAGCAACTATTACAACTATTGCTGGTATAATTAATTAATGGGGCTCTGTGAATTCTTTCCAAGGCAAGTGTGTGTCCAATGTTGTTCTGGGAGCTCCTCCTTCCCTTCAGGATAATAGAAGCAGAGTGGTTTTCTGATTATAAATCTGCCCAAAACTGGAAAGTCCTGTCTAGGCTCTATATCTTAGTGATGGGAAGGAAAGATGTGACACAAGTGTGTGTGTGTGTGTGACATTCATGTGGTGGTACATGCATCATGCATGTGGGTACATGGATGTACATGCGTCAGCCCTGAAACAGTTTCTCACTGAGCTGCTATCAACCTCTTGTCTCTATGGATCTGTTTGTCTCCAACCCTTCTCCAATGCTAGGTTACAATTGTACATGGCAAGATCAGGTTTTTATGTCAGTTACCAGAATTTGAACTCAGGTCTGGACAGCTGTTGTTGTCAGCTGAACCCTATCTGCTGGCTTGGTCATTATCAACTATGTTTAAAAAGTGTCCTTGACCCCAATCTCATCACTTCCCAACCCCAAATACTCCTGGGCATCAGGGTTCCAAAGCATCCAGTCTGGAAACCAAAATTTCAGCTTGCTTGGCTTGGCTTTGACCAAAGCAATCTTGTACTTCACAACTGTCAGGGCAACAAAGCCGCAGTGAAGTCAGATGACTTCACTCCTTTTTTGGCCAGAGACTCAAACTTTGCACTTGATCTTGTTTGTACTTTTGAGCCCTCTTAGATGAGGTTCCTGGAAAAGCTAATCTCCATGTCTTTTCATTTTTCTGTTGAACATTTCCTGATGTTTTCTAACTTAATTGCAATTTAAAAAGAGGCAGCTTGCCATTCAGGAGGAATGACACAAACAGTAGCACTCCAAGTGACTGGAGGCCATTTAAAATGGATCGTCATCTGTTACAGAAAATGTAAAATATACTTTACACTATGTGCTTAAAATATGTTTTGTTTTATTTTCCTTAAAAAAAAAAAAAAAGATTTATTTATTTTATGTATGAGTACACTGTCACTGTCTTCAGACACACCAGAAGAGGGCATCAGATCCCATTACAGATGGTTGTGAGCCACCATGTGGTTGCTGGGAATTGAACTCCAGACCTCTGGAAGCACAGTCTTAACCACTCTTAACCACTGAGCCATCTCTCCAGCCCTTATTTTCCTTTTTTTGAAAAAAAAATTTTTTAAATAAAAAAATTAACATTGATTTCATGGATGTATGTATGTGGGCTCACATATGGAGTGGTACACATGTATACATGTGCATGGGCTCACAGTGCAGCAATGCATGTATGTATATGTGCATGGGCTCACACATGCCGTGTTGCATGTGTAGAAGTCAGAGACAACTTGCTGGAGCAGGTTTGCCTTTTTCGTCATGCGGACCCTGAGGATTGAACTCAAATCATCGGTTTTGTGGCAACCTCCTTTATTCCTTGAATCTTCTCTCAATAGCTCCTCACTAAATATCTTATTACCTTTTTATTTTAAAAAAAAAAAAAAACAGTCTTCTACAAAAGCACACAACAACAAAAAGATCTCATGGAGCCCCAGGGTGGCTTTGAACTCCCCATACAGCTGAGGATGACTGAATTCCTAATTTCTTGCCTCTACCTAGTAGATACTAGAAGGTGCCATGCCTGGCTTCTTACCACAGAATTTAAGAAATTATCTAAGATAAAAAGTGATGATGTGTGCTTATAAGCCAGGCACTCAGGAAGAAGACCAGGCTGGCCTCGAACTCAGTAATCCGCCTGCCTCTGCCTCCCAAGTGCTGGGATTAAAGGCATGCGCCACCACCACCCGGCCTAAATCAACCTTCAATATTCAATTATTTCTTAAATTTTGAGGCTGGGGCTGGAGAGATGGCTCAGTGGTTAAGAGCATTGGCTGGTCTTCCAGAGATCCTGAATTTGATTCCCTCTGCCCCCCATGGTGGCTCACAGCCATCTGTAATTTTAGTTCTAGGAATGCAACTCCTTCTGGCCTTCTCAGGCAGGCACATAACTACACAGACATACATGCACAGAAGACACATAAACATAAAATAAATAAATTAAAAATTTAAAAGTTTTTTGGGGGGTGGGAGGTAGTTTTAAATAACATTGTATGTTTTGTAACAACTGCATTCAATTTTACAAGGTTTTTAAGGCTGTTTGTTTGTTTGTTTCGTTTGGAACAAGAGTTTCTGTAGCTCAAGTAGCCTCAAAGTTGTTGTGTAGCCAAGGATGGCCTTGGATTTTTTTATACTACTGCCTTCTCAACGGAAAGTATTTTAAAACAGGCAAAACAAACTATCTTTTAGCTTTGATTTGCTGTGCAGGTATATATGGTGTGTAAGTGGTATCTATGTGTGTCTCTCTGTGCATGTCTATGTATGTCTGTACGTATGTGTATTTCTCTCCCTCTCTCTCTCCTCTCCCCCCTCTCGTGTGTGTGTGTGTGTGTGTGTGTGTGTGTGTGTGTGTGTGTGTGTGTGTGTGTAAAAGACAGAGAGAGAGACCAGAGAATGACTTGTGGAAGTTCTCTCCTTCCACCCTGTGTGTCCCAAGGGTAGAACTCAGTTCATAGGGCTTTGAAGCAAGCACTTTTGCCCACTGAGACCTTCCTGCTGGCCTCGCTCCCTATTTTATTTTATTGATGGCAGTAGTACTTGATTTTGAGTCCCATCTGAAGGTTCATTTTTGTTGTTTGGTTTTTAAGGCAGGTCTTAACTCTGTGACCCATGCTGGCTTAGAACTCACAGGAATTAGTTAGCCCATCTCTGTCTCCCAAGTGTTGGGATTGCAGATATGAGCCACCATGCCTGACTGCTTCTGAAAGCTGCTTTTTGTTTTGTTTTGTTTTTACTTCCTTCTCTGTGTGTGGGTCTGATTAGCTGTGGGGTTAGGTGGTGTCAGCCTGATCCACCACTCTCCAGCTAATAGTCAGTCTTAAAATGAAGGGTCTGGTGGCTGAGGAAACAGCTCAGTTGCAAAGAAAGCATGAAGACCTGAGTCCAGATCCATAAAGCCATAAAGCTCACATAAAAAGCCAGGCATGGTGGCATGCACCTATAACCCCAGCACTGAGGAAACAGAGACAGGAGAATACCAAGAACTTGCTGGTCAGCCAGTCTAGTTTAATTGGTGGCTTCTAAGCTCAGTGAGACTCTGGCTCAAAAATAAGATGGAGAGTGATTGAAGATGATCTGACAGCAAGTCCTGGCATACATATACACATACATACATACATACACATACACTCATACATATATACATACATACACACACATGTGTGAACTCCCTCATGTGAACATATTTATACACAAACATATGCACACACTTGTGCATACATGAATACTGTCACACACATTAAAATACACATACATATACAAAAGTCTACACAAACATATGCACAGTATACAAACACATGCATAAATGTGTACATATACCTGGTACATGCATGAATGCACCCAGTCACACATATGAATGCATATATATTCACACATGGACACACGAACATATACATATATGTTATATTTTATATTACACCCCATCACTGAGCTACACCCCAGTACAAGTTTTAAATGTTTATAAAAAGAAAAAAAAGCCTATTATCTATGACGTTTCACAATTCCCTTTAAAAAATGATCTTTTAATACTCAATTCCCAGCATTCCTTCCTGCAGCAGAGCTTCATTTGGAAACAATTCACATACACGTTACTTATTTTTGATACTGAGGAGTGAACCCAGAGCCCTGTAAAGATAAACATACTTTCCACCACCAAAGCCACTTCTTTGCCCCTTTCCCACTGAATGTTTTCAATCCAATTATTTTTAGTGTATTCTTAGATTTGTGCATCCACTACTACAAATTCAAGAATATTTTTATTACCCCCTCCCCAAATAACTGCACCTATTAGCTGTTACCTTGTGGGTCTTCCCCAGTTGCTAATTTACATTGTTTTTGTGGACTTGCCTAGTCAGGACATTTCTTATAAATGTTACCATGCCATATGTGGCCTTTCTTTCAGCTCTGGGTCTTCAGATTGAGCTACATTGTAGCAGGTGCAGCACTCTGGTTCCTTTTTATGGCTCAATACTGGTCTACTGCATGGATCTACCATGCTATTTATTCATTCCTGTGATCATGGTCATGGGTGGTGTTTCTACTTTGGGGCTATTATAAGTTTGCTAGGAATCTTTATGACCACATCTTTAGATGCATTGATGTATTCATCTATCCTGAGAAAAGATCCTGGATCATACGGTGGTTCTGTGTTCAAACATTAGAGGCACCACCATTTATTTTGTAACTGGCATTTAAGATTTAGGTATCTTCTAGCTGGGCAGTGGTGGTGCACACCTGTAATCCCTGCTCTTGGGAGGCAGAGATAAGTGGATTAGAATGTGAATTAGGATGAGTTCCAGGACAGACAAGAAAGCCTGGTTTGAAAAAAAAAACAACAACAACAACAAAAAGATTAGGTATCTTCCCAAGTCAAAAATTGGAGACAAACTTCTTAGGCACCAAGTAGTAGTTCACTATAAGAAACTGCCCTGGTTTGCATATCTCGTCCCACAAATGTACCCATTACCTTGGCTTGCCTGGGTTTCATTCTGAGTCTCTCATGTCATTCCTTACCTGAAGGATCTCAGGGTTATTGCCCTCTTTAATAATATAAGCCAAACTGCAGGGATCATTCTTATTCTTTTGTGGGGTTTTTTTTTTTTTTTGGACTCTTACATTCCTAGATGTGGAGAGGTGAGGCGAGGGCCTGCTTGTCTTTAGGTTTTGCTCTGACCCCGTCTCTTCACTCCACAGGGGACCACCAGGCACCATGGCACAAAAGGGGCAGCTCAGCGATGATGAGAAGTTCCTCTTTGTGGATAAAAACTTCATGAACAGCCCAATGGCCCAGGCTGACTGGGTAGCCAAGAAGCTGGTGTGGGTCCCTTCAGAGAAGCAGGGCTTTGAAGCAGCCAGCATCAAGGAGGAGAAAGGTGATGAGGTGATCGTGGAGCTGGTGGAAAATGGCAAGAAGATCACAGTGGGCAAAGATGACATCCAAAAAATGAACCCACCCAAGTTCTCCAAGGTGGAGGACATGGCAGAGCTGACGTGCCTCAATGAGGCCTCTGTGCTGCACAACCTGAGGGAGCGATACTTCTCAGGCCTCATCTATGTGAGTATCTTAGGGTAATGAACTTCTTTCAGTCTCCTTGTGGAAGAGAGGGGATTAGAAATGTGTTTGTGTGACCTGGTATGGTGCATATTTGTAACTGCAGCATTCAGGATGTTGATGTAGGAGATCAAGAGTTTAAGGCTAGCCTGGGCTACATAGTGAGATCCTGTCTTAAAAAAAAAAAGTGCTTTTTATGTATATATGAGGACCTGAGTTTGGGTCTCTAGCACCTAAGTACAAAGTTGGGCATGGCAACACATGCCTGTGTCCCCTGTCCTAGGAGATACAGGGAGTAGGCTATCTGAACTGATGAGTTCTGCACTTAGTCTCAAAAAATAAGGCAGAGAGTGAGTGAATGAGGAAGACTCATTATCAACCTCTGGCATGAACATACATCTTCATGCACAAACCTGCACACATACAAACATGTACACACATATGTACCAGATCCACACAAACAAAATTGTGTTTAGGTTGTAGGTCAAAATTCTGTATATCTGATTACAAGTTGGATATCACACTTCAAGGCGGAGTCACTCAGACCTGAATCCACAGGTCTGTCCTGACCTGCTTGGTTCAAGGTATAGAACAGACTATTGCATCCTTCAGTCCTTTTGTTCATAAAATAGGAGTCACCTTCCACAGACATATGCAGAATCCACATGGCCATCTACTCAGTTTTAAAGCATATGACAGGGTACTATAGGTGTTGATGTCATTCCTGGCCCTTCCTCCATCTTAGAATTAGAAAAAGTGCCTCAGAAAGGCTGGTGCCTTCCTGTCCCTGGGGACTAGGTCACATAAGGATCTAAATGGGAACAGCCACATGGGACTAAGACTCCATGGGTCCACTCCAAGTCACACTTGGAGTTATACTCTCCAACATGGCTACCTCTGAACACTTGCCTCTTAGCTAATTGAGATGTGAGTTTGTTTATTTGTTTTTGTTTTTCTAAACATGATTATTTATGAGGTCATTTCTTGAGCTATATCTTGGCCACATGTCATGAGCTTAATGGCTGCTATACCAGGTGGCATAATTCTAAAACATTCTCACCATCAAGTTCTTTTGGTCAGCCTGACCTACCCAAGGACAGTGTAACTAGAGGACACAGGTTCCTTGTGGGTTGGATTGGGCCAGCTCCTCAGAATACAAAGGACACAGATGTTCTCACTATTCCTACCTGGCAGGCAGAGAGCATGTCTGCAGGGGCTGGTGAATCCTTCGGAAGGCTTCCTTTTTCTCCAAAATGGTCTTCCCTTCTCTGAACTGTAAGGAGCCTTGTCAGCCTTATGTACTGAGGCTCTTTCTGGAAAGCGATCAGAGATACTTCCTGGCAGTCGGACCCTTGCGGATGCCAGGGTTCTTGCTGTTGCTTTTGTGCCTGCTGTGACGGACTGTTACTGATAATTTGTTGAGTTCCTTGCACAGCCTCTGGAAAAGGATGCTCTGTGGCCACAGCATCTCATTTCAACCCTTCAGGGTGTCCAGCCTTTAACAATGTAGCACAACATAGTCACCTACAGATGTGTTTAGCCAAGGTCATATCTATTCTGGGACTCACAGGGCCCATGGGCTACAAGTTAGACACACCTATTACGGTTTGCCTCTTGAAAATGACAAGAAGTACCTCCCCCATGAACTGTAAAATGCCCTGCAGATAATTTTTCCCAAATTAGAAAAATTAGTAGTACTTGCTAAAGAGATCACTGGGTTCTAGGACTCCAATCTCCCCTCCAGATGCAGTACTACTATGTGGGGATGGAGATGGCAGTCTCCCCTCAAAATACATCCCCACTATGTGGGGACAGAGATGGGCCTGTGTGCTCATTTCACCTGAGGACTCTATGACATGGTGGAAAGTATAAGGACTTGGGAAGGTCCCGAGACCAGAGATGATGATTAGAAGCAGATTAAAGTGTCTGGAGGCTTCAGATCCCTGCCATGCTTCTCTGGATTAGATCAATCCTCTTGGCCTCAAGACTGTGTACCCACTGCTACCTAGAATCATCCTGTCAAGTGAATCACTTCATAAAAGCTTCTGCCCATCGTGAAAAATAAAAGCTGTATGGGCTTCGGATCCAAGAGTGGGCTCCAGCCTACAGCAACGTAACGTGGGCTTCCTGTTGACTGAGTGTGTCAGAGAATTCTGAACCCTTGACTCAGGAGGCTGGCTGGCTGATATTTTTCCCCGTAATAATAGAATCCTTCTACTGGACTCATCCTAAACAAGAAGCCTTTCAGGAGGTCATGGCAGACCTTTGGCCTCTGACATCTAGAAGGTTCTGTCTAAGACAGAGAGCTTTCTTCCTCTTTTGACCACAGGTTCCTTGCAGAGCTGCTTCAGGGTTTAGGGAACACCGAGCACGTAGCTCTGATTCCTGGTCTCAGGCCCTCTGACTCTTTTGTACATTGCTACTAGCTAAGACTTCTCTGTCTATATTTCACTACAGAGGACATTAGCAGTTAGCTCTGCTCCAGGCATTGTGCTAGGGTTGGGGTGGAGGTGGCTAGGGGAGAGGAGAGGGCTCAACTTCGGGTCTATCACATGCCAGGGACTTCCCTGAATAGGAACACTGTGGAATCAGTCACCCTACAGGGCCTCAGAGTATAGAAAGAAAGAGGAGGGCTGCAGGCTATCTCTTGGGAAACCTCATAAATTAGTTCTTACAATCTTATGGCTTCAAAGATGAAGCAGGGCTATCCACTCAAAAATTATTTTTGTAAGAGCGTATATTGAGGCTGGGCAGGTGGCTCAGTGAGAAAATGTTTGATATGTGAGCATGAGGACCTGAGTTTGGATATTCAGAGCCCACGTAAGAAGCCAGGTGGTGGTGTACCTCTGTAACCCTAGCACTGGGTAGAAACAGGTGGTTCTAGGACCTCACTGGGTGCCAGCCTAGGCAGCCAGTGAATGCCAGAATCTGTGATATTTGTCTCAAATGATAGTGGAAGATGTTGACCTCTGGCTCCTTACAAACATGCATATATGTGCACACATGTACTGATTCCCATACACTGCATACATCCCCGAGAGAAAGTCATATGTCTCAAGAGGCAGTAGTCCCTCCCTGTCTTTTGTCTTAGGGACAAATGTGACTTATAGGATCATTAGTACAGGTTTGAGAGTCTGACAAATCTGACATCAGTATCACTCCCTTCCTGCACCCTATGCAGCTCATTCCCTTTGCTCAGCTGTGCCTGTGGCCTTCTGCCTCTCTATGTCAGAACCTAGGCAGATAGATGTAAGGCCTATTGAATAGCTGGGGGATGCAGAGCTTTCCCGTTTATTCCAGCCTTTACCCTTCCCCCTCTACTCCACCCCCCACCCCTGTCAGAGAGACTAGCTCACTGTTTGCTCGGGAACCTCACTATTTAGCTCAAGCTAATTTCAAACTTGAGGTACCTACCCAGTGCTGGGAAACACTGTGTTCTCAGCTGCTTTCTTTCCCACCAAGCCCCAGACAATATTTTATACATATATAAATTCAAAACACTCCGCTCCCTTTAAGTGGCAGCTTGGGCTATATTTTGTTGTGTATCTGTTCTCTCTCTCTCTCTCTCTCTCTCTCTCTCTCTCTCTTCTTAACATGTACTTTTTATAGCACAGCAGAATCTCCTGCTATAGCCATGAACCACACGAGCAAGCTTACCTCCTACTGACAGGCTCTTGAGCTGTCACTGGCTCCCTAGCCACAGCAGAAGTGCATCCTTTATGAAGTGTCAGTCTCCAGCACCAATACTCAGAAAGTGTGGATGCCACAGACAGCCTTGTAGAGAATGCAGGGTTGCCATTAGTGTCTGGGGGAGAAAGGAGGCTCAGGGTCTGGCCATGTACACATGTAGCGGGTTATAAGGCAGAGCTGAGATTGCCCCTGGCATGTGCCTTTCACTCAGCTTCTTCCTCATTACTTCCAATTCTTCCTTCCTGAGGCCAAGGCCTTGGGAGCAGCTCCTGCTTGGTGCTCTGGGGCTGACCATATAAAGCATAGGGGAACAACCAGACCTGCTTCCTAATATGGTCAAAAAAGGGAGATCCTACTCCAGCTGGGACCTGCTGGTGGCACTGGGCCTTGAGATGCCTTGCTAGGACAGGAGGAGGGATATTGGGACATCTGAATTCAAGCATCAGGAGAGGGACTATCCTGGGCATGAGACCCTGGTTTTCTCCAGAGGATTTGCCAGCTGAACAGACCCAGATCTGCCTGAAGCATGGATCAAGTGTGTGCTGTGTGAATGGACTCCAAAGGAGGAGTAAGCAGGCAGCAAGACAGTACTGTTCTCTCTGGGAAACTGGAGGTTGTTAGGTCTTAAACTCAGGACAAATGGCTGACTGAGTCTCAAACTCAGGACAAATGGCTGACTGAGGGGCCTATTTAACATATCAAAGCTGACACTGTTCTCCCAGCATCTTTTATGTACCTGTTAAAGAGTCTTCCTGGTTGGCATTCTTGGCCCCTTACCTTAAATTTTCTAGCCCTTGAACTCCACTGCCCTTCCCTGCAGCTGCTCGTCCATATATATAATCCAGCTATTTTGGCTACATGGCCTCTTTGCCTTGTGGTCTCTTGGCTTCTTGTGGTCTCCTACCTCACCCCTGGCCTCTTAGCTCCTAGTTCCTTTCTCTTCCTCTCTTGTCCCCCTATTCCTAGACCTTTTCAGTCCAAGCCCTTCCAGGTGCCTATGGCTGCGCTCTCCCTCATAGCTACAACAAACCTTCTGCTCAACCCATGCCTAGGAGCATCAGGTCTTCTCTCTCTCTCTCTCTCTCTCTCTTTCTATTCAGAGGTGGAATCATCAAGAGGACTTCTTTCTTTTACAGATTTTACTCAGCAAATATTTACTGGATAAGTGTTTACCCTGTGCTGGGTGCTGTGCTGGGTGCTGTGCTGAGTACTGTGCTGGGTGCTGTGCTGGGTGCTGTGCTGGGTGCTAGAGACACACTAGTGTAAATTCAGTCTGGGAGGTGGTATTGAAGCTGAACCCTGAAAGCAGAGATGGAAATGGGTCTGGAAAGACCAGGGAAAGGAGTTGCACGCAGTGGGAACAGCATATATAGAGGCTCCAAGGTGCTAAGTTTTCTGGTCTCATAAAACTGAGGCCATCCAGGCATAATCCCGCTGATTGAGCACCCGCTACACACAGGTATGGTGCTAAATAATTCCTGTGCATCATTTTGGAGCAAAACCATGAGGGAATTGTTAGCATGTCCCTTGGTTTGTAGATTAAGATGACTGAATCTCAAAGAGGTTAAGAGATTTGTTCAGAGACTCCCAGGTAGCAAGGTGAGGGTTCATATTCAAGTCTCCAGTATTCTTAATTACTGACTGGGTTAATTAGTACCTACTAAATGTCAAGACTTAGGTTGTGGCTGAAGAGGACAGAACAGGAGCTCAGGTAGTGTGGGTGATTGTATCTGGCCCTTTCAGGTCAGACAATGACCTGGGAGACACCAGGCAGATCTCCCACCAAACTGGAGCCTGTCATGGCATCTGCTGACCTTGAAAGATGCCTCTTTCTCTGACTGTTCTAGCTGCAGCTATACCTAATTGCCTATAGGTAGCCCACATCCCACTTTTCTGCCTTCTTTTCTGCCTCTAAGCTTTCTCTCTTCTCATCTGAACTGCCCTCACTGTCCTCTAAGATCTAGCGTCCCAACACTCTTCAGGGGTTCTCTTGTTCCCGTTCCTGTTGCTTGATGTGAGTCTCCTCTCACTCTGTCTTCCCCTGGAAGTTCTTGGAGAGGGACAGACACTGGTGGCTTTTCTAGCTTGGGCCTTTGGGGCTCAGTGACCCTAAAAGTCCTTCTCTTCGCCAACCCTGCAGCTGTGAGGAGCAGAGGACATGGTCTTGTTTCACCACCACCATCCCCTTTTTAAAGACAGGACCTCATGTATCCAAGGTTGGCCACTCACTGGCTTTGTAGCTGAGGGTGACTTTGAACTCCACATTACCGACTTTTGTCCCTAACACCTCTGAACATGCTGTAGTATGTCACCTCCTCTCCACTGGGAGAGTGGTGTGTGTCTCTCAGTTCTCAGCATTTACATTCCTAAATCATTAAATTATTAAATTATGATTAAACTGCTGGGTATGGTGGTGCACACCTTTAATTCTAGCACTTGGGCGGCAGATGCAAGCAGATCTCTGTAAGTTCAAGGCTAGCCTGGTCTACAAAAGAAGTTCCAGGGCAGCCAGGGCTAAACACAAAAAATTCCATCTCAAAACAACCAAAATCAAGCCAAACCAAACCAAACAAAAAAATTGCTTCTGAGACTTCTTCAGTAAATAATAGCACATTGTCCTTCTTCTATATAAGGTCAGGACCATCCTGCCGTCTATGCACCACTCCCTCCAGCTCAGGCTGTTGTGTTACAAATTTCATTGCTCTTTTTGCTACAGATTAAAAACTGTTATTGGTATTATTTTTGGTTTGTGTTGTGTTTTGATACACAGTTTCTCTGTGTAGCCCTGGCTGTCCTTGAACTATGGACAACCTGGTGTGAACCTGTTTGCCTCTGCCTCCTGATTAATCCCCTGCTGGGATTAAAGGTGTGTGTGACCACTGCTCATTGGTTTTCTTTAAGTAGCATTCTATCTTTTTTAATCAAATAAAAATAAATTTTGAGATAGCTGGGGAGATGACTCAGTTGCTATGGTGCTTACTGCTCAAGCATGAGACCTGAGCTGAGTTTCAGCACCATGGGGGAAAGCTGGGTGCAGTGAGCCACACTCCTGTCATCCTGACGCTGGGGAGCCAGAGAGGGGGGAATCCTTAGAGTTTATGTTTACCCAGCCTAGTCAAATTGGTGAGTTCCAGGTTCAATGAGGGAGCCCATTTTAAATAATAAAGAGTAGGGGATTGGAGAAGATACCCCATGTTGACTCTTGTTCCCCATGTGTCTGTACACACGTGTATGTGTAGTCTACATATACACGTGTGCACAGAGACATACAAGTTATGTCCCTGAGGCTTAGTGAGGTAGAGGACAGAGGTGGGTTGGGAGCTTAGAAGTGAGTTCAGAACTGGTTAAGTCTTATCCCCGGGTTGCCTGGGACCCCATCTTGCTGTTTTCTTCTTTCACCCTGTCCTGAATACAAGGCTCTTTGCTGAGCTGCTGAGGAGCCTTAGTCTCCACACCATGACATGAGGCTGCTGATCACAGGTGTGGGCGTTCCCCCACCCATCCTAAGGTCCAGAACTGAGCCTGGTTCTCTCTTGCAGACCTACTCGGGCCTCTTCTGTGTGGTGGTCAACCCCTACAAGCACCTACCCATCTACTCAGAAAAGATCGTGGACATGTACAAGGGCAAGAAGAGGCATGAAATGCCACCTCACATCTATGCCATTGCTGACACGGCCTACAGAAGCATGCTACAAGGTGAGCCTGCCAGGCCCCCAGAACCACCTCAGGGCTCAGCCTCAGTCCCCACCCCCACCTGCCTGAGTCCCCGTCAGGAATGTGGAGTTTGGCAGGCAATGCCTTGACTAAAAAAGGACAAAAGTGAAAAGAACATCGGTTTGCAGCAAGGAGGGGGCAGGGAACTCAGGGCTTGAGCAAATACGGGCATCACCCTCTGGCTTCTGCCATCCCCATGGCTGTTCCAGAGCCCTGGCCCAGCCAGCAGCCAGAGAGAAAAAAGCTGGATATGGGCTGTGGATGAGCTGCAGAGACCTGGGTTGCCATCTGCCAGTCTTCAACCCTGGGATGATGTTCAGATGTCTTTTCCTTCCTAGCCTCAGTTTCCTTGTATGTAAAAGGGGATAACAGCCTCTATGTTAAAGTCCCCGTGAGACTTCTGTGGTGGCTTTTCCCATGGAGGACCTTTGCACACACACTCCAAGTCTAGATGTGGCAGCTTGTGAACTCTTTATCTGAAAACGTTGGGACCAGAGCCGTTTTGCAGATTGGGAACTGACTCTCACCCCCCAGATTTGGGGATATTTTCATATACACATGACGAGCATTTGTGGGGCTGAAACTCAAGTCTAAACATAATGTTTATTTACATTTTATCTCTATATTATACAGTTATAAGGTAATTTTTGACAATATTTCAAACAGTTTTGTTCATAAAGCAACATTTTGTCAAATGGAATTTTCCCATTGTGGTTTTATGTTTTGGCTAAAAAATGTTTCAGAGTTTAAATTTTTTGGTTTGGGATTCTCAACTTATGTGACTGATATTTTGATTGTGCATTTCTAATGGAACAAAATGGCAGATATATAACAAAATAATAGGGAAAGTATTAATTTAAGAGTTCCATTGAAGTTAATTTTTATACCTGACTACAGTAGAGTATTACCATTAAGATGAAGATATGAAGTATTCTAGAAAGTTCTCATGACTTTTCCCAGCCAGTACCTCTTCAGTGCATATGCCCTGTCTGCTAAGGTCACTGCTGTCCTAATTTCTGTCACCATCACCTTAGCCTTGAACTTTAGTGAAAGATACACTTACATACTTACTTAGTACTTTCTGGAGGAGTTGCTTCTCCTCAGACCTCCTCAGAAGGAGCATGTCAGTCACAGCATGAATTCTAAGGTAGAGCTGCCTGTGCTAGCAGGTGCCTAGCATGATCATGTCATGCTATGTAACTGTGAATGAGCTCTAAAACATCCTCTCTCTCTGAAACAGAGATAAACAACTGGGTCTTGACCAGTGTGGTGGACCAGGCCTGTAATCCTACCATTCAAGACGCAGAAGCAGGCTGATTGCAAGTTTGAGACTATCCGGGGCTACACAATGAGTTTGAGGTTAGCTGGGGCTACAAAACAAAATCCTATCTTAAAGTTAATCAGTCAACCAATGCATTCATCGAAACAGAGAGGTCTGTGACCACCTCCTAGGGCTGATGTGAGCATTAAATGAACTATTACACCTTACATTTTCAAATCAGTGGCTGGTACTTGATCAACAAAAATCAAGCCTAAGACACTACAGGTCAAACACTCCTAATTCTAAAATCCAAAAATCTACAATGATCCAAGATCTGGGATAATTTCATTGCAAATTCTAGGAAGTGTAAATTCTAGGCTGTGAAATTTTGTTTATGAGCAAAGTTATTTAAAACATCCTAGGAGTCAAGTGAAATGGGGTGTGAGTAAAATCCCAACACTGGAGAGGCAGAGGCAGGCAGAGCTCGGTGACTTTGAGGCCAGCCTGATCGACATACAGAGCTCCAAGACTACATAGAAAGATTCTATTTGCAAACAAACACATAAAATATCATATGAAATGACCTTCAGATGGGCTGGAGAGGTGGCTCAGTAGTTAAGAACACTTACTGCTCTTCTAGAGAACTTGAGTTTAGTTCCCAGCACCCAGATTAGACAGTTCACAAATTCTTGTAACTCCAGCTTCAAGGAATTCAATACCCTCTTCTGGTCTCATGGACATCTGCTTTGGGTGGACACTCCCCAGGGCCCCGTGATTAAAGAAACAAAGTCTTTAAAAATTCAGAGAATATCTAGAAGACATATGTGAGACTTTGCCTAATCTGCAGATTTTCTCAAATCCAAAGCTGTTTGGAATCTGAACACCCTAATCCTATGTAGGATTCTAGGAGTGATTCATGGACAGGAGGACAATAGGGAGAACAATGGTGCAAGTTGACAGCTACGAGACCACAGTTAACACAAGCAGGTGCAACAGCCAGGTGAAGGCCAGGTAGCACCTCCATAGGGCTCTCAGCTCAAGGGGACATGGGTCTGAGCTGAGGGTTGAGAAGAGCTCTCCTGGCAATCCCTGAGGCCAGGAATCAAGTGTGACTAGAAGATGGCCCCACAATGAAAGCTCCCCAGGCTACAGAGTTTGCCAGACTTCAGGTATAATAGGAACTTCGTTTGCTCAGACATGTATCTGCTTCTCCCCCAAAGACCAGCATGGAGAGCCCTGCAAGGTGTCAGAATGATGTTCTCCAAGGTGAGAAAGCCCTTAGGTCTTAGAGTTAGAATTCTGTCTGTGTCGTACTACTGGAGGAAAGTATATTTGGGAAGCTCAAACACCTCTTTGGTGAAGTGTACAGAACTCTGGTGTTCATATCATTTGGCATGCTTTTGGTCGAAAGTGACCCAACAGCTAACTGAGTGGACTGAGAACTAACTACCTTAACCATTTCAGTTTGTGATCACATAATAGGAAGCTGCAGGTCAGTGGTCTCAAAGCAGCTCAAATAAAGACTAGTTTAGACAGGTTTAAAATTTTAAATGAGGCATCATTTTTCTCTTGGAATCCTTAAGGCATTGATTGCTTTGCTGCCCTCTGGTTTCCATTTCATTCTGAGATTATTGGTCCTCTCTCTGGGATCAATTTTAACTTCTTTTGTTCTAATCCTTTAAACTCTTCTTCAAGTCTCTGCTCAGCATGGTAGAACTTGCCTTCACTCTATTTTCCCTTGTCCTGGAGACTTCCCTTCTTGTTTGTGTTAAGATCTTAGGTATAGGGTTCAAGAGGGACACTGAAATGGGTTGTTGGGAATAAGAAATTTATTTAAAGACATAAATGCATAGACAAACAAACTGGTGACAGCAGTATGCAAGGGCTCTGAGGAAAGTTAAACTTCAGTCTGGGGTGGGGGAGGAGAGGCAGCATGGCAGGGGCTCTGAAGGTATACCTTTCTTATAGCCTCTGAAGAAGGTTGTGGGGTTTACGGCTTGAGCAGGATCTGGGTAAAGAAGATGATGTGTGGCTGTCACACCCTTTGATGTCTTGAGATTGCAAACTTATCTCCCAAGTAAGAGGTCTAGGCATCTGAACTCTGTTAGCTGGAGATTCATACAGTTCCCTCGGTTGGGCTCCTATGTTTTGGTCTAGAAAACTATCTGGTCTGAATTCTAACATTGTTGTTGCTGTGGGTTTCTCTTTTTTCCCCCTCTAGTGCTGAGCACTGAACCCTAGGTCTTGTGCATGCTAGCCCAGCACTCCACGACCACTGAGCTGCATTCCAGCTCCATGGGGACGGTTGTTTCCCTGTTTCTTATATGCTTCTTCTAGTCACACTTGATTCCTGGCTTCAGGGATTGCCAGGAGAGCTCTTCTCAACCCTAAGCTCAGACTCATGCCCCCTTGAGGTGACAGCCCTGTGGAGGGATGTCAGTGGGCAGGTGCCACCTGGCCTTCACCTGGCTGTTGCACCTGCTTGTGTTAACTGTGGTCTCGTAGCTGTAAACTTGCACCATTGTGCTCCCTATTGTCCTCCTGTCCATGTTAGCGATTGCTCCTAGCATCTTATATATGAAAGATTTAGGATTAGAGTGTTCAGATTCCAGCACTGCACCTTTGAGCACATCCCAGCTCCATGAGGATGTTTGCTGCTGTTTATATGGCTTCGCAGGAGTGTTTTCAACCCTTTATCAGAACCCTGGGGGCAGGCAGTATTCACTTAGGAGTTTTAAAATTTAGTCCTAAAATATTATGGTGCATGTACCATAATACCCTAAACAAAAGCAAAACAAAATTCTAATGTAAAGAAGGCTGACATAAGTGGTGACATAAGTGTTATTCTTCTCATGACATGTACCTACTTTGCTGATCTTGAGAAAACAGCAAACTTTTCTCCCTGCCCCCTCCCCGTGTGTGTGTGTGTGTGTGTGTGTGTGTGTGTGTGTGTGTGTGCATGTCCCCTGACTACACGTGCATGACTTGTTGGTCATTTAACACTAGGGGCTGGCACTACTGTCATCTCCCTTTTAGAGATGGGGAGATTGGACGGTGTCAGAACTGTTTTGAACTTGGTGCCTGTGACCCCTAGGACCTTTGAATTAACAGTGGCACTGAGTTATGCTTGGCCCCTAGCCCCAAAAAGGCCTTTTGTCCCTGTGGCTCTTGCTTCTTATCTGAGTGTTGAAGGCTGAACACTTGGGAGCCTAGAGTCAGACTCAGCAAATTACAGGAAGATTGTGAAGAGGGAGCACTAAGCCTTCTGACAAGACCCTGTGGGTTGTCACCAAGGGTCCCTGGGGTGAAGTAGGGGGAGTGTGAAAGGCAGATAAGATTTTGCTCTAACATAAGTGGAGGCTCAGGAAGTGTGGACCTGACTTTGTGTCATCACAAGTGCCTTGTTCTCACTTCATCAGCATCAAGAGGAGGACCCTGTCAATGACCGAGAAATCACCCAGCTGGGGCTCTCAGCTCAGCCCTCTTCAAGCATAAGCTAAGTCTGGGCAGTAGGCTGCAAGCAGGTCTCTCTGTTCTGTGGTTGCTATGCTTTAGAGGAAGTGGCCAGTGTCCATCTGACAGCCTTGTCTGTAGATGAAAGGAAAAGAGGGCCTGGAGAACCTGACAGACTTGTCTTAAAATTGAGAGTGAAAACTGGTGACTTTTCTATTCTCTCTGAGGCCAAAGAGGAAACTGGGCCCGAAGGCAAAGAGACTAGCAGAGACCATATGTTTTTGTTGTAATTTGGTTTTGCTTTGTTTTTAAAAGATTTTTTAAAAAACGGTGTATGGGTATTTTGCTTGAGTGTGTATATGTGTACTTTGTGTCCACTGGATTCAGAAGAAGACACCAGACGCCTGGAACTGGAGTTACTATTGTTGTAAAACTCCATGTGGGTGCTAGGGACTCAAGTCTTTTGCAAGAGCAGCCAGTGCTCTTAACCACTGAGTTCTCTCTCTAACCCTATTTTTGTTTTTGAGACATAGTCTCACTATAAGACTCTCATGGAAATCTTCTGGTCTCAGCCTCCTGCTGGAATTACAGCACTCTTTTGGGCCTTTAGTTCTTAATCTGTCCAGGTGACTATAACAAAATGCCTTTATAAACAACAGAAATTTACTTCCTGCAGCTCTGGAAGCTGGAAGCCCAGACGAAGGAATTTACAGGCTTGTATTCTGGCAAGAACCCATTTCCTGTTTAGTCTGGTGAAGGCACATCCATTTCCTGTTCAAGGATGGTGCCCCTGCTGCTGTGTCCAAGGGGCAATAAGATCCCTTGGGCTTTTTCTGCAAGGACACCAATCCTACTGGTGACTTATCACCCCCTAAGGGCTCCACCTTGCCGAAGGGAGAGAAATCAAGGGTGGAGATTTGGAGGGAGACACAAATGCTCAGGCCATGGCACCTTCTAATTAGAATGCAGTTGATCCTGGCTCTGTACTCTACCCTCCTGATTTAGTCTTTGTTGCCCATTAATACTTCTCTGGGTTATTAGTTTCATTCAGTCTTCATTCCTTCACTCACTCATGCATGCATTCATGACAGAGTTACACTATGTAGCCCAGAATGCCCTGGAATATGAAGTTCCCCTGCCCTAGCTTCTCAGTGGCCAGAACTACAGGCTTATATGTCTACATCTGACACCAGATCCTTGTTTTCAGTGGTGAAGATAAAGGATTCAGAGATCAGTAAAGTGGGGATCTGAGTTTGCTCCCTGGAAATTTCACACAGTGTGAAAAAAAGGCACATACCACTATGCTACTGACAGCTAATACCCACAGCTCTGAGCTGTGTCATGGGGAACTTCAAGCCTTTCTCAATCTAGTCTCATGGAGTGACTTTTGTGCGCTTGAAAAGTCAGGGTTTTGATCTGGTTTTGTTTTGTTTTGTTTTGTTTTGTTTTGTTTTGTTTTGTTTCTGGCAAAGAAAGAGCTGTGGCAGGCACAAAGGCTGCTCAGGATGGGGAGATGAGAAATAGTGTCAGGCTGTTTGACTCAAAGTTAGCAACCTACAAATCTCCAGGACAGGACTCAGGACATACCTCCACTTCCAGGAGGGTGTGGAGCTATGCTCAGCTCTGCCTGGTCTGGACTGACTAGTGGGATGGGATACAGTGTATATGGTTAACTGAGTCTCTAGGCATGGCTTCTCCTTGCCTATCTAGCTCAGCTTCCATAAACAAATCACCATAAACTGGTGATTTACTCCACCCTTCCTTTCCCATCTCTTGGTCTATTGAGACAGGATCTCACTGTAATTCAGGCTGACACTGAATGCAATATGTAGTTTAGGTAAGCCTCCTGGATGAGTTAGAGGTGACAAAGCACTGCTAGCTGGAGCTGGGAAATGTAGTAGTAAATTTAACTAAAATGCTTTGTTTTCTTGGCAGGTCATGCTCCTAGCCACCTGCCAGAGGATTCGAGAATGAAAGACACAGACAGGCCTATAAATCTTAAATGCCAGCCAAAAGACTGGGCAGTTCTAATCCTTCCTACTGCTAGCAAATACTACCCTCCGGCACTTTTGAGTTAACATCTTTTCAAATCTATATTTTACCTTTGCTACCCCAAACACAATTGGGGAAGTGGTCTGTGTGACCACTTTCCCTGATTCTCACGTGTCAGCGGACCTTTAGGTCTGGCCTTCTTCCCTGTCATGGAGATCTCACCCTTCTCCTCCAGTTCCTAACCTGAGCAAATCTCCCAGTCCTACCTCAGTCTACCTGTCTAGCCATTGACCATTGGCTCTTTATTGATAGATCAAAAACCAATTGGGGGCAAGGACCTTCAGTGTTTGAATATGCAGATTCCCAATTTTGGGGGTCAGATTAATTCAAAGCATTAGAACCAATCCCCAACAGGGAAGTACAGCACCAGGGAGACAGCAAGATCAGGTTCTGATAAGGATCTGTGTCTCTCAGATGGCATATTCTAGCTACAGCCTCATGTGGACTGCCTCACTCTTTGGGGTTTCCTGGGTATGGGTATGTGTCCTATTTGTGAGAGTAGAGCCTTCATGAACCCTTAGTGACTGGATTTCCCCATATAAGGTGGGATGTGAATGTTGGACCCAAGTGAAAATCATAGTTAAAAAAAACCCTCACAATCTTTGGTGTCCGTGAGTTCTTACAGGGACAGGGGGCAGTCAGAAATCTTAAAATATTGAGTAAATAATGAATTCTGTATTGGTGAAGTAGGCTTGCCCAGCAGAGTAGCTTTGGGGTACCCATTCTGGGTTTTCATGCAGGAACATGAAAAGTGTGTTTTCCCAGCTGATTGTCTCAGCAGGGTTGACTGAGGGCCTAACCGTATGTTATAGCCCTGCTACACACAGTTCAGCTCAGGGACATTAATCAAGAAGCCCTACAGTGTAGGGAAGGAAGGTCTAAAAGTTGAAGGCTGCTAACCTGGGGTCTGTCTCCCAGGCTAGGAGACAGTGGATGCCTCCTGGGGTGTGACCATGAACATGAGGTGGGAATGCTTCATGGGGCTGAAGGCAGAGGATGGGGGAAGAAAGAGCTGAGCCAGAGAAGCCACCAGAGTTCCCAGTTCCTGGTGTCCCTCAATGGTCCAGTTCTAAGGGTTAGAAGATGTTCCCTTGGGCCCAGTGCCTATGACTGACATGAGTCTGCCAGACAGAAGGCAGGCTGGAAGAGAAGAGGGCCCAGGCCCACAGAGACCCAGAGTAGAGTCAGGGCTACAGAGCTTGAGTGGCATCCATCTCTTTGTGTCTCAGTGTCTTTGTTGTCTATTCCAGGTTGTATGAGGATCACTCTGAGCCATGCCTGAGATTTAGCTGATCTGCCCGGGTGTCAGAGGAGAATCCAGGATTGACAACTTTGCACTAGCCTCACACAGTGTATAGAACCTTCTGGAAGCTAACTTCTTGGAGGATATAAAGTAGGGAGTCATTTGCTTTGGACTTGGGATCCTCCCTGCCCCTGCCCCCCTCTCGTTATCTACAGCTGGCTGGTACAAGACGGAAGAGAGGCGTGGAGTCTGGGATGCATTCCCAGCTCCACTTTCCTTTCTCCTTTTATGGGTAGCCTGCAGGCCTCAGACTCAGCAGCCAGCTAGCAAGAACTCCAGCAGGGATCAACCGAAATAGCCAGCCCATGAGACTCTGAGATGCTGGGCACTTCTAGGGAGTCTTTGCCTGCTGTGCCTCAGTGTGACCCCAGGCCCATTATCCCACCCCTCAAGCACATCACAAGACCCAATTTTCCAAAGACAAGTCCCCAGGCCAGGTAGGAAAGGTAGACAGGGGCAGATTAGTGGTGGGGTGAGGTCCCAGGACCCAAGCTAGAAGCTGAGTCACACTAAGGCTGCCATTATCCATAGGTGCACAAGGGACATTCTTCCTGACTTTGAGCTGCTTTGGTCAGCTTGGGGATTCTCTGCCCTCTGCCACCCCTCCTGCACTTCTATATGTTCTTGACATAATTCATTACAGACACAGCATAAAAGTCTTCTTGTTATTCTATGAAGCCTGGGAAGCCACAAAGATATACTGGGGCCAGTGCACTGGTGCATGTCCTGGTTACAAGTGTGGCTATAGCCCTCAACCATTTTCTTGCCCATTTGACTTATATCTTAGTGTTCTATTGCTGTGAAGAAAGAGCATGCCAAGGCAACTCTTATAAAACAAGGCATTTGGGGCTGGAGAGATGGAACAGTTAAAAGCACTGACTTCTCTTCCAGAGGACTCAGCACCTGGGTCAAATCCTAGCACCCACATGGCAGCTCACAACTGTCTGTAACTCTGAGATCTGACACCCCCACACATACATAAGGCAAAACACCAATGGATGTAAAATAATATAAAATAGTTTTTAAAAATAAAGTAAAGCATTTGGCGGGGGCCTGGCTTACAGTTTCAGAGGGTTAGTTCATGATCGCCATAGTGGGAGGTAGACAGGCATGACATTAGAGAAGTAGCTGAGAGCTTTACTTCCTGATCTACAGTCAGAGAAAGATACTCAGGAAAACCTCAAATTCCATCCATTGTGACACACCTCCTCCAACTAGGCTAGATCACCTTCAGTGAGGCCACACCCACTCCCAAGTGCCTCCCTTCCTAATCCTTCTCAAACAGTTCTACTAACTGGGGACTAAGCATTCAAATATATGAGCCTATGGAGGCCATTTTCCTTCAAACCACCACAACTCCCACACTGTGCCATTAGTGACATAGAAGCAAGAAATAGTGCCTCTTGTTGGCTTGTGTTTCCAGGGCCTACCACAGCAAAGCTTACCTATGATGGTACTTGTGTGGTAACAGTGCCTGAAATCCCAGCTCCCAGGAGGAAAAGCAGGATGATTATGAATTTGAGGTCAGGGCTACATAATTGTTTAACAAACAAACAAAAAGAAGGAAGTACAAAATTGTATTTTTTAAAAATGTCTCCACCTATCTATCTACCTATCTACCATCTATCTATCTCTATCTTATCTATTACCTATCTATCTATCTATTGTATGAGTGAGCTGTTTCGTGTACACAGCCGTCACAGTATATACCAGCACTTTTTCCTTTTCATGGCTGAATAGTGTCTCGCTGAATGGTTACACAGCATTTTTAAATCCATTCGTCAGTTGGTGGACATTTCTTTTCCTTCTCTGAGGTGAATGTGAATTTAATGCTGTACAGTCCTTTGTATATGTTTTTTTTTTTTTTTACCAACTTGTAAAAGGAAACAAGAACAACACTGCATGTTATATACATTCTTCCAAAAATATATTGAAAAGAAAACAAGTTAAATAATGTTTATGGGGAGGTTAGTTGCTACAATACAGGGAATCTTTGGTCTAAGGGATCCAGGGAGAACATGAAGCCTTTATAGTTGTAGGGGAAGACATGCCTTTCTCAATATTCTTTCTTCAATCTTCAGGCAAAATGCTTTCATGAAAATACAAATCTCCCAGGAATCTCCCCTAGAATTAGACAATGTGCAACTTGTACCACTATCCAGAGCAGCACTACAGGCAAGGTGTGCAGTAGATATGCCCCTGTCTCAGCCACAGAGAGGTGTGGAGTCAGAGACAGTGTCACCAAGGCATTGGCTCTCAGATAATATAACAAGAACTCAAAGAAAGACATGTCTGTGAAAGTCCACAAGCAGTATAATTCACAATTGGCCTAATGCAGCAACAACCCAAATGTCCATCAATGGGTAAATAAAATGTGGTCCATTGTATACAATGGAATATTACTTGGCTGTGAACAGGAATAAAGTAGTAATATATACTACAATTCAGATAACCCTCCCAAATATGATACATATGCTGTGTGTCTCTACCTGTGTAAAATACCCAGAATGGGTAAACATGTGCACACAGATACAGATAGGGCACACAGTTGCCAAGGGTTAGTGGGAATGGCTGGTGGACAAGGATGGCCTAATGGGTATAGGGTTTTATTTGTGAATGACAGAATATTCTGGAACTAGATAGAGATGGTGCTCACGTGATGTGAATATCCTAAGTGGGCTGGTTCATGTGATGTTAGTTTCATAGCCATGAATAATGGAAGGATCTGAAAAGACAAAGATGCCTGCTTGGGCAGAAGGCCTCGTTCTAAAAAAAAAAAAAAAAACTTATTAAGCTACATGTATTGGTTTTGCATGTGTGCACTGGCATGTGCACACATGTGGAGGTCAAAATACAGTTTGTGGGAGTCAGTTCTCTCCTTCCACCATGTGGATCCCAAGGTTGCTTAGAAAGGTTGCTTAGATCTTCAGGTTGATCACATGACCTTTTATCCACAAAGCCTGGCTTATCCCCGGCTCTCTCTAAGACTGGGCTCAGTGAGGAAACAGAAAGTCCCAGCCACGGAAAGTTTAGGCGAACTCCCTGGGGTCAGGTTGACAGCTGACCCAGAGGAGCATTTCTCTGGCCCGGAGCTGTGCTTCCCACGCTTGCGTTTCTGATGGGAACATCCTGGGCCAGGAAGCTGCCAATGGCCCTCAGCACAGAGCCTGCTCCTCCTCCTGGGAGGCCTGGGAGCCTCTGACCCTATAAATCTCTGCTGCGCAGGGACCAGCTCTTGCCAGGTTGCTGAGAAAGCCTGGCTCCCTCCTCAGGTCAGATGGAAGAACAGAGCCCATGATCTGCCAGTGTCCAAACCTTCCCTTAAAATAATGGAGGCCAGGGTTGGGGATACAGCTCAGAGAGCAAAGTGCCTGCCTAGCGGGCATGAAGCCTCCATCCCCAGTGCTTCATAAACGGTGAGTGCTGGAGACCTGGAGACCTGGAGTCATAGATCTGAGAAGGAAGAGGCCAAAGGGATCAGACATTTAGAGTCATCCTAGCCTAGATACTGAGTTTGAGATTAACTTGGGCTATGTGAGACCCTGTCAGGGCCTCAGGCTGCAGAGACAGTTTTGCTGCCTGGGTTCTAGTCACAGAGCACGTGTTCCTCCAGCCCTCACTTCCATCAGTTAGTGCGTATTGGGGCTGCTTCTCTTTCTTTGTTTCTTCCTTTCTTCCTTCCTTCCTCTCTTTCTTTTCTTTTCTCTCTTCCTTTCATCCAAGATAGAGTCTTACTATGTAGCCCTGGCTACTTACTGTGTAGCCAAGGATGACCTTGAAATCCTGATTTTCTGATTCCATTATCTACCTATCCATCATCCTGTCTGTCTTCTGATCTGTCCATCTATCCTATAATTTATTAAAAACAGATAACAGTGTTCCAAAACATGTGCTGGGCACTGGAGGTACAGCATTCTGTGGTAAACTGAGGCTGAAGGTATGAAACTAAGAATAGATGGTGCCACCTCTACCATCAGGTGTGGCACTCAGACATCTCTGCTCTTGGCTGGTGGAATGTTGGTCACTGTTCCTATGTTCCTCAGAGGTTCCTGACTGGCCCTCTGGGGAACTTTCTGAGTAGAAAGCTGTCAACAATGCCTGCTTGATCTTTGATATCATGATGTCCTCTGTATGGGGTGGCAGCAGTAATGTCTCTGGTACCATCAGGCACTGAGCTGTCACCTTCCAGAGAGAAAGAGCCTCCCCAGGAGCTTGCAGATTGTGGAGACAGTGGCATGGGTCCAAGAAGGTTGACACCAAGGGTCTGGAGGGAAGCAAGCAAGCGAGGCCTCTGTGCTATCTATCTCTGACTAAGTAGAAATTCTAAATCAGACGACCAGTCAACTGAGCTCTGGGCATATGCTTAACTCTTCCCTGAGAACAAAAGGAGCCACCCCAAGGCTTCTGTTGCAGTTAGGGTGATTATTGCTGTGACAAAAAACCATAACCAAAACAACTTGGGGAGGAAAGGGTTTATTTGCTTACACTTTTATGTCACTGAAGAAAGTCAAGGCAGAAACTCTTAACAGGGCAGGATCCTGGAGATAAGAGCTGGTACAGAGGCTATGGAGGGTGCTGCTTACTTGCTTTCTCTCCTCGGCTTGCTCAGCCCATTTCTTACAGAGTCCAGGACTACCAGCCCAGGGATGGCCCCACCCACAATGGGCTGGGCTTCCCCACATCATTAATTAAGAAAATGTTTTTACAGCTGGATGTTATGGAAATATTTTGTAAATTGAGGTTCCTTCCTTTCAGATGACTCTAGTTTGTGTCAAGTTGACATACTATATCTAGCCCAGCTTTCTAGAATGATAATAGTGACATAGGGACAGATCTAAAGAAATTGCTCTCCCCAGAAAATTGAGTGCTGATCACAACCTGAGAATGCTCTCTATAACACATCACAGCTGACGGAGCTGATACAGCAAGCTAGAGTACTTACTCCAGGCCTCAGAGCAGAGAGACCTATAGCCACAAGGGTACCTGGTCAGCTTGCACCTCAAATGTGCCCAGTCTATAACCTAATCAGGATGGGTGCCTCTGGGAGCCTCCAAGAGCTGGTGTGGCTGGAGGCCTGCACCCCTCCCCCAAGTGCATCATGCTTAGGACTCTTTCAAGAGACACCTCAGGGACTGCTGTTGTCCTTGTGGATTTACTTTGGCCTCCTGTGTCCTGGGTATCCAGTACAGCTGGCCTCTGGCCACTTCCAGTCTGGCCAGCATGTGGGAACTTGAGGATACAGCCTGGCTTGAGCCAGGCCCAGAACCTTGTATTCAGGGCTCACTTTAATTCACACTCTGTTATTTTCTCTCTGTTTGCAGATCGTGAAGACCAGTCCATTCTCTGCACGTAAGTGATGCTATTTTTCTTTTGTTGATAACCTCCTTTTACTGAAGCCAAAGATCTCCAGGATGGGATCTTTGATGTGTTCACAGTTGTAATTGCCTAGCCTTGTCCCTGGGACAGGGTCCATGTGATGAAAACCAGCACACTTGAATCCTTAAGGATGCTGGTACTGTTCTATTTTTGATTACCTTTTTAAAATTTACCGTGCAAGTGTGTGTGATCGTTTGTATATGCTTAGCCCAGGGAGTGGCACTATTAGGACGTGTGGCCTTGTTGGAGTAGGTATGTCCCTGTGTGTGTGGGCTTTAAGACTGTCATCCTAGATGCTTGGAAGTCAGTCTTCTCTTAGAGGCCTGCAGATGAAGATGTAGAACTCTCAGTTCCTCCTGCACCATGCCTGCCTGCATGCTGCCATATTCCTGCCTTGATGATACTGAACTGACTCTCTGAACCTGTAAGCCAGCGCCAATTAAAGTTGTCTTATAAGAGTTGCCTCGGTCATGGTGTCTGTTCACAGCAGTAAGCCCTAACTGAGACAGTGTGTAAGGATACATAAGTGCCACAGTGCGTGTGGAGGTCAGAGAGCAACCTGAAGTAGTCATTTCTCTCCAACCACGTGGTCCTGGGGATCAAATGCAAGTATTGGGATTGGTATCAGGTTCCTTTACCTGCTGAGCCAGCTCACCAGCACTGGGACACAGTGTCTGGCATAACGAACTGGAAACAGTTGTGCTCCTGATTTCAGAGAGTTTGGTTCATAGCCATTCAACCCCAAGTGCTTGGGCAGAATGTCATGGTGGTTGGAGGATATGGTAGCTTCTTCACTTCCTTTATCTACTTTTTTACATCTGTGTGTGTGTGTGTGTGTGTGTGTGTGTGTGTGTGTGCAAGAGAGAGACAGACAGAGAGAGAGAGAGAGAGAGAGAGAGACTAAGAACTGAGAAGAATCCTTCGCCTCAGGGATGGAGAAGTAGGAAGCTTAAGCTATAAGATCGATAAACATGTTCAACAAGGGGCACAGGGACCCTTGTTTGTATTTTGTACATAAAGTTTTATTGAAACACATCTGCAACCTAGTTGTTAACACGCTGCCGGCTTCCACACTAGAGTGGCCACGCCGAGTAGGTATGAAAAGACTCCACAGCCCATTTGCTTTTCTTTTTACTGTGATAAAACACCATGACCAAAAGCAACACAGGGAGTTATTTAGTTTCTATCATAGTCCATCAACAAAGAAAGTCAGGGCAGGAACCCAAGACAGGAACTGAAGCAGGCAGAGCCCACGGATTAGCATACCTCATGGCTTGCTCAACCTGCTTCCTGATAATCCCAGGACCATCTGTCCTGGGGTGGCACTCACACATAAATCACAACTTAAGGAGCAAGTTTCCTCAATTCAGAGTCCTTCTTCCCAAGTGTGTCTAATTTTGTGTCAAGTTGACACCCACCCAAGGAGAACACCCACAAAGCCTGAAAACTCTGCTCTTCAGAGTACCTGGGTTCAATTCCCAGAACCCACATGGTGGTTCACGCCTGTCTGTAACTCCAGTTCCAGAGAATCTGCCTGCACACTCAGACATACAGGCAGGCAAAACAGCAATGGACATGAAGTAAAATTATTCAAATGAAAATGTACAGTTCTATGATGAGAAGTCACTAAGAATTTTCAGAACTTTCTATCAAGCACAGGGATCTTCTCAGAGTAGTCCCCAGGGACTGTGCAGGCCACACATGCCAAAGGAGAGAATACAGCCCAGGAGGTCCTGTCTAGCTAAGCCAGGGGCCTCCAGGAATGGGAAGCTAGGGACAACATGGGAGGGACTTGGATGGGAACAGCACTGTCACCCAGAGTTCCAGGGTCAGGAAAGCAGAGATAGGCATGTCTCTGGAACAACACAGAGCCTGCCAATTTTTGATGCCTGGAGCCTGGTACTTGGGTGTATTTGTTGGCAAGGCCGCCTAAGACAATTTATTTTTTTCAGTGAACCTTGGAAATAGTTGAGCCTAGAGGACTATAGGGGAGAGAAGAGTTCTCAGAGTCTGTGGCTGATGATGTCCTCACTGTTGTCAAAAAGCAGAGAGCAAAGGTCAGATGACAACGAATGAGATGGTAGGAGTGGGGTTGGATGCTGGTGTGCCAAGCGCGAGGTCTGCGTTTAGAACTCAGGGTGCTCTCTCTTTGTCCTGACCAGGATCTTTCTCCTTCAAGCAACAGGGAAGTCTGTCCACTGCTTTGACATTAACTTAACTGAAGTAATTTATACTATGATGCAATTTATACTACGGTGTAATTTATATTATGATGTACAACTGAGTGGCCTCATTCTTTGATCCCTGCTTTCAGATCAGAGTCCAAAGCTGGGTTGTCCCTCTATCTTTCTCTTTCTCATCTATCGGGAGGCGGAAGAGCAATGTGGGTTGTCTTATTATTAAATTTCATTCCTCCTCCATTTTCTGTCCATGGGAGTAACCTGGAACTGGAGCAGTTTACATCAATGTCTCTAAGCCCCAGTTTCTCCAAGAAGGTGATAAGAAGAATCATGAAGTTCCTCATTAGATGCCTGGGAAGAGAGGAACAGAGCGGGCACTTAGGAAACACAAAGGCCCTGCCCACCCTCTGTCTGGCTCTTAGGTTTGCTGTGGCTTCCAGGGTGAGGCACATGGAGTGAGAGGCAGCTGCTTACATTGTACCCAAGGTACTGATAGGCTCGCTTTGTCCTTTTCAAGTTGTGTGGGACCCCAGCTCATGGAATGGAGCCTCCCACATTCAGTGTGAGGCTTCTTCTCACCTCATTTAGCCCAATCTAGAAATTCCCTGACTGGCATGTCCAGATGTTTGTGTACTAGGTGAGTCTAAATCCTGTCAATAATCAATATTATTAGAGAACAGAGCCTGTGTGGTAGAATAGCGAGAGTGTGGGTAGTGTTGGAATCAAGGACTGGATTTAATGTGCCCTTTCCTTGCTGTGTGACCTAGAACTGTTTGCTTACCCATTCTGGGCTAGACTTCTTTACCACAGTAACACAGAGGCCATGATTTCTGCCTCCAAAAGTAAGGGTGGTGCTGAAAGGAGGATGAAGCATTCAGAGTGGTGGCTTTTCCTTTTCTTTCTTCTCTAGCTTGAGCAGAGTCACTGAGACACACTTGGCAGAGAAAGTTATTGTTTTTCCTTCCATTTAGGGAGAATAGCAGAGCTATGCCCAGAGAACCCCAAGCTGACCTTTGCATGGATGATATTTTTTTCCAGATTAAAATAAAAGGTCTTATTTTAATAATATTATTCTAATAATAATAATAATAATAATTTTAATAAAAGGTTTCTCATATCATAAAATATGAAGTAAGTACAGAAAATAAGAGCAATTCAAGCAAAGAAAGGAATAATAAACAATCCATCCTGGTGGAAGATGATGTGAAAGCAAAGTGAGCAGGGATCTGTCTTTTTTTCTTAGCAGACATAGAGAACCCGAGGTGGTGACGGAGCTTGTAGGTGGAGAAACCCTTCTGCAATGATCTCTGGTGGCTCAAGACAGTGTGGTCTAGGAAGAGTCTTAGGTCAACAGCATCCCACCAATGAGAAGCTGTCTTAGTTTGGGTTTTATTGTTCTGAAGAGACACCATGACCAAGGCAACTCTTATAAAGGACAACATTTAGTAGAGGCTAGCTTACAGTTTCAGAAGTTTAGTCCCTTATTGTCATGGCAGGAAGCATGACAGCATCCAGGCAGACTTGGTGCTGGAGGTGCCAAGAGTTCTACATCTTAATCCAAAAGCAGCTAAGAGGAGACTGGATTCCACACTGGGTAAAGCTTAAACATAGGAGACCTCAATGCCCACCCCCAGTGTGACACACTTCCTCCAACAAGGCAGCATTCAAAACACACGAGTCTATGGGGGCCAAACCTATTCAAACCTCCACAGAAGCTATCAGCTATGTGTTGTACTTCAGCATAAATTCCTCCAACCAAGGAAACCTTTAGCAACTCATTTGAGATTATCAGCTGTCTCATATTCAAGGAATTCTGCTGAGAACGAAAGAGCTCGCTTCTGCTGTCAGATTCATGGGATAAGATTCTTTTTCCTAGAGTTTATGCTTTAGGCTCTGCTTATTTGAAAAGTATACATTCTTCCTTGGAAGGGTCTTTCTTGTCCAGCAATTCTGGGTCCAATTTGCTGACAATGCCTCTCAGTAGACAATGCAGAATGGACTGGAGTTTGAGCCTTTATATCAGAACTCAGGTTCTCCTCTCTTCTTCTGGACTCTTCCTTGCAGAGAAGTATCTTCTAGAAGAGTACCCTGGCTTGTGGACCAGGGCCTATTTAGGTTCGTTTACAGGGGTAAGAAACCCAAGCTCAGGGCTGGAGAGATGGCTCAGTGGGTAAAGTACTTGTTGTGAAAGCATGAGAATCTCAATTCAGATCCCCAGGATCCATGTTTAAAAAAAAAAAAGTTGGGCAGAGTAATGAGCTTGTAACCTCAGCAATGGAAGGGTCACAGATAAGCAGATCCTTGGGGTTCACTGTCCAGCCAGCCTAGCCTAGTTGGTGAGTTCCAGCCGGAGAGAGGTCTGCTTTTGGTTTTTTAAATGTGCATGGTAACAGAGGTTGACCTCTGGCCTCCATACATATGTGCACAAACTTTTGCCCAAACATACGTGCACCCGCACACAGCCAGTTAATGGCCCTTCCAGGAGGAGCTTCAGTTCCCTCACTCAGGGAGTGGCAGTGATGATCATGAAAGTCACCATACCTATGTCTTTCAGAGGTGAGTCTGGAGCTGGAAAGACAGAGAACACAAAGAAAGTCATACAGTACTTGGCTGTGGTGGCGTCCTCCCACAAGGGCAAGAAAGACAGCAGCATCACGGTAAGTGACAAGTGCTGTCACCAAGGCCACCCAGGCCTTAGCATACTCAGAGTGAACAGAACCCCTGAGCAAGAACTCATTCCGTGTTTGCTGGGTTGGTTCCCCTGAGTGGAGTGGGCTGACTCTGGAGACCCTCTCCTCTGTTACGGATACACAGTCTGAGAAGTCTGTAGACTGAGCCTCCTTCACTCAGATCTGCCATGAGGACTTCTTAGCAGTGGCTCTGTCATCACTATGACTCGATTTTCTGTTGTAGGGACTGTCCTATGAACTCTAATGCTCCTGGTCCCTTGTTTCCGTACCTAGATGCCACAGTATATTTGGCACCAGCAAATACGCTCCATATACTGTCAGATGTTCCTAAGGGGTGAGACTCAGTCCCAAATTGGAATGACCCCATGTCCCAGCCCCAGGGGACAAGGATGCTGAGGTCACTCAGTATGGGTCCCTGGTCCACTATTGGCTGACCTTCTTGCTGTGAGCCAGACACCACAAGGATGAGGTCTTGCAGGGACACGTAGTTACATTATTAGACTTGCTAGTACAAACAAAGGACAGACACAACAACAACAACAACAACAAAAATATCCCACTGGCCCAGTGGGAAGAGGGCTTACAAGAAAAAAAGTACAGGAAATTTCTAGAACCTTCTCTTGCTTCCCTTCCTCTCTCTCATTTGCCTTCCTCATCCGTCCCCTATGGGACCAAGGATCCTGTTAGTCAGTTCCTCTCTATGGATGCTGAAGACAGGGAGATGATGGGAAAGGCTTCTGCCACCCTGCATCTTGCTTCTTAACCTAAAGGGTAGCAGGCTTGCACAATAGCCAGTGAACCTGGAGCTCTCAGGGACCTGGAGTAAGTGCTGGTTATAGCCTGGGAACCTTTTCCCCTTGAACAAGTCCAAGCCCATAGACCATCCTGTTAGGGTTGTGTAGGGACCACTGGCCTAAGCTTGTGTGTCAGAAAAAATCCTGCTTCTTCCCACCTAGCCTGTTCCTGTATAGTGAAAACAAGACATAATAGTTACAATGATTCAGCTTCGTAAGGGCTGGACACTCTCTCCCTGTATATGTAGGCACATTTCTTCCCCCATCCAATCAGAGGTCAGTGTGGTGGGGGAGGGGAGATGGAGGGATTGGTAAAATGCTCACCTAGTGGGCACAAAGCCTTGTGTTCATCCCCAGCATCCCATAAACCAGATGCAGTAGTGCACACCTATAATCCAAACACTTGGGAGGTAAAGGCAGGAGAATTATAACTTTAAGTTCATCCTCTGGTATCTAGTAAGTCTGAGACCAGCCTGGGATACATAAGACCCTGTCAAAAGAAGAATGGAAGGGTGGAAAGGAGGGAGGGAGAGAGGAGAGGGAGGAAAGGAAGGAGAGAGGAAGGAAATGAGGGAGCCAGGGAGGGAAGAAGGAAGGAAGGAAGAAAGGAAAGAAGGGAGGAAGGAAGGAAGAAAAGAAGGAAAGAAAGGAGGGAGGGGAAGAGGGAGGAAAAGAGGGAAGGAAAGAGGGAGGGAAGGAGAGAGGGAAGGAGGGAGGGAGAGAAGGAAGGAAGACATACATGGAGGCCCTAGCAATTAAGAAACATGAGATATCTGATGTCTAAGAAAGTGGTTAATGGCCAGTTGTGAGTCCAGCAATCAGGGGCTAAGGCAGGAGAATCATGAGTTCAAAGCTAGCCTGGCTATACAGTGTCTCAAAAGGAAGTAAGGCAGTGAGGGAGGGGCATGGGGAATAAAAATAAAGAAGAGTCTAGAGAGAACAGCAGTATAAGGGAAGGAGCCAATCACTGTGGGCTAAGGCTGGTCGCCATGACATTGAGGGGAGGAGCCTCACCCAGGGCTCTCACTATGGGGCGGGCCTTGGATGTGAAGGCAGAAACACTGATCTCTGTTCCATACTGTGCTGTCCCACTGCAGCAAGGCCCATCTTTTGCCTACGTGAGTAACAGAGTTTTTCTGGTGTGACGGGAGGCACAGAGTGGATTAAGACCTGCATGCATTTTTTGCACCCACGGGCTCAGAGTGGATGTGTGAATAGGGCAGACTCATGAGTTCCTGGCCCCAGACTATTAGAAGCACCAAAATATCATGGCATATGTGGGTGGGAGGTTTGGGTGATACCAGAGTGCAGAGTGCGGCATGTTAGCTGTCCAGTGGCTTCTGCAAGAATCCCTAGGGCTGCACTCCAGCCTCGATGGATTGCTCCAGTTCAGAATAAACTCATCACTTCCCACAGTGTGCCCACCATCAGTACCTCGATCCCATCTGTTGAGCATCTTAGGACCATCAGGCTCCAGAGTGGCCCTGACTTGGTCAGTAGGAAACCCAGCCAGGGAAAAGTTACTCTCCCCGGCTTCCTGCCCCAGATCTGTTCCCTGCACCTGTATGTCTTTGTGCATGTGTGTGTTGTGCTTGTCTCTTCTCCTGCATGCCAGTTGCCTCACCTGAGACATTTGAAACTTTCTTGGATTTGTGATGCACTAGCTTTGGCGGCTTGGTAAGGCCCCGACTATGTCACACATAGCCTGCCCTGCATGGATCTCTGTGTTTGCCAACTGAACTCTGATGCAGAGCTGGCACGTGGGTTCCAGCCTAAAAGAGACCCTAGAGTGTTCCATGTCATCTAGTCTGTTGTAGGTAGATGCTAGGCCACAGTACTTTGTCTCATACAAGAAGCAGAATGTTACTTGACATAAGCTGTGGTACCTTTGCCCAGTCACTTAACAGCTCTGGGCCACAGATGCATCAGATGAGGTCTCTATGCTCTAAACTTTCCTCAGAAGACCATTTAATGTACCTGCTAGAAGACTCTATCTAGAAGAGGGAGACTAGGGACAGGGGGTTGGGGGACACCTCTGGATCCCAAGTCTGCACAGGTAGATACCATTACTCTAAGTTTCTTCCTACTAAGCCAAGGAAAATAGATGCCTCTTCGTGTCAATTTATCCAGTGGGCCAGGGCTGGAGTTTCTGTGAAGACAAAGCCTTCTGCATCTTAATTTGCAGGCTGCATTGCAGGGGATGCCCAGGCCAGCAGTAGTTGCTGCCTTCTATGGCTTGGCATCTCTTTACTTTCCTGGCATGGCTCACTATGTTGGCCCTTTCTATGTCACTATTAATCACATGATTGCATTTGCACACAGGGGCCCTGCAGAGGGGCCTGACGGGCTGCACTCGGTCTCAGCTGCATTTAATCTGCAAAGCAGAGCACATGAAGCTTCAAGGCTTCATTCTGCAGCTACTTAAAAGAATTTCTGATGGGTTTGGAGTCTCCAAATTATCTTCCATAGAAAATATCGGAAGTCCAGACTGGCCAATGAAAAGCTTCAAGTTTCATAAAAATGACACTTAAGCAGTTGGGAAGGTTGTAATGGCTTAGCTTGAAGAAAGTGACCCATCAAACCTGAACTGCGGTATCACCATGAGCAGCAGGAAGACTGTACACTGCATACTCCTAGGCACATCCCAGCGTTGTACTATGCAATGGTCTTTGTCTCTGGAAAGCAGTCTTTCTAAGGAGTGGATGTCTTCTCTGTCAGGAAGCTCTTCTGAACAGATCTTGTACATCTGGATGTGACTGTTGGGGTCTTGGAGGGGCTGAGTACAAAAGAGAGACTGTGGCTGAAGGGCAGAATCTTGTGTCAGGCCTTATGCTGTGTTCCCCCATAACTAGATATGAATGAATTTTAGGGGGAGCTGGAAAAGCAGCTTCTGCAGGCAAATCCAATCCTGGAGGCTTTCGGCAACGCAAAAACCGTCAAGAACGACAACTCCTCTCGCTTTGTAAGTAGCAGAGCAATACAGGCTTTTCTGAAACTGATGTTACAGACCCCCAAGAACACAGCTCTAGGACAGAGTGGGCATCCCAGTGTCACATATCCACATATCCCCCAGATTGTGAGTGTATGGGGGAGTTCTGGCTAAAGGACTAGAGGCAACAGAGAGCAACATTTGCTCCCTGTCTTCCAGTCGTCACCCACTCACTCACCAATCAGTGAGCATCCATTCTTAGTCAGGCATTTAACATTTGTGATTTATCTAACATTTACTGAGCACCTAGACACATGCAATACTCATCATCCATCCATTCATCTGTTGAACTTATAGCGCATACATCTGACCTCAACCAAATACTGACTAACACCTACTACATAGACTCGTTCTGGTGAACACTTTATAGACCATTCCCTCTCCTGTTCATTTGTTGAGCTGATTTTTTACTAAGCATACAGTATATTCCTAGTTCTGACCTAGGCACCAAGAATCACAGTGAACAATCCTGATGTGGCTCCAGACACAGAAAAAGGATCTGCTCTGGGGAGCAGTAGTCATGGAGGACTGCTGCAAACACAAGGTCCTGAACCTGTAGGAAAAAGCAAGACATGGTGGCATGTGCTTGTAGTCACAACACTGGGGAAGCAGAGACAGGAGACTCTCTGGAGCTGCCTGATCAGCCAGCCTACCCTGTCTGGAGAGTTCCAGGCTAGTAAGAGACTCCTAGGGTGTACATCAAATCCCCACCCACTCACCCCCACCTCTGCCACTGCCATATACACATATGCACAAACAACATTTCAGCCTCTTGATGCTCAGGCCAGAGCAGCCCAGACCTTGGTATAGAAAAGCCTGTGACTGATTCAAGAGCAACATCCTGCCAGGCCACTTAATCTCTGTCAGCATCAGTTTCCCTACCACTTAGAGACTATAAAGGACTTAGTTGTTTCTTGAGATGTTGTTTTCTGCATGGGTTTGGGAGGCCTGGGGAGACGGGTGTCCCAGCCCAGATGCTGGTTGTTGTGGGCCAGCAGGACTATAAAGGTCTGAGTCTTTTCAGAGTCTCTCCTGCCCCCACTGAACCCCTGGCACTTCCCCACTTGCCTTTGGTCTGGGGTCTATGCTGAGCCTGGCCCATGTCAACTTGTTCTTCTCTTGACAGGGCAAGTTCATTCGAATCAACTTCGATGTCACCGGTTACATTGTAGGTGCCAACATTGAAACATGTATCCTTTACTGAGCTGGGGTAGGGTTACGTGTAAATCCCTCAACATCTACCAAACCCTTTGTCCTCCAAGAGTTCGTCTGAGATCAGCTGCCCTTCATAAGCCCATGAATCAGAAATAGTGGCCAACTCTGCCAGCTCTTGGGTCCCTTGTAACTTTACAGGGAGCCTACCAGGTCCTGGAGCACCTGTAGCAGTGGCTTGGGAAGGTGGGTTGATGGTTTGGTTTTGGGAACTGACTTCATGAGCTATGAGCTGAGTCCCTAAGCTGACCCCAGAGCCCTTAACTTCTCGCCAACCAGATCTTCTGGAAAAGTCTCGGGCTATTCGCCAGGCTAGGGACGAGAGAACGTTCCATATCTTCTACTATCTGATTGCTGGAGCCAAGGAAAAGATGAAAAGTGAGTTTGTCCTGTGACGGGATCGAGGGTCAGTGACTGGGAAAGACCTGATATCGGGGTGCAGTTCCTCACCTCCTGCAGTGCACGAGGGTGGCCTTTATTAAGTTATCCTCACCAGGTAGGTGTTTGATATGGTAGATGGCTATTAGTCACACAGTAGAGCATTAGCTGTTTAGGTTCAGTTACAGTCTGCATCTCTAAAGGAAGCAGGAAGCAGTTCACAATGACCTGGATGCCAGTTAGAAAACTTGCCAGGTACCAGGTAGGGTGGTACATTTCTTAAATCTCAACACTCAAGAAACAGAGACCAAGAGATCTTTATGGGTTTGAAGCCAGCCTGGGCTACATAGTGAGTTCCAGCGCAGCTATGGCTACATAGTGAGACACTGCCTTGACTGATAAATGCCTTGACTATTTAGTTCTTGGCTTTGAGATCAGTTCTTACTTTGTACTCTGGGTAGCCTAGAAATTGTTGCGTATCCCAATTTAGTATTGAATTTGTAATTCTTCTGCCTCAACCTCTCAAGTACTGAACTTATTAGGCATGAACCCCCAAACCCAGCCTTATATTTTGAGTTTAGAAGCAATTTGGAGGGGTAGTTAATTCACGACTTTCCATTATACACCTCTTGTTGTTTTGTTTTGAGTCAGGGTCTTCTGTGACCCAGGCTGGTCTCAAACTCTCTACATAGCCAAGGCTGACCTTGAACTCCTGATTTTCCTGCTCCACCTCCCAAGTGTTGTAATCACAGGAATGTGCCATCTCTCTCCCTTTCTCCTTCCCTGCATTCTTTCTTTTGACTCTGGGGATGGAGCCCTGGCCTTTGCAAACATCAGGTACATCCTGTCCTATAAATTGAGCTACACCCCAGCCAAACCGACTTTTGTTTTGTTTTGTTTTGTTTTGTTTTGTTTTGTTTTGTTTTTCGAGACAGGGTTTCTCTGTGTAGTCCTGGCTGTCCTGGAACTCACTCTGTAGACCAGGGTGGCCTCGAACTCAGAAATCCACCTGCCTCTGCCTCCCAAGTGCTGGGATTAAAGGCGTGCACTGCCCGGCACATTATTTTTTCCAACATAATATTTTTATTGATTATTTGAGAATTTCAACAATGCACCCCTCATACTCGCTTCCTAATCCTCCCAGTTCACCTCCCTACCCTTGTGCCTTCCCCCCAAAAAGAGACAAAAAGAAAAAAATTGCACCAAGTTCAGTTTATGTTGTCCATATACTCACTGGAACATGGTCAAGCTCCCAGTGGCCAGCCCCTTAAAGATAACTGAGTCCTTTCTTCACCATCCCTACTCCTACCAGGAGCCATCAACTGTGAAGAGCCACACTTCCGCATCCATATTATAGTTTTAAGGGCTTTCTTCAATGGTTTCTTGTCCAGACTAGTGGGGTTTCTTTGGTGGGGGGGGAATTGTCACATAAGCCTCACAGTTGAGGGAGCAAACTTTTGTAAAATTTTATTTATTTATTTTATGTATATACAAGTACACTGTCACTGTCTTCAGACACACCAGAAGAAGGCATCAGATCCCATTACAGATGGTTGTGAGCTACCTTGTTGTTGCTGGGAATTGAACTCAGGACCTCTGGAAGAGCAGTCAGTGCTCTTTACCTCTAAGCCATTTCTCCAGCCCTGTGGAATCAAACACTTAAAGGAACATCAAAATTATAGCCACAAAAGGGACACATCCGTCAGTGAATACGGAATCTACATTCTATAATTAGAGTTAGGATTAAGTTAGAAAACTGATGGCAATAGCACAAACTTGGTTTCCATCAGTTTTTTTGCCCTGCAGTTAATTATTTTGGTTGAGAAGATTAACAAAAAGGACTGGTGTGAAGCACACCTGTCATCTTAGCACTGGGAGGAGGAAGCAGGATAATGTCAAGGCTAGCATGGGTTACATAATGCGACCCTGGAAAAAGGAAGGGAGAGAGGAGAAAGGAAAGGAAAAAGAAAGAAAAGAAGGAAAGGAAGAGAGAAGGAAAGAAAGTGAAAGAAAAAGGAAAGAAAGCTATGAAAGGGCTGTAATCAGCCCAGCTGTTATCGAGTGTTTTACACAGCCCGGCCACTAGGGGCTGTCGCTCCTCGGTTCATTGTTGAAGATTCGCATTCTGGAGCACCTGACGTGAGAGGATACAGGGTACTGAGTAGATGCTACATCAGCAAAGAGATGAGTTAGCAATTCACAGTGGGAGGCTCTGGGACAGCTTGTGAAAGTTGTTTATCCTTCTTCCCTTTAGAGTCCCAGCTGCATTTTGCTTCATGCTCTGTAGCATGGAGGACCAATGGCAGCTGGGCAAGGGGCCAGGGGCCAGGGCAGAGTCTAGAGTCAATTGCATTTCTTTTGTTTTGTTTTGCTTTGCTTTGAATGGGGATCTCACTGAGTAGCCCAGGCTAGTCTGAAAGTCACAGCAATCCCCTTGCCTCTAGCTCTGAAGTACTGAGATTACAGGCATGCTCTACCACACCCAGTCTTAGTATTCTTGATGACAAAGCTAGGGAAAAGGAAAGTTGAGAGGTTGAAATACCCATGAATCTCTCCAAACCATGGATAATGGTGGTGTTGGCAAAGACCCAAGTCCTTGTGACTAGTCCCATGTTTCTCTGAACCCAGAAGCTTGAGTTACCTCGGTCTTGGATACTTTGAACCTTACTGAGTGGCTTTCAGGTGACCTGACCCATAAAAGACTTTGGCTTAAAAAGAAAAGCCTGATCTCACTCCAAAGTATCTCTAATTGGCTTAGAGAGAAACAAAAATGAGTTGGAAGGGTAATGCTGAGGTAAGAAAGGAAGAATTGCCTATAAATGGGCAGGATAAAAAATGAGCAGCAAGCCGGGCAGTGGTGGCGCACACCTTTAATCCCAGCACTTGGGAGGTAGAGGCAGGTGGATCTGAGTTTGAGGCTAGCCTGGTCTACAGAGTGAGGTCCAGGGCAGCTGGGGCTACACAGGAAACCCTGTCTGGATAAAAAGGAAAAAAGGAAAAAAAGAAAAAAAAATTGAGCAGCAGCAAAGGAAATAGAGTAGCGGAGCTTTGTAACGTTGTAACTCTGTGGGGTTAGAGCTGAGTGTTAACTCTGTGGGGTTAGAGTTCAGTGTAACTTTGTGGGATCAAAGCTCAGTTAACTCCGTGGGGTTAGAGTTCAGTGTAACTTTGTGGGATCAGAGCTCAGTTAACTCTGTGTGGTTAGAGCTCAGTTAACTCTGTGGGATCAGAGCTCAGTTAACTCTGGGATTAGAGCTCAGTTAACTCTGTGGGGTTAGAGCTCAGTGTAACTTTGTGGGATCAGAGCTCAGTTAACTCTGTGGGGTTAGAAAGGCAGCACACTGGATGAAGCACTTGTTGCATAAGCATGAAGATCTGAATTCTAGATCTGCTAAAGCCACATAAAGGCTAGGAGCTCAACGTGACCTGCCTGTAATCCCATCACTCACAGGGTAGAAGCAGGGGATCCCCAGACTAGCTAATCTAGCTGATGAATTTCTGAGCTCTGGGCTCAGTGAGAGGGCCCTCCTAAAGAATAAGGGGGGTGTGTATTGGGAGGTGGATGATTGGAAAAGACTGGTTGTAAACTTCAAGTCTCTACATGGACACACACACACACACTTCTATACACAGGAGAACACACATATGCACTATATAAATGCAAAGAGAGAGAAAGAGGGTGCCTTTTTTCAGAATAATCGGGTTTTATTTTCCCCCTTGAGATACGGTTGCTAAACTTCCTTCCCACAGCACATCTATCCCTCCTTACCTCCTAGCTACAAACAGAGGTAAGATGACACCAAAGTTCACTCTGGGGAAACAATCGAGTTCATTGGGCTTTCTTACCTCCATAAGGAAGGTAAGGGGTGGTGTACAGGGGTATGGATAGGCCACCCTTAGAAAGCCTTTACCAGTAAGGATAAGAGTCCCTTTCTCCTAGTCTTCTCTGGCCTGATGATAGCCTTCCCCAAGGCCACATTAAGGTAGTCACACAGTTGCATACCATAGGGAACAGCCAGAAACTCTGGTGAGGATTTCATGGCTCTCCCCACCCCTCCATGAGAGGATATATACAGTCAGAAAGCCCAAGATGATTCTGTTGCAAGAGGACACAGCTAAACTCCCCAAGATTGTGGTTGCTTGGCTCAGAATACACTCACTCCCAACAGTCTCCTTCCAGACTGGCCTTAAACTTGAGATTCCCTGCCTTTAGAAAATGGGCCTATAGGCTTATACAGGCATGTACAAGCAAGCCAGACACAAACAAGTTTTATTAGACATTATAATATATACAAGGGATTGGCAAATGGGTTTATTAAGAGGCCAGATAGTAAACATCCTAAACTTTGAGCACCGTCTGTTTTTGTCAAAGCTGCTTACTATTACAGTGGGAGAGCTCACAAGTAAATTGAGGCAGTCCTGTTTTAATAAAACTTTATTTACAAAGACAACCAGTGGGCCAGATTTGTTAACCTCTGATAAAAGGCTTGTGAGATAAAAGGTGAAAGCTAAGTCTTTATGTGCCAGAGTAGGAATTCAGTATATCAGACCTAAATTTGATGTTCTGAAATACCTTGTTTGTTATGCACAAGGCAGTACATAATATACTGTTTAGGATGTAACTCTATTGTTGTCTTAACTACTCTCTATTGCCTTAGATAGTAATTTATTTTTAAAATAAATTTAAAAAAATATGTGTACATGTTTGGGTTTAAACATAACACACAGGTCCAGTGGGCATGGTGGTGCATGTCTATGACTCCCGCACCAAGAAGGTAATCAGTATCAGCTTGGGTTGCGTAGTAAGAACCTGTTTCAAAACTACAAACAACTATGTGTGTACGTGTGTGTGTATGTATGCATGTGTGTGAGCGCGTGTGCATGTGTGTGTGTGAGCGTGTGTGCATATGTGTGCATGTGTGTGTGTGTGTGTGTGTGTGTGTGTACACATAAGTAAAAAGAGATGATTTAACTTTTTAACTTTGTTTTTGGAGTCAAAGGCTTGAGAAATTCAGACCAGACACATTCCTCACTGAGCTGAAGCAACCCCATGTTAAGGGCTGTGGTTGAACAGTACAGATAAGGCTGGACTTTTAGCTGCCTGGTACCCTGGTGCAGGACACAACAAGCACCACTGTATGAAGTCAGCACTGGCTGGTGAGGACTGTACATGATGACATACGGGAAGAGTTTTCACTGCCCAAACCTTGAGAAAGGGAGAGAGGTGACGATGGCCCAGATGTTGCTAGGACCTGTCAGACTGAAGGTGAAAGCATGTCTCCATGTTCAGCTCGCTCTCCTTTCTTGTAGGTGACCTCCTTTTGGAGAGCTTCAATAGCTACACATTTTTATCCAATGGCTTTGTGCCCATCCCAGCTGCACAAGACGATGAGATGTTCCAGGAGACACTGGAGGCCATGTCCATCATGGGCTTCAGTGAAGAAGAACAGCTGGGTGAGTTTCATACCTTGTATCTAGTAAACTGGATTTGTGATGCTAGGGGATTCTTTACTGGCCCGCATCTCGTCAGGATGCATGGCTACTCTCTGGATTCCCTACCTCCTGAAAGGAGGCATAGAGGGAGGGAAGAAAAACCAAGAGAAAGAAAAGTGAATCCTTCCACATGTGACCTATTAGGCAAGTGGCTGAAATAAAGCTCTTTTGGTTACAATTGACCCAAATTGGCTAAAACAAAAAAAGTGATTCATTCTGTGTTAGTTTCTTCTGTTAACCTGAGGACACACTGGACAGAAGCAGCTTAAGAAAGGGAAGATTTATCTTGGCTTGTGGTCTCTAGGGTCTCACTCCGTTATGAAGGGAAGGCCTGGTGGAACTATTCAGACAGTGGCAGCAGGAATATATAGCAGAGCTCCTTAAATCACAGCAGGCAGGAAGCAGAGTGGGAAGGAACTGCCCTTGCCAGCCCATTTCCACAGGCCAGGCCCTATCTACAGGCTTTCAAAATAGCATCATTACCTGGGGACCAAGAGCTGGGAAGATAAGCCTATGGAGAATGGCCCAAAATCAAACCAATCAATCCAGTATTAGAAAATTTAGATGGGCTGGTTCTAGGTTCTTGGGAATCCGAATTTCTCTTAAAGGCTGGTTTCTGGTCTGGAAACACTTTTCTTTCTGGCTCAGACCAGCTCCAGCATTCAGAATTAACCAGGGCAGGACTGTGGTAAACTGGCCTCCCTTCCCACACCCTCTTTGTATAATATATACAATATATTCCCAGTTGCTACAGTGAGGACCATAGGATAGGCTGGTATCTATAGGACAGCCTACAATCCAGAAAAAGAAGGTTCTAGGACAGCTTAGACAGATGGGTGGTGTCTGTGGCTCCTGTGTTAGCAGCCAGAGCCATGGACTCCTATCTAATGCATCTTCTTGGAGACAAGGATCAATTTGACTCTTAATCTAGTTTTAAGAAAACACAAAGTGATATGAAATACTGAAGTGGGTACCAGCTGTGTACTTCTTATTTTCCTCTTAAGACACCAAGATGCTCAATGTATTTTATTCCAATAGTGAAAGAAAAAAAATAGGAATAAAGTGATTAATAAAAGTTATTGTTATCTGTTCCTGTAAATGGGGACAGATGGAGTCATTTAAATTGTGTTTTGGGAAAATGACATCTGTATCAGTACTCACAGGAGATTAAAAGAGAAAGTAGTAAAGAACAAAGCAAGACTTTTTAGCTTTTCGAGACAGTGTCTCATGTAGTCCAGGATATCCCAGAACTCCTTATGTTGCCAAAGACCATCGTGAACACCTGATCTCCCTACTTCTCCCTCCTGAGTGCTGGGATAACAGGTGTGTCCATCACATCTTTATGGGGTGCAGGGAATCAAGCCAGGCTTCCTGCAGGTTAGGCAAGTCCCTTACCAATGGCACAGTGGTTTTTCTGTGAGGAAACTGAGGCAGAGAAGCAAAAAGTTAACTGCTGCTGGGGCTAACTGGGGCTAACTGGGGCTAACTTGGGACCCTGATTTTTCCCATAGAAGTTTGGGTCCTTAAACTTCTTGAATAATTTATGCCAGGAACCAGGTAGAAAGCAGGCTAAATGGCCAGGCATAGTGGCACATGCCTGTAATCTCAGCACTTGGGAGGCTGAGGCAGGAGGGTTGTTGTGAGCTTGAAGCAGACAGGGGTGTAGACTGAGACCGCCTCTCAGAGACAAAAACAAACAAGCAAACCACTCATGGAGGCACACACCTTTGATCCCACCCAGGGCCACACAGGCAGAGCCAGAAGACTCTCTGAGTTCCACGCCAGCCAGAACTACGCAGAGAAAACCTGTCTCAAAAAAAAAAAAAAACCAAAATAATAATAACAATAACAACAACGCAAACAAATGAAAACAGAATAAAGCCAGGTGGTGGTAGTGCATGCCTTTGATCCCAGCACTTGGGAGGCAATGGCAGGCAGATCTCTGAGTGTGAGGCCAGTCTAGTCTACAAAGGAAGTTCAAAGATAGCTAGGGATATACAGAAAAAACTCTGTTTAAAAAAAAAAAAACAAGAAAAAAATGAAAAGAAAATATCAAGGAAGACTTAAATCAATGATGGAGCAGATAGGACACAAATAGAGCAAGGGTACCACGCATTGCCTTCTGTAGGGGTACATGCCTGTAAACATAGCACCTGGACGGGTGAGGCAGGAGAACTGATCTTAAGGTCAGCCTGAGCTAAGCAGTGAGATCTGTCTGAAAGTAGGAAAATGTGTCAACAATCACTGTCCTCAAGATAAACCTAAGCCAACATTTCCAGCTCTAGAGGTGGGCACTGCTGCCACCTACTGGTAAGTGATGAGAATGCTGCCATCATTCAGAATTTCTGCCAAACTCAGTAAGGCTGAGCTGGAATTAGATGGCACATTGGCAATACTTAGCTTAGACTTGTACTTTTGAGGACCTCAAGGCCAGCACTTCCTAGTTTACAAAGTTCCTTTTGTGAGTGTTAGTTTAAAAGAGGACACTCTTGGCAGTGCCCTGTCTGTAACAGCTTCACAGTGAAGAGGAGTGTGGGTGGGGGCGGGTTAGCAGTTAGCAACTGGGTCTCCCTCCTCTTGACTGTGACTGGGTCTTGTGGTATGAGGTCATCTGCTATGAAGAAGCTAAAACCCATGGTGTGGCCCAGGGAACCAAAGAAAGCTGGAGTTTCTAGGCTTTGTTACTGGAACATGATAACTTCTTGGTGAACAATTCCACAGTTCAGTGAGGTCTATTGGCAATCATCAGTGACACACCCTCCACATCCCCAGGCATTCTTACCTACCCACCTCCATCCATCTTCTATCCATGCACCCATTTACTCTATCCATTCATCTTTAATCCATCCATTCATATATCTTTCTTTCTTTCATTCATTCATTCATTTATCTATCTCCGCTCAGGAATCCATCTTCTATCTATTTATCCATCTATGCATCCGACCTCCATCACTCCTCCATCCATGCCTTCCATCTATCTTCCATCCATTCATTCTTCCATTCATAATAGTCAGTGAGATACATTTGGTCCATGGCTGGAGCTTACAAGTCCCTGCTGCATAAAGAAATCCCATGTGCACAATACAAAGTTTTTCAGCAACTTCCTGGCCATACTCAGCTCCCACACCTAAGCATCTTCTTGTGCAAGTCAGGGAGTCAGACAGTCTTGTCCAGAACAAGAACTCTGAACTTGGCCTACAGATGGATGACACTGGGTGACTCTGGGTATCCAGTGATGATTAGATTGATGGCTTTCAAAACACTTTGGGCTGTTACTGACTAATCCACTGATCTCTCCCTACTTCAGCCATCTTGAAGGTAGTATCATCTGTTCTTCAGCTTGGAAACATTGTCTTCAAGAAGGAGCGAAACACAGACCAGGCATCCATGCCTGATAACACAGGTACTTGTCACTTTTCCCAGCAATGAGAGCTTCTGGAATAGGGGGCCAGGTCACACTCAGGCGCTGGCGGTATAGATGCTCCCCTTATCTATGGCTACACATAGCAGGCAGCTGTGGTCTTAAAGTACAAGACAGCACAAGGAGAGAGTTTGACAGAGAAAAGCCACCTTTCAGTGACTTTTATTATAATACACTGTTATAATTATGACATTTATTGTTACTGTAATTGTTACTTTATTAATAGTAGCTCTTTTGGAGACAAGGAAGGCCTCAATGGCTAGCCCAGGCTGGCCTAGAACTCCCAGCTCTCCAGCCTCAGTCTCCAAGTCCTAGGAGGGCAAGTATGCTCACTGTGCTGGCTACCTGACTTATTCATACTTACTGTTGTTAGCTCCTCACGGTATCTACTGTCTAAGTTAAACTCTATCAGAGGTCTCTATGCAGGAAAGTATCAGCATGCACAGGGCTGGCACCATCTCGGTGCAAGACATTCACTCACGTCTTAGGCATATGCCCCCCATCGCTATGGGGGCTTTCTGCTGTCTCTGCCTCTTCCTTCAAGTGTTTCATGAGTACAGATCCCACAGCACAAAGTCAGAAGCTGAGTGTTTCCAGCCAGATAGGCCCTCATTGGTCACCTCTTCTGAACTCTCCAGTGGTTTTTGTATTGAATAAGCATTTCCTAAGCAGGTGTACTCTGCCAGGCCTTAAGACACAGCAGAAAGCAAACCAGCTCAGCTCGTCATATGGTTCAGTCTTGCTGAGGAGCTAGGCCTCAAGCTCCTTACAAATGAAGGGCCCCAGATAAAGCATGGGTGGTCCAACGGAACCCAGCTTCCAGACAAGCCATAACACTTTCCACCACAAAAATGTTCCATGGGACAGGACAGGTGGCTCAGAGGCTACAAGCACTTGTTGTTCTTCTAGAGGACCTAAGTGCGATTCTCAGAATCCCAGTCAGAAATCTCCCAACTGCCTGTAACTTCAGCTCTTGGATATCCATCACTCTTTTCAGCACACACATGCATGTGTGCCTACTCACGCATATGTGTAAACAAAAACAAAACCTTGAAAAGGAGATTCTACTATAAAGTGCTATTTCTCTAAAATTCTTATTTAACTCAGAACCCTGGTTCCCCTCCTCTGGATTTTTCACCACTGATTCTGGCTATCTTTCTGGAAAATACTCAAAATTTTCTGTTTCTAAGAGGATCACCTGGTTCCTACCACTCTTAGTAGTAGCTAAATATCAGGTTTCTAGTTTTGGGGCCACCACAGACGATATATTACATCACTTTACAGCCCCACAGAGACCACGCTATTGGACATATATTTTGTAGTAACCCACCACCCCAAAATGTGGCACGTGAATGGGTTCCAATTTGCCATGAGAATCCAGAGACATGAAGAGATAGCTTGTGAAGCAGTGGAGGAACCCTAAACTTTAATACTATCTGTACCCCCATATCCACATGTGATAGACAAATCTTTGTATGTAGGAAGCAGCTGGTGGTGTGCTTCTGTGTGTTTTTGAAAATGAGTTTTTAAATGCAGAAAAATATACAGTAATATAACGAGCCACATGTTTATGACCAGAATAGACATATATGAATACATTTTAGTTTTCCTTTTTCTTCTTTTGTTTGAAGTTCTTTCTGTTTCTTTACCTGTTGTTTTTTGAGGCAGGGTCTCATATAGCCCATGCAGGGCTCAAACTCACTGTTTGGGCAGAGGTGATCTTGCCCTTATTAGGCTCCTCCCGCCTCCATCTCCCAAGTGCAGGCATGACAGGTATGCACCACCACATGGGTGCATGAACATTTCTTTTTCTTTAAAGGGAATTGAACAGTAGAGATGACATCACTTGGTCCCAGGGGGCACCTGTTCTCTTTGGTGGCATAGTTAAAATGCTTCTTTTCTCAAACTCACGCAGCTGCTCAGAAGGTTTGCCACCTTGTGGGGATTAATGTAACAGACTTCACCAGAGCCATCCTGACTCCACGTATCAAAGTTGGACGGGATGTGGTGCAGAAAGCTCAGACCAAAGAACAGGTAATAATGCTGTGGCTGTTTATGCTGCAGACCTTCTATCCATTTATCATCCACCCCATATACATGACATCTACCTGTTCATCCATCCACCATCCATGCATCCGCCCACATGCCCGTCTGTCCTCCCACCTAGCTACCTGCTCACCAGACATCATCCACCCAATCATTTTTCATCTACTTTCCTATCCAAACAGTAATCTAACAACCATCCATTCATTATCTACCATCCATTATCCACCCATCTACCTACCCATAAATCCACACATTGACTCAACCACCTATCCATTCACCTGCCCACCCACCCATCCATATATTTACCCATTAACCACCCCTCTACAACCCACTCATCTACCATTCCTATACCCATCTACCTGTCCCTCTATTCATCCACCTATTCATTCACCCCTATATTCTTCATCTATCTGATACTAAAATATCTGCATCCTATGCCAACTTTTTTGGACACTGCTAACCAAAAACAGAATCATTCACACATCACTGACCCGACTTGTGGAAATGGCTATATTTTCAAGAAGCAGGGCTGACAGCCTCTAATTGATTCTTAACCAGAACAGGCTCCACAGGATTCTCATGGGTGGCATTTCATTAACTATCTAGTCATCCTTTAAGCCTGACCACTCTTCTTGCCACTTTTCTGCTGGCAATACCCATGTTTCCTTCATTGCCCCTGCAGGCTGACTTTGCCATTGAGGCCTTAGCCAAGGCCACCTACGAGCGCCTTTTCCGATGGATTCTCAGCCGTGTGAATAAAGCCTTGGACAAGACCCATCGGCAGGGGGCCTCCTTCCTGGGCATTCTGGATATTGCTGGGTTTGAAATCTTTGAGGTATATGTGTGGTCTTGGTCATCTGGGATAGGGCTTTGAGATGTTGCTGTTTTGTAGAAAGGCACACAGATAGGCACTATAGGTAGGAAGCTTTTTGGTAAGAGACATAAATTCACTATGTATTAGATTGTATAAGTTGGCCGGTCAGCAAAGCCGGATGCAGCAGGCAGGACCTACGTGCTCTGTTTTCTACCACACTGGCTCCATCTCTGACCGCTCTTTCCTCATGGGTTTGAGAGAGTGCCAGGGCTCCAGATTTCTACTTAGCAAGCTTATTTTTAAAAAAAGCATCCAATTCTCAGAGCTTCAACCCAGATCTTGAAGTAGAAGTCACATTGGTCCCTGCTCACTTGAGCTAAGCCAATGGGTCACCTCTAAGTTGAGCACCGAGCCCAGGTTCTTTATTATATTTCATGTAGTGTACACAGAGTGCCTGGGTCCCACTCCCATGAGTTGGAGGGAATTTCTCAGAGTAAGAGTCTGAGAGATGTATCAAAGAGGTCCTCTGTGGGATCTCCCTGTCATTTGAGCCTAAGTTTCCCTCTCTATAAAATGGTGAAGAGAACATGCCTTATATGGTTAGTCCACCTATGTGAAGGTAGAAAAGATGAGGACCCTGTGGTATGGGAATGGGTCACTTATGCCAGTCATACTCAGCTTTACACCATGTTAGTTGAGTCTTGCACCTCTCTGGATGCTGAGGTCCAAGTCATGGGGCTTCTTGCAGCTGAGCTCCCTGCCTTATGAGCTCACCCAGCTCAGCTGTCCTCCCTCCCCTTGCATATGTGCAGGTAAACTCCTTCGAGCAGCTGTGCATCAACTACACCAACGAGAAGCTGCAGCAGCTGTTCAACCACACCATGTTCATCCTGGAGCAGGAAGAGTACCAACGAGAGGGCATCGAATGGAACTTCATCGACTTTGGTCTGGACCTGCAGCCTTGTATTGAGCTGATTGAGCGGCCGGTGAGGGGCTGGCACTGTGCGTGCATGGCCCATTTGTACACACCTAGTCAGAGAATGCTTTCCGTGTGAACAGTGCCTTTGGGCAAGTCCTGCAAGGCTGTAAATGAAGTCCTTGGGAACTAGGCCATGCTTTCTGTTAACCCATGTTTACAATCGAAACTTTTTGTTTGTTTTGTTTTGTTTCCTTTGTTTTGTTTTGTTTTGTTGTTTTTACACCACCTTTCCCTCTTTTTGAGATAACTCACCTGGAACTCAGTATGTACACAGAGGCTAGCCTCTAACCCTAAGAGTCCTCCTGCCTCAGCACCACAAGTTAGTCATGTCATTCCTTGGCGAAATAATTATTTTATCAATTCTAGGCTTGCAATCCAGAACCTTGCCCACATTAGGCAAGTGCTCTTTCATTTAAAGTTTAAAAATAGTTTTATTAACTTATATTAATTTTCTGATTTAGAGTCTGTTGTAGCCCGGACTGGTCTCAAACTTACCATGTAGTCTAGGAGACTTTGAGCTTCTTATCTCCCTGCCTCCCACTCCCAAGTGCTGGGTTTGCAGGTATACACCGCCTTTCTTGGCTGACACATGATCATGACAATCCTCCTGCCTCAGCCTTCCTGGGCTAGTGTTAGGGTGTACCTCACCATGATGCAGTTCCACCAGTTTTCCTCTTCCTCTCCTCTATCCATTCATTCCCTAAGAGTCTGTGCTTTGTCCACTGATATATCCCAAACTTCTAGAGCCATAGTAGGCTAATAGTCACCATGGGCTGGGCCTCTTCTTTAAGTGTTGGGGCTGTAACTATGAACAAGATGGGCATGGACCCTCACCCCTTGGAAGGGCCAGTGGTACAACCAACTGACACTCCTGGCAAGGCACTATGGAAACAACCAGGAAATGGTTCTATGTGGTGGAGTCCTCAAAGTGGAGATAGTTCCCCCAGGGTGAATGATACATACCAACACCTTAATTTAGATCCTCTCAAACATAGTGAAAGGGATTCTGGGTAAATTTATAAGGAAACAAAGCAACAGATTCATTTGAAATTCTTATGTAATTTTGACTGGGTATGGTGTCTCACATCTATAATCCCAGCACTTAGGAGGCTGAAACAGGAGGATTGCTGCAGGTTTGAGATTAGTGTTAACTGAATAGTGAGTTTTGGCAGCCTGGGATATAGTGTCTCAAAGTGTATATGAGAGCCTGGGGTACAAAATAAACCCAATAAAACAGGCTCTAGGCCCTGAGTTCCATTCTCATTCAAGATGGGAGAGAAGAATGCAATCTTTGTGTATTGCCCAGTGTGGATATCAGCAAGCACTGTGTTCTGTTAGTTCTTGCTTTCAGTCCCTCAAGCTGTCTATTGACAGAAGGGTAATGGTTTAATAGATTTGACATGGAAGAAAGAGGGTATGGATTTACCTTAGATTATAAGCAAAATTCAGTAACAATGCCAAGAGGACTCCTGTGTGTGACCTCTCACGTAGTTCAGCCTGGCTTTGAACTTGTTTGTAGCTGAATTAGCATTGAACTGATTCTCCTTGCCTCTGCCTCCCACATGTCAAGGCTTTAGTCCTATGCCACCACACTTGACAATATGTGTGGAATGTGTATGATTGACCCTTCCTGGTGAGCCTGGGGTTCTCCTGCCTGGTGGTGACCTTGCCTTTCTATGTCCCCAGAACAACCCTCCCGGTGTGCTGGCCCTGCTGGATGAAGAATGCTGGTTCCCCAAAGCTACGGACAAGTCTTTTGTGGAGAAGCTGTGCTCAGAGCAGGGCAATCACCCCAAATTTCAGAAGCCCAAGCAGCTAAAGGACAAAACAGAGTTCTCCATCATCCACTATGCTGGGAAGGTACTGGTTAGGGGCTCTTGAGGAATGCTTTGTCTCAAAGGAACTTGGGAGGGTGTTCACATCAAGGGTGCTTTGGCAGTGGCTGTGTCCTCCAAACACTTGTAGCAAGGTGGTTCTCAGTTAGGGGCTCTGTACAATTTGTCTAAGTGACTGTCAAGAGTGGAAGTGACCATCTCTGACATATGTCAACTGTGCTGACCAGACTGTTTTTCCCTGAAAAAACTCCAAATACATCTTGCTTCATGGCAAACCCAACAGGCAAGGCCCCTGGAGTGAGGGCACTAATGAGTCTTCTATAGACTCACAGGAATCCCTGACATTACCACTGTGCTCCATCTGAGGGAACTGTGCTAGCGACATCATCATTGTCACTGTCATCTTGGATATTAGTATGTCCTGAACAGCATAGAAATGCTACAGCTCACCTCTGCTGGTACGGCACAAACATGGCACACAGATACACGCAGGCAAAACAGCCACACTTATAAGATAAAAAATATTTTAGAAAGAAAAGCCATAGCTTGCTCTGGCATGCAGAACTCTCTTCCTTAGGCTGCTTTTGGTCAAGGCGTTTCACATAGCAATAGAAAACAAACTAGGGCAATATACCCTGCTTGACATCCTAGGGTCAATCTCCAGTGCTATAATGCAGTATAGTACAGCCTTGGCTATAAGAATCCTGTTCATCAGACAGTGGGGAAAGCCCTGTGCTCAATTTAAGAATGAGAATTCTTGTCAAACTGCCCAGGAGTAGGGGAGATATGGGGTATTTAAGATGGCTTTTGTCACCATTAGCTCCTTTGGCCATTTCTGGGGCTAAGTGTGAGACTCTGGCAGAAGGTGGCATCTCTGAGACTGTGGAACAGTAAGAGGTTTTTCTGGCACTAGCTTCCACAGGTGGATGCCCTGTACGGCATCCCTATAGGATCCCTGAAGATTCTGACCTTCTGGTTTCTTCCTTGCTATGGGTGACTGCCTCAAAAGTGTCATTTCTCATTTGATGTCTACAGGTGTGAGAGGAATGTGGGAGGATTTGGGCTTTGCAGTAGGTTTCTGAGCCTGATGGCAGGGTGGCTTTTGGCAGGTGGACTATAACGCAAGTGCCTGGCTGACCAAGAACATGGACCCACTAAATGACAATGTGACGTCACTCCTCAATGCCTCTTCAGACAAGTTTGTGGCTGACCTGTGGAAGGATGGTAAGTCCCTCTTATCCTGACACAGCTTTATGCCAGAAGGCTGAACACCTCAGACCTACTTATTGGTTTATACATCTGCCCAGACTTGGAGGCTCCATGTGGGAACAGGGAATGGACCAGGCTGTCACATGCTCACACTATCATATTGAAACAACTTTGTACAACACGATTCTTTCTTCATAGAAAGTAAGAGCTTATCCTTAGCTGAGTGGGAGTGACTGTGGATGGAGAACACAGATTCAGGACATTTTGAATGGCATGTCTCAATGTGGAAATGGTTTCATTATATTTTACTGTCCCATAACAAAAGGAAGTCATAAATCAAGGCAATCTTTTAAGGACTCTGGTGGGGACCTAATAATATTTTTAGCTTTGGGGCCAATGGAAGTTGGTGGTCTGTTAAGACAGCCTCAAAGGTTTCATAGGATAGTCAGATTTATATTAGGTCAGGCATGGATGGAGACAGTAAATGGCCATTAGTATCTAAAGATAGCCCAAGATGATTTGGCTCTGAATCTGCAACATTCCAACTCTCCATCAGTAATAACATAGATCTGCCTCCTTTTCTGGAAAATTCAGTTCATAGCCTCTTCTTAAACAAGGGACACTAAGCATCCCCATTCTATTCTGAACTCACCAAAAAAGTCCCGTTTCACAGCCCTGGAAATGGTATAACTGGGCATGATGAAGCAGTCAGTCCCCTTCTGAAGTCAAAAGGACACACGTCACAGACTCTTCTTGTCTCTCATGATCATCAGTATGACCTTGGGCATGTTGACTAACTTTGTTGAGCCTGGATGTCCTCATTTGTAAACTGGGTCAGTACCATGTCTCACTTGCCATAGGAATTGTATGAGGTTGGCTCTCACCAGTGGTTCTCAGCCTTGCACCAGGACCTCCCTATTAAATCACAGGCTGGGGCACATAGGATGCTCTGGTTCCATCTAGTGCTACATCTCCTGGGCACAGTAGCAGCACCTACTGGACTCTTAGAGCATCTCATTCCATCCTAGAGAAGGCACAGGAAGAGTATGGCTATGTGGCTGGGCACCTGCCCAAAGCAGATGCTTCCTGTGCTAATATTACCCACTAATATCTATCTATCAAGCACTTACCAGTCCTCCTCAGAGCACTTGCTGTGTCTTCTAACTACCTATGTCTGCATGGACAGATGGTGGGCCACCATACCTCCTCCTTCTCTGAATTTTCTCAGAGATCAGCTTCTCAGGCACACTCCTCATCACCCTGTTGAAGGAAGGTCCTTCTCCTTCCTTCTCCTCTTGTTCCATTTTCTTTTTCTTTTCCTTTTCTTCCCTCTTCCCACTCCTTCCTTCTCCCCTCCCCCTATCCTTGATTTTTCTAACCACAGCTCACCACCTGATATAAGAACACTTCACTGTCTGCCTCCTGTTAAAGATCAGTAACCTATGGGGAGAAATGGCCAGGGTCTTTGGTGAGTGCTTGGGGCCTATACACAGTTAGTTCTCAGGAAATCTCCAGAGATAAAGGAAGTATTGAAGGCTACTGTGGAGCTGAGGGCTCTCTATGCCTTGTGTCCACATTGCATCCTTAGGATAGTGCTACTGCTTTCATTGTTAAGAAAGGAAAACTGAACTTAGAACATGGTGCCAGGGACAGGCCAGTGAGTTAATACCAAGAATAAAACTGACTCCCTTGGTCTCTGTGACAAGAACAGAGGACATTGGCTTATCTTGCCATTCAGGTGCCCTCAAGGATGCTCAAACTGACACTATTTAGAGGCTCTTATCTCAGCTTAACTGACCTCCAGAGGGAAAGATTGGGAATGTTACCCAGACAGGATCTGTCGTCTCCCATAGAGTATCACCTGCACAAAATACCTCCCTTGATCACCATCTTCACAGCTCAGTTCTCTGGCTTGTGGCAGAGCCCAGAAGCTGATGTCACCCTTCATGTACCCCACAGTGGACCGCATTGTGGGGCTGGACCAGATGGCCAAGATGACTGAAAGCTCACTGCCCAGTGCCTCCAAGACCAAAAAGGGCATGTTCCGCACCGTGGGCCAGCTCTACAAGGAGCAGTTGGGGAAACTGATGACCACACTGCGTAACACCACGCCCAACTTTGTGCGCTGCATCATCCCCAACCACGAGAAGAGGGTGAGGCACATCCCAACCTGGGCCGCCTGCCTATGGAACAGTGCTGGGGTGCAGGGCTGGAGAGAGGAACCTGGGAGGCAATAAGGCATGCCGATGAGGTGGACAGGCAGAAAGGGAGGTCTGTAATTGGTTCCTGCCCTGAGCACCCTCAAGGAAGGCCTACACATGTGGACAGTTGTCTGGATTTGGACCTGCTCTCCATGCCTGAAAGCAAAGGAGAGCAAGGAAGAAAAGAGAGGATAAAGGGAAGGAGGGAACAAAGGAGGAAGGAAGGGAATCTTTCTAGAGAGTGCTTGGCTAGTTAGAAGCATGGGGTGTGAGGCTACCAATCCTTCCATTCTTCCAGTAAATCTTTGCCAAGCTGCTATTTGTGACTGACAGTTGGAATACAGTGTTGAAGAAATCACTGGAAACACATTTGCTTGCCACAGTGGGAAGAGGATTGCTACAGCATCTAGTAGAGAGAGGCCAGGGAACCTGAGGGACAGCTCAGCCCACAACAGAGAATTAGTGAGCCCAAAATGTCATTGATGCTGAGGTTATGAGAGACCACAGGGACCTTGACACACAGGCTAGAAACATGATGGTAAATTAGGAAAATAACAAAAATCTTGGTTAGCTACCTCTGCCTCAAGAGCTTTAAGCATGGGTAAACAGGCTAGGGAGAGGACTGAGTTGGCAAAGGCTCTGGCTGCCAAGGCTAATGACCTGAGTTCCATCCCTGAGACCCACATGGTAGAAGGAAAAACTGACCACTGCAGGATGTCCTCCTGCCTTCACATACATACTGTGGCATACCTGTGCCCACACCTATCCCCAAATACAACATAAATATAAATGTTATTTTAAAAGGTGTGTGTGTCATCAACTTGGTGAAATGCATAGTGGGGTATGAGTATGCTTGGAGGTGTTTTAGGCCAAAATCTTGGGGTTAAGGAAATGTATAGAGGTGAGAAATTAAGTTTAGGCAAGAAAACTATAGCTAGGTGATTTTGTATTGGTTTTGTTTGTGTGCACGTGTGTGTACATGCCTGTGGATGTGGGGTATACATACACAGTGTCCTGCAGAGCTTAGAAGACAAGCCCTGGCGTCAGTCCTTAGGTACCTTCTGTTTCTGTGTGGGGCAGCTTTCTTACTGGCCTGGAGCTTTATCACGTAGGACAGCTGAGCTGGTCTGCCAGCTTTTCCCATTCCCCCTGTCTCTGCCCTTCTTACAGTTCTAGGATAGGCCCACGCTGCTATGCCCAGCTTTATTACATGGGTTCTATGAGTTTGAACTCGGAGTCTCATGCTTACAAGGCAGGCATTTTATGGAATGAGGCATCCTTCCAGCCCTTTGTTTCATATTGGTACACAAAGGTATGGAATAGAGGTGGGACTATACTAGCTTGTGGAGCTAGAGACTGGCATCCTGTCTGCAGGAAACTCCTGAAGGAGGTTAAGCAGTAGGTCATGACCAAATGAGTTAGAAGAGGCAGGCAGGGCTGAGGGGGGAGGATCAAGTCAGAAGGTGCAGTTGTCTGGGCAGTGGAGAGAGACAATGGCTTTAAAAAGTAGGTTGGGGAGATTACTTAGCCATTTTAAATGCACGTTAAGTGCTTGCCATACAAGTGCGACTTGGAGCCTCAGAAACCCACATAAATGCTAGAATCCTCAGACAGGGAATCCCCAGAATTCCAGCTAAGAAACTAGAAGTACTGCTGGCCTTTGAGTTTGAGTGAGTGAGTGAGTGAGTGAGTGAGTGAGCGAGTGAGCGAGTAAATGCCTCAATGAATAAGAAAGAAGTGATTGAGATTTCTGACACCAACTTTGTGCATCCAAATGTGAACAAACACACTTGAATATACAGACATCACACAATGCACAACCACACACACACACATACACGTCCACATACATCACACATACACCACACACATATCATGTACTCATATACATGTGAACATGTGTACTCTCATAGACATGCAAAACCACGAATGTATACAAATGTACACCATATCTGTTTTTGTTTTTATTTTTATTTATTTATTTTTTTTAAAGAGACTTACTGGGAGAGACATGGGAGGAAAGAGCTAAGGGTGGTGATGGCCCAGAAGAAAAGGAGAGAGAGGGTAGTGAGGGAATAACAGCTTCAGCTTCTGGCCAGGGGTACTGGTACCGCCAAGCACAATGGGGATTATGAAAAAAATAGGGCCAAATTGTGGAGACCCAGAGATGGTAACAAAATGCACTGTCCCTCAGCTAAACCCGGTTAAGACCCCGCAGACTGCCAGGTATGTTTTCTGGCAGGGCTTGCTGTTCCAGTGCTCACTGGTCTCCTCCGTTCCCACAGTCTGGCAAGCTGGATGCGTTTCTAGTGCTGGAGCAGCTGCGGTGCAATGGTGTGTTGGAAGGCATCCGCATCTGCCGTCAGGGCTTCCCCAACAGGATTGTCTTCCAAGAGTTCCGGCAACGGTGAGCCTGCTGGGGTGGGGCAGTGTGGAGCTAGCCTTAGGGAGAGCACAAATGATGGAGTTGTGTTGGCTGACTTCTGTCCTGTGTTTTAAGCTATGAGATCCTGGCAGCGAATGCCATCCCCAAAGGCTTCATGGATGGAAAGCAAGCCTGCATTCTCATGGTGAGTTTAAACCTGGACCCTCCCAGACATCCAACTGTGACCTTCCTGCTGTGGGTCATATTGCCAGTTGCTGATCTGGGTGGGATGGTTCTTAAATACATGTCACCACTGACTGAATGGCCCAGTTGAAAATGGTGACTCTTCTTCCTCCCTTCTCAGATCAAAGCTCTTGAACTTGATCCCAACCTGTACAGAATTGGGCAGAGCAAAATCTTCTTCCGTACGGGGGTCCTGGCCCACCTAGAGGAGGAACGAGACCTGAAGATTACTGATGTCATCATGGCCTTCCAGGCGATGTGTCGTGGCTACCTGGCCAGAAAGTAAACCCCGTTTCCTCTATCCTAAAACTTACTGCAAATGCATAGTAGAAACTTAAATCCAGAGAAAGAGATTTCAGCCCTGTATTGAGACTCTCTAATTCCAAGAAGTCATTTCTCTTAAGATGTGTCCTTAATCAACAGCTTCTGCCTGAGAGGAAAAGGTAGCTTCCAGCTGAAATGCATATGTTGGTTATAGATGTAAGAAGGACAGAATAATAGCCAATGGGCTTGAGAGTTTTAGTTATGGGTTTTTTTTTTTATTCTTTCATATATTACATCCCTACCACAGTTTCCTCTCCCTCTTCTCCTCCCAGTCTCTCCCTGCTACCTGCTCTCCTTCCTGTTCACTCCTCTTCCATTTCCCTTCAGAAAAGGGCAGGCCTCCCAGGATATCAACCAAACACGGCATGTCAAGTTGCCATAAGACTAGGCAGCTCCTCTCATATTATGGCTGGAGAGGTAACCCATCCAGTAGGAGGGGAATGTGGACCTGGGCTCTTATTCTCAACTTCTCATCTAAGGTGCTCAGGTTTCTCCTGAGAGCAGTCATTTCTACCTCAAGAAGTTGTGAAAGGGGAGTTAATGAAATGAAGTGTGACTGGTTTTCATTTCAGAGGAAAGACTCTGTGGTTGTGTCTCCAGCCCTATGTCTAAATAGGATCACTAATAAAGCAGGACTTCAGAAGACTCAGAGCTCTGTCTGTTCTGCTTGGTGGCTAGGTGAAGATTCAGGTTCATCAAAGAAAGACACCCAGAGAGATCCCCCAGGGTGCTAGCACCTGGAGTGTGTGCTATCATCAAGAATAGCACACACCATATCTGAAGAACCCTAATTGGGTCAAGCTGATTATCAGAGACTCCATATGGTTAAGACCAGAAATTGGGGCACACTTAGTGCAACAGCAGACCTAATTTGTTAAATGTTATAATTAAGTTCTTTGTAATTAATCTTTCTAATAATAATGGGTTTAATCTTTCTAATAATAATGGGTATTTTTTTTTTTTTTTGAGACAGGGTTTCTCTGTGTGGCCCAGGCTGTCCTGGAACCCACTCTGTAGACCAGGCTGGCCTCGAATTCAGAAATCCACCTGCCTCTGCCTCCCAAGTGTTGGGATTAAAGGCATGCGCCACCACCGCCCAGCATAATAATGGGTATTCTTAAATGTACCCACAGCCAATGTGGCAGCTACCATAATGTAATGGGTTTACAATTGCCATTCTCTAGCTCTTTTCTCCTCCTCTCCTCTCCTCTCCTCTCCTCTCCTCTCCTCTCCTCTCCTCTCCTCTCCTCTCCTCCTCTCCTCTCCTCCCCTCCCCTCCCCTCCTCCCTTTCTTTCTTTCTTTCTTTCTTTCCTTCTTTCTTTCTTTCTTTCTTTCTTTCTTTCTTTCTTTCTTTCTTGTTGTTACTGTTGTTTGTTTTTCAAGACAGGGTTTCTCTGTTTAGCCTTGGCTGTCCTGGAACTCACTCTGTAGACCAGACTGGCCTAGAACCCACAGAGATTCACCTGCCTCTGCCTCCTGAGTGCTGGAATTAAGGCCTGCACCACCACAGCCAGCTCACTCTATACTTTTCAAACTTAGAAGCCCTTAAGAAATATAGAGCTGGTTTGTGTTGAGGTTTGAGATTTCTGAAATACTACCAAGGAATAAGTAGGTCTGTCAGAACTCAACTGGCACTGCTATGTTTCTGCAGGGAATCTTCCGACCCCTGCAGAAACGTACCTTGCAACTTTTCCTTAGATATCATTTCTAGCTTTGATTCCGAGTGTTTGCAAGTTTCACTTGCCTGCTGAGAAAGGCTCTGGGAGGTAGCTTTAAGTGGCTTGATTTCCCAAGAGCATGCTGGCACTCCTGCTCGGAAAGAGCTGTCTAAATGCAGGAACTGACAGCATGAGCCATGAGGGAAGCTCCTCATGGCTCCCCACCTCACTTCCCAGGGCCTTTACCAAGAGGCAGCAGCAGCTGACAGCCATGAAGGTGATCCAGAGGAACTGTGCCGCCTACCTCAAGCTCCGCAACTGGCAATGGTGGAGGCTCTTCACTAAAGTGAGTGATTGGCCCGACGCCTTCCAGACCTCCTCCTCTTCCCTGACTTCCAACACTTCCCTGACCCCCACTTTCACAACCCCAAGCCCGACTTGGATCTAGATGTGGGAATGGAGGTCCTCCAGAGTGGCTCTGGATCTGAGACCTGAAGTCAGACCTCACATGCAGACCTGTGAAGGTCTACCCTTTGGTGGGGTTACAGTCATGACTTACGGCAGATCAAAGTGTTTCTGTCACCTCGAAAATCCATCTTATCACTCTAGTGCAGAAACCACTTCCCTCTGACAAGCACACTTCAGCCCTCCCTCCTGAACCTCCATTGTTTCAGGATTTGAATGGAGTCCTGTGCCACAGTGCCTTTTAGGGTTGGTGGTTTTGCTCAGAATGATTAAGTAGGAAGCCCACACTTGTTGTTTGAATTGGTAGTTCATTTTATTCCTTGCAGTTTGCAGAGCCTCTGAGTACCACTGGCCCATCACTGGCTGCAAACTTATAAATCTCCCTTCTATGACCTTGAGTGTGTCAGTTCTTCCCCCGAGACAGTACTTCGAGTACCTGCTGTATGCCAGGTAGATGCTACAGCTACATGGTCTCTGGCTCCATGGAGATGCCAGCCAACTAGAGACGCAGGTGATAATGAACAGTCACAGAGACAGATAATGGCAAAGCCTGCTAAATGGGCAAAGGCAGGCAACCATGGAGTCCATTGGCAGAGGCTCTGGGTTCCAGACAAGATGGGAAAGAAGCCTGAGAGGAAGCTGCTCTCTGCAAATGTTCCCACAAACACACATTCCAAGGAACTCACCAGAGAAAACCATCTTCCACAATGGAAAGCAGGGTTCCAGGGCATCCTCCAGACCTGCATGACAGTGGCTGCATTTCCTCAGCAGAGCCATTGGTTCAATTGTTAATGGGGATAGTGGTAGGGGACCAACTAGTAAAAACAATGCCTCTCTAAGACCAAAGTTGTAAACCATGAGCTAAGAAACTTGTGATCTTTAAATGATGGAACAGAAAACTATGCATTCAGTTCAATACCTGCCTTCTTATTCTCTCTTTTGAGACAGAGTCTCTATGTAGCTCTGGCTGGTCTAGATCTTCCCATGTAAATCAGGCTGACCTTGAACCCACAGAGATCCTCCTGCTTCTGTCCCCCAAGTGCTGGGATTAGAGGCACGCACCACCATAGCCAACCTTCAAGACTATTTTTAAACAGGAAAGTGAATGCATGGGATGCAGTATTCAGTCAGTGACCGTAACTGAAACAGCAGTGAAGGATGAATAACCATCTCCAACTCCCTCACTTCTTTGTCCTTTCATTTTGTTCTAATAAACCGGCCTAATGAGAGGCCTGTGGGTTCAGGGTGTAGCTCAGTGGGAAAGCACACAGTCCTGGGTTCAATCCCCAGCACTGGGCAAAAAACAAAAGGAAGGAAGGAAGGAAAGAAGGAAGGAAGGAAGGAAGGAAGGAAGGAAGGAAGGAAGGAAGGAAGGGAAAAGAAACAATGTAAGGTCCCTTGAATTTGCCATGCTAATAGTTTGGGCTTAGCAATTCTGACTTGTGGAAGATATTCCTAGATATTATTCTAGAGTATAAGCTATATCTCTGGTCTCTGCCTACTAATGTCAGTAGAATCTCCCATCCCAGTTTTGACATCTGATTATATTTCTGACATTGCCCAGTGTCACCTAGATGGGTGTTAGTAAAATCACCTGTGAACCAATCTAATATTTGATGAAAATGGCTTCCTTTGGCCAAAACACTAACAATGGCTATTTACATACACGCAGGTAAAGCCATTGCTCCAGGTGACACGGCAGGAGGAGGAGATGCAGGCCAAGGAGGAGGAGATGCAGAAGATCAAGGAGCGGCAGCAGAAGGCAGAGACTGAGCTGAAGGAACTGGAGCAGAAGCACACTCAGGTATGGACAGGTGTGCAGTGAGCCATGGGAGCACAGCCAAGGGCTCAGCCCACCTCCTAATCCCGCATCTTCATCCTGCATGCAGCTGGCTGAGGAGAAGACTCTGCTGCAAGAGCAGCTGCAGGCAGAGACAGAGCTGTATGCTGAGGCTGAGGAGATGAGAGTCCGGTTGGCAGCTAAGAAGCAGGAACTGGAGGAGATCCTGCATGAGATGGAGGCCCGCCTGGAGGAAGAGGAGGACCGGGGCCAACAACTACAGGCTGAGAGGAAGAAGATGGCTCAGCAGATGCTGGTAAGACATTGTAGGGGCAGCTTGTGGTGGGAATAGACTCACTAGATTCTCAGTGAAGGCATCTGATGATAAAAAACATGGCCCTGAAGCTGGAAGATGGAGGGATTAAGGCTGAGAGAACAATCTGTCTCACACCACAGAACTAAGGCAGGAACCAAATATAAGCGTCCAGAGCCTGCTGTCTATCTTGTTTTCTGTATGCTCACCCCTTTCCTGTTAACAATTTGGTGTAAAGAATAATTGTGTTGGCTATTACACTGTAACAAAACAGCTCAGATATAGCAGTTTCAAACAATCCATATTTACTTTAGTATTCAGCAACTAGGGAGAGGCTTAGTTGAGTGATTCTGGCTATGGACATTCATAAGGTTAGCAATTAAGATTCTAGGGCTAGTCATTTGAAGGGTCAATCAGGCTAGAAGACCTTTGTGCTGTATTCACATGGCTGTTAGCAGGAGGTGCCAGTTCCTCAGCCACTTAATCTGGTTGCTTGGGCCTCCTCTCATTATGGTTATGAACTGACCCCAGAAGGAGGAAGGAGGAAGCCATGATGCCTTTCATAGCCCAGGCCTCAGAGGTTACTATCTATTACTTCCTTCCGATTGTGTTGAAAATTCTTAACCCCCACACACTCAAGGGGCCTAATTCCCTGCCTCTGGAAGAAATGAGCATCAAAAAACATCTGGAGTATGGTATCCACTCCCCAGTAGTCTCAGGACACTGATATGGATCAAAGCAGAGAAGCCTCCATGGGCTCCCTCCTTTCTTAAGGAGACAGCAAAGAGCAGGTCGTACTCATCCCAGCCTCCATGCTGGCTAGCTTCAGTCTCCACTAGTGACTTGGTTCCAGCTGTGATCCCTGTCTATCCTCCCACAAAGGACCTAGAAGAACAACTGGAGGAGGAGGAGGCTGCCAGACAGAAGCTGCAGCTGGAGAAGGTCACCGCTGAGGCCAAGATCAAGAAACTGGAGGACGACATCTTGGTTATGGATGATCAGAACAATAAGCTTTCAAAAGTGAGTTAGATGTGCCAGACTTGCCTGGGACATGGAATGTCAAGCACCAACAGTAGAAACACCCTATGAAAATGGGGGACAAGCAGACACTTCAGTTAGTAATCACCAGCCAGCTGCATTTCATTAGTTCAAGCTGGGCATCAGCAAGGCCTTCTGTGGGCTGGGCCAATGTGGATCAAAAGACTCATGGAACAAGAAGCCAGGGCCCTGCACTGCAACTTACACTCTAGTGAGATAGAAGGAGCTGTTACCATTGTAACCAGGGTCTGAAGATGGTACACCCTGTTAGGAGTGGAACACTAGGGGATGAGGGGAGATCTCTAAGGAGGCTTTCTGGAGGACGAAAGGAAATTGAGGATCAATTAGGAATAGGACATTGACCTGCTGTGCAAAGGACTTGAGGCAGAGACAAGCTGTCATGAGGCAGGAATGGGAACGTCCCCTAGCTGTACATGAGTATACAGGACACACTGTCAGGAAGCAAGAAGTGGACAGCGTCGGTGGGAACTGCTACAATCCAGGACCCCTGGCACCTGGGGTTAACATAAGGATTTTTCTTTACACTGTTGTTTCCCCCTCCCCCAAAGGAGAGGAAACTACTTGAAGAGAGGGTCAGTGACCTGACAACCAACCTAGCAGAAGAGGAAGAAAAGGCTAAAAACCTCACAAAGCTCAAGAGCAAGCATGAGTCCATGATCTCGGAGCTGGAGGGTAAGTGGGGAAATGAGTGGAAACAGAAGCCACGTTAAGTGAAATGAGCTGGCCTCAGAAGACAAATACCACATTTTCTCTCATACGTGGAATATAGATTTTAATATTTTGTTTTATAAATTCTTATTATTTTATTTTCTATATTCTTTAAAATGCATTTATTTTTTGAGTGTGTATGTGTGTGGTATGTGTGGTGCATGTGTGTGTATGTGTGGTGTGCGTAAGTATGGTATGTGTGGTGTCTGTGTGATATTTGTGTGTTTGTTTGTATGGTATGTGTAGTGTGCGGTATATGTGGTAAGTGTATATGTATGTGTGGCATATATGTGTGTGTGTTGTATGTATATATGCTATATATGGTATGTGTTTGTGTGTATGTATGGTATCTGTGGTGTATGTGGTATGTGTGGTATATCTGGTGTATGTGATAAGTGTGTATACATGTATATGTGCTTTATATATGTGTGTTGTATGCATGTATGTATGGTATGTATTGTGTGTGTGATATGTGTGTGTTTGTATGTATGGTATATGTGGTATGTGTAATATGTGTGTGTGTAGTGTGTATATGTTGTGTGTATGATTGGTATGTGTGGTGTGTGTGTATGTGTGTGTTTATATATATGATGTGTGGTGTGATATCTATGTGTGTATGTGTAGTGTGTATTGTGTGATGTGTGTATATGTGTGGTATATGTCTGCATATATGTGTGCATGCTCATGCATGTCACAGCACGTACATGGAAGTCACAAGACAACTTTGTAGAATTGGCTCTCTCCTTCTACTCTGCAGAACCTGGGGACTGAACTTAGATTGTTAAGCTTGGACGCAAGTGCCTTTACCTGCTAAGTCATCCCGTTGGCCCTATTTTACTTTATTTTTAGAGACAGGGTCTCATGTGGCCTAGGCAGGCCTGAAACTCACTATGTAGCCAAAGCTAGCTGTGAGTTCCTGGTCCTACTGCCTATACCTCCCAAATGCTGGCATAACAGGTAACAGTCATAGTAATATTACTATGCTGAGCTTATGCCGTGCTGGGAATTGGACCCAAATGCATGCAAGACAAGCACTGTCGACTGAGCTACATCCCCAGTCCAGAGCTAGATTTTAAATAAGTACATGTGCACAAGACATGAACGTTGAAGGAGACATATGGAAAAGAAGGGGTGTTAAGGTAGGGCAGGTGGCTGGGCAAGAGAGGAAAGAAAAAGAACAGTACCTTTTCTCTCACATGGAATCAGATTTTAAGAAAGAAAAGCCATGAAAGCAGAAAGAGGGTCCCTCTGAATAAAGAAAGGCAACCAGAGGAGAGGGGAAGAGGGAAAGAGAAGACTTGAGACAAATACAAGCAAAGCCCCATCGTGGGTGTCTATGAAAATGTCCTCACAAAACCTCCTACTCCACATAGTCACTTTAAAAACTAATTCCTTAGAGACCGGAACGATGGCCCAGCAGTGAAGAGCACTTTCTGCTCAATCAGGAGGACCAGAGTTTGGATCCCAGCGCTACACTAGGTGGTTCACAAATGCCTGTCATTCCAGCTGTGCAAGATCCAACAGCCTCTCCTGGCCTCCAGAGTCTCCCTCACACACGTGTGCTCACATACATATGCTCACACATATACCCACAAAATAAAACATTTTTAAAAAAAAAAGATTTATTTTATGTATATGAGTATTCTGTCCCTGTCTTCAGACACACTAAAAGAGGGCATCAGATCCCATTACAGATGGTTGTGAGCCATCATGTGGTACCTGGGAATTGAACTCAGGACCTCTGGAAGAACAGTCAGTGGTTAACTGAGCCATCTCTCCAGCCCCAAATAAATCTTTTTAAGAAAACAGGTAAACCAGAAAAAGTCAGGAAGGAACTATTAGAAAGACAGATTGTCCTGGGAAAGATTCTGCCTGGGCCCCACACTGTGGGAGGCACACTATGGTAGCATTTTCCCAAGCTTGGCATTCCCTCTACTGGAGAGGTCTAGGGCTGAATGTGCATTGTCCATAGCCCAGGTAGGAAGACACATGCCTCTTCCTGGTGGCATTCCCCAACTGAGGTAGCCCTGGTTCCGTTGCAGTGAGGCTGAAGAAAGAGGAGAAGAGCCGGCAGGAGCTGGAGAAACTCAAGAGGAAACTGGAGGGTGATGCCAGTGACTTCCATGAACAGATCGCCGACCTGCAGGCCCAGATAGCAGAGCTCAAGATGCAGCTGGCAAAGAAAGAGGAAGAGCTACAGGCAGCTCTAGCCAGGTGTGCTGTGTGTGTATACGTGTGTCTGCGTCTATGTGTGTCTCTGTGTGTCCAGAGGCCCTCTGCTTTTTAAGATGGCCACAGGCCCTTGGCATGGACATCAATTGTCAGACCTGGTTTCCTGAAAGCCTTCCCAGTTATGCTCTTACCCCTAAACCTCATTTGATTCTCTTCCTTCCAAACTCATCCTCTCTGCAGTGCCCTTACTCCAATAGGATTGCAGCATCTGGGGTATTCAGAATTTCTCATTTGAACCCCAGTTCTGAATTCCCAGTCAGCCATTGAGTCCATCTTGATTGGTATCGTAAACATCACATGTCTAGGCTGGAGTGGCTGTCATCGTCTCTGTCTGTCTCTCAAATCTTTCTGTGCATACTGGTTTCTTTTCTAGCTTCCACCCACACTTCTCCCACCCACACAGCCCAAGTCACGTGCCCCTCCTAGTCCCTCTGCTCTTCCCTTTTCCTGGCGTTCAGCTGGCCAGGAATATCACAGTTGCAAGTAACATTTACCACTCTGTTAAATGCTCAGTTCATTCCTGGAAGCATCCTCAAGCCCCCTAACCAGGTGTGCTCTCTTACCCTCACTTTTCTGGAGAGAGGAGGTACCTGCTCATACTGTTTTTAAGACGCCAAACTGGGACTCGAGCCTGGTGCTGTATGATTTGTCTCCTAACTCACTTCTCTTTTGTAATTTGGAGTGCATGGCAGAGCTTTGATGACTAATGAAAATATGTCACTCAGAGACATCAGTCTGTGGCAGAACAATAGCTGCGTTACCGGGAAAGAGTAATCTCTCTGGCAGCAACTGGGTGTAAGCATGATAACGTCAGAGCGCCAGCCTGTCCCTCACCCTAGGCCTTTCCGAAATTCATCATAGTCAAGTGGGATGGCAAAACTTAATGTGATGTAATCCCAGCACTCTGAGGCTGAGGCAGGAGGATTGTGGTTTTGTGGACAGCCTGGGCTCCGTAAGCAAGATTCTGTCTTAGAATACAAAACAGATGTTAGCTCCACCATGCACCAGGACAAAGCTCTACCGCCACTGCAGTCCTGCAGCTCTGTCATTTGGCATCACTCATGACCCACCTGGTCCATGATCACCACCTCTGCTGTAACTGGGGAGCTGAGTTGTTTATGATTTTGTTGTTGTTTGAGATTACTACATCATTTTCTCCCTCCCCCTACCTCTCACACACCCCTATCACACACCCCCTTGCTTTCTCTCTAATTCTTGGTCTCTCTTTTATTGTTAATATGTATATAAGTGTATCTTTGTATATGTGTTTCCTATTAAATATGTACTATAATCTGTGATTTTAATACCACTAAGAACATATGAACAAGGGTACACCATGGACCTAGTCACTGGCTAAGCAAATGAAAGAACAGAAATGTTTAGTGTTCACAAGCATTTATCAAGGGTTGGAGCATGACTCATGGCAGAGGCCTCACCTGGCATAGAGGCACAGCACTACAAAAAAGTGTATGTGAACACACTTAGTTAGGGTTTTACTGCTGTGAACAGACACCATGACCAAGGCAAAGTCTTATGAAGGACAACACTTAGTTGAGGCTGGCTTACAGGTTCAGAGGTTCAGTCCATTATCATCAAGGCAGGAACATGGCAGTGTCCAGGCAGGCATGGTGCAGGAGGAGCTGAAAATTTTACATCTTCATCTGAAGGCTGTGAGTAGAATATTTGCTTCCAGGCAGCTAGGATGAAGGTCTTAAAGCCCACACCCACAGTGACACGCCTACTACAATAGGGACACACCTTCTAATAGTGCCAGTCCCTGGGCCAAGTATATACAAACCATCATACACACACACACACACACACACACACACACACACACACACACACAAGCATAGATTTTGGGGCCTTTCCTGGAATCCACTATGTAATTCAGGCTATCCTTGAACTCTCAGCTATTCTCCTACCTCAGCCTCCCCAGTGTTGAGATGACTGACCCATTAGCACACCCAGCTCCTTTTTATCTTTGGTTTGTTTCTATTTTTCATTTTCTTGAGACAGGATTTCACTATGTATCTCCGCCTGGCCTGGAACTTGAGATCCTCCTGCCTCAGTCTTCCCAGTACAAGGATTACAGATGCTTGCCACCATGCCCAGTTTTAGCCTTTTTATTTAAAACTTGGTGCTCTCATTCTATGTGAATCTCCAACATCAAAAGAAACACCTGGTTTTGGGAGATGTTGGAGGCATGAGTTCTGACCTCTTTGGTGTCAAGGACCCTACCCCTAAGCCTGAATACTGGGGTGAGGAATGCAGGAGGATGAAGACTGAAACTAAGGACAGTACCATCTTTACAGGCATTGGGTCAAGACCTCAAAGGTTTCTCTTCCTTACACATTTAAATATAGTAGAACTTATGACTTTTACAATAAGAATGAATTCTATTGACTGGTGAACAGAACTCTGGACTGGGGTCTAGAAATGCATCTGCGATAAGCATAAGGATTGATTCTATTGGTGGAGGGTGCAAAGTACATGGAGCCTCTTTCATAGAGATGAGTTCTTTTCACTGCAGGACCAGGGCCCGAACAGTGCTCAGGATATAAGGGATCCTAACAGAAGAGCAAAGAATCACCAGGCTGACTGATCACTTTTCAGTTTGGCATTCCAGGTGACTAGGTGTCAGTCATTTTCTTCTGTGGAAGAAAACAGGCCTGGTTGGTAATTGACAATCCTTGTTTCTCCAATGCTTTTTTTTTTAAGCTGAGCCTCCTACACTTTGAGACACAAGGAGTCAGACGCAGAGTAGATTTTGGTGGCATTGGATGGCCTTGGCTGTGGGAATCTTAACCCTGGGTGCTCCATTCTGGGTGGGGAGTCTTAATCCTGGGTGCTCCATTCCGGGCAGGCTTGATGAAGAGATCGCCCAGAAAAACAATGCCCTGAAGAAGATTCGAGAGCTGGAGGGCCATGTCTCAGACCTGCAGGAGGACCTGGACTCAGAGCGGGCTGCCAGGAACAAGGCTGAGAAGCAGAAGCGGGACCTGGGGGAGGAGCTGGAGGCACTCAAGACGGAGCTGGAGGATACGCTGGACAGCACAGCTACCCAGCAGGAGCTCAGGTACTGGAAGCTGGGCCTCAGAAGCCACTGACCACAAGCAGATCTGAAACCACTGGCCTTCCTGGTTGTGTCTAGAATATGAGTCCGTTTAATTCTATCTGCAGGAGAGAAATAGTGCAGAATTCAAGAGCAACTTAAGCATGCTAGAAGAACAGATGTCATAAAGGATATTTCCTCCGGTTCCATCCATAGTTAGGATTTTAAAATAACTTCTTCCTCTGTCTGTATGTGTGCATGTGTATATATTTTATGTTAACTTTTAAAAATAACATTTATCAGATTGGTCTCCAGTAAAAGAGTCACTATAAGTAAACAGAAATGACAAACAACCATATCCCAAAGAATGCAGTGTCTCTGGTGAGCATAGGTCATTTAATAAGCATACAGATCTTTTGAGGATAGCCTATGGGACATGTCTGTTAACTGTGACCCGGTACTCACCACACTTTGGGTTTTGTACATGTACCAAAGGTTAGTCCCATATTTTTGTTCTTCTCCTACCTGGCTGGAGATAAAGAAAGACAGTGGCTAAAAGCCAGCCTCCAACTCAGGCTGGCTTCATGTTGTGGCTCTGTCACAGAACGGTCGAGACCCCATGGGTAAGCTGTTTTCCCTGTAACCTGAAAATGACATCACTGCCTCATAGAATTGATCTGAGGATGAAATGCTACGTATGGCACAGGTCCAGTTGGGCTTGATGGCTCCTGCTTGTAATCCTAGCACTCAGAAGTGGAGGCAGGAGGAATTTGAGACCAGACTAAGCTACGTAGTGAGTGAAATCCTGTCTCCAAAATAAATAAACAAATAAATAAACAAAATCTTAGCTGGGGCCCCAGCTTATAGTAGTAAGTGATGCATAAAACCAAGTAGTGTTTATTTAAGGAACATCTGTAGACTGCAGACACGTTCTTGCTCGTATCTTGTATGTTGGTTTGCCAGCCTTGAGAAGTTCTGGGAGCACGTAACACCCTCCCCATTTCACAGCTGAGACAAAACTGCAGGGCTACAGAGGTTAGGCAGGCTGTTGTGGATCACACAGCAAGAGAGAAGGACTCCAGCTCTGGGTACCGAAAGACCCCTTGTCCCCTCATACAGTATTGTCAGGCAAACCTCTGTCTCCTGCCTGTCAACCACTGTGTTCTTTTCCCCTAGAGCCAAGAGGGAACAGGAGGTGACAGTGCTGAAGAAGGCCCTGGATGAGGAGACGCGGTCCCATGAGGCCCAGGTTCAGGAGATGAGGCAGAAGCACACACAGGCAGTGGAGGACCTCACAGAGCAGCTGGAGCAGTTCAAAAGGGTGCGTGCTCAGAAGCCACGTCATGATGGCAGACTTTACCTACTCTTGTCAACAATTTGAAATGCTCCAACAAACTAGAACTTTCTGTGTGTGACAAGTAGAAATTCCTACCCCAGCCTTCCTGAGATGGGTCATCGTCGGAACGCAACTGCACCAAGTTAACTGATAAGATGACCTCCAGGCCATGCAGACAGTGTCTTATATTAAAAGTAGGCAAATCATGTTCAGTGTGAGTCCTGTGGTTCCATTCTCCAAGATGCCTCTTTACATATAAATACAAATATCCTGCAACTCAAAAAGTTGTGAGACCCGTGATTCTCAGATTCAGAGAAATTGTGTAGTTGGGATATGTTGTGTGTGTAGTTGGGATATGTTGTTTGTGTGTGTAGTTGGGATATGTTGTGTGTGTAGTTGGGATATGTTGTGTGTGTAGTCGGGATATGTTGTTTGTGTGTGTAGTCGGGATATGTTGTGTGTGTAGTCGGGATATGTTGTGTGTGTCTGTATGGAGGGTGATCAGGAAGCAGATGGTTTGCCTGGGCTCCAGGAGCCGCATGGCTTTCACATCTTCTACCTTCCTCACTAGCTCACGTCCATCTCCTTATCCTGTTTTTATCCAAGCACTCTTTTTCCTTAGGTGACTCCTTAGTACAGAAGCTGGTTAGGTAAAATAACTTGATCATAGAAATAGCAGAGCAAATTAGACAATGAATGTGAAAGATAAGAGGAAGTAATGGTCACCAGACCAAAGGGAGTGGGGCTGTGGCACGAACAGCAGCCACCACCTAGATCTGGCTGATTTCTGCCTTGGGGGAGGTAAAACGTCTGTCTCCAGGTCTTTAGCTTGTTCTTTGAAAGTCAGAATTATTAAAATATGTACAATTATTGAAATATGTGAACAAACAACACACACAGACACTTTTCCTATTTTTAGACAGTCTCATTCTATAGCGTAGATCATCTTGGAACTCATGGTAATCCTCCTGCTTCAGCTGGAATGCTGGGATTACAGACATAAGCCACCATGGCCTGCCTCCCTTTTTTCTCTTTCCCTTTGTTTCTTTCTCTCTTTCTCTCCCTCTCTTCCCTCCTCTCTCTTCTTTAAACATGATTTCTAGATAACTCAACCCTCACATTCAGACTACTGAGTGCTGGGACTAGAGGTGTATGCCACCACACCTGGCTAAATTCATCAACTTTAAGTGTACCTTCCAATGCATTTTGACAAATGTGGCCATCTGAGCAGAGTGCCACAGTCACAGTCACAAGATAGAACATGAAGTTATTTTAAAGAGATCTGGGAATTCAGATTTTTCCTGGGAAATGTATTTGGTAACCTATACAGAACAGGCATCAGGGACATGGGTATGTTTTGATTTGATTCCTTTAGTAAAAAAACTAGAATTTCAAGAGTCCTGCAGAAGTTCTATGCACCCTCCTCCCTTCCCTTGGACTGGCAGTGGGGTAGGGAGAGGAGGAGACAAGCCCCCCTCCCTCTGCTTCCCTTGACAGGCCAAGGCAAACCTGGACAAAAGCAAGCAGACACTGGAGAAAGAGAACGCGGATCTGGCTGGGGAGCTGCGTGTCCTGGGCCAGGCAAAGCAGGAGGTAGAACACAAGAAGAAGAAGCTGGAGGTGCAGCTGCAGGAGCTGCAGTCCAAGTGCAGTGATGGGGAGCGCGCCCGGACTGAGCTCAGTGACAAGGTCCACAAGCTACAGGTGAGGGCAAGCAGCACGACCAGGCTGCCGCTCACTGCAACAGACCTCTGCTCAGCCTCCCGAAAGCTGGCTTCCTCAAGAAGCATCCTTGTATGCCCCTGTACAAATTCCTCTTGTCAAAACCTCATACATACACTCAATGAACATGTATTGAGTACCTACTGCATACCAGACACTGTGCTTAATCCTTAGACAAAGGAGCAAGAAAGATTACAGATTGTCTCTGTCCCGTCTGAACTTCAGCCTGGTGGGGTGGGAGAGTCACGGACACAGAGGGAAAATCTGGAAGGGGACACACATAATACTATGAGGGCAAACACAGGGGCAGCCTGGAGTGCAGGGGTGGAGTGGGGTCAGGAAAGGCTACCCTTAGGAGGTCTGACAACTCAGATGCATATGTGTGCACAGGCATAGTATATGCAAAGGCCTGAGGTAAATGACAAGTCGAACTTGTGAAGGGCCTACAGTGCTGACGAGTTGGGAGAAGAAATGGTATGTGGACCAGGATCAGAGAGGGAAGCTGTGGCTAGACTGCAGAGGGCCTGATGCCCTAATTAGGTGTATGTTGGTATTCACCCCCAAGTAACGGAGGCGACTGAAGCTGATGAATGATGAGGGTCTGGTTATCTTGGGTTTTAGCTTCAAAGACACATTTGGCCTGAGTTCCCATTCCCAAAGAATGGTCCCAAGTTTGATGAATGTTTCCTGTGCTCAGAGCTAGAATGAGGGAAACACCACAGTTGTCATTCCCTGCTGTTGAGAACGGGGTTTTGCTACTCTAATAAGCAGTGACACTTAAGGCCTCATTATAAATGAGATTATTAAGATGACGGCTGCAGCTGTACATCCTAGACACACCTGGGCAGAGCCGCTAGGGCTAGTGTAGGATGCAGAGATGCAGGAAGGGGCTCTGCTCTGTGCCTTTAGTTTCCACTTCTTTGGAGATGGCCATGGAAGTCACGAAAAGGCAGTGAGCAGGAGTAGGAGCAGGACCTGCCTACAGTCATGAACCTTCTCTTCTCTTCTTCTCTAGTGGTAAGGAGTGACTTTCAGTATTGGAACTCTCAGGTCTTCAGCTCATCTCTGCTAACCTTGGTAGGGATTTGGGATCCAATAAGGTGGATCCTAACTGCACCCAGTCAATACAGTGGAAGGTTCTAGAACAGAGTGTAGAGCCAGCATTCCCACCTTGTAGCTGATGGGTTCCAGAAGGGCCCACAGTTGCCCCTTGCTTCCTGTGTATTTTCTGTCACTGGGCACCACAGATCCTATCCCACAAAGGTGCGTGATGTATTCTGAGTGAAAAGGGCTCCTCTTGCTGATCTGTGATGTGAGTTTCATCTCACTGGTCTCTCACTCTCCCCACCCCCAGAATGAAGTGGAGAGTGTCACAGGCATGCTCAATGAGGCAGAGGGCAAGGCCATCAAACTAGCCAAGGACGTGGCTTCCCTTGGGTCCCAGCTTCAGGACACCCAAGTGAGTATCATACTGTATTATCTGGGAGACCTGGAGTGCCTCCGTCCTTGGGAGCATCCCTGGGACCATGTGTGCTGTCTCTTGTAGGAGCTGCTTCAAGAAGAAACCCGGCAGAAGCTCAATGTATCCACCAAGCTGCGTCAGCTGGAAGATGAGAGGAACAGCCTGCAGGACCAGCTGGATGAAGAGATGGAGGCTAAGCAAAACCTGGAACGCCATGTCTCCACCCTGAACATTCAGGTGTGGACAGCATGCTGAGGCCCACAGTGGGTCCTCTCCTTACCTCCAGGGTCCACTGTGATTCCTCTCTTCTCTGGGGTCCCCATGGGTCTCCTCTGGGCTTGTGTGGTTTGTTTGTTCAGTAACTCCCTCTGCTGTTGTATGTCTTCAGTAAGGAGGAAGAGCGTTCACTTCTCAGCTTCCCACTCTTGCCATTCCAGCTCTCAGACTCTAAGAAGAAGCTGCAGGACTTTGCAAGCACCATCGAGGTTATGGAAGAGGGGAAGAAGAGGTTGCAGAAGGAGATGGAGGGCCTCAGCCAGCAGTATGAGGAGAAGGCCGCCGCCTATGACAAATTGGAGAAAACTAAGAACAGGCTTCAGCAGGAGCTGGATGACTTGGTCGTGGACTTGGACAACCAGCGGCAACTGGTATCCAATCTGGAAAAGAAGCAGAAGAAATTCGATCAGGTAGGGCTGAAAGCTCACCACAGGGTCAAGTCAGTTCTGGGCGGCACCAGGGAGGTGCTGGGAATCTGAGTCTCATCTGGACTCTGCTGAACGCTGAGGAAGGCTATCTTGTCTCATCTTAGGTGACCATGCCATATGAGGGCTGCTAGGTCAGGGCATGAACACAGAATGCTTAACACTGAGATTTTTCTAGGTATAAGCACTGTGAAACCTGCTGACAGACATACCCTCAGGGTTGGCACAAGCTCTAGTAAAGTGAGGGTCATTTATCCCCTCCACTCATTGGATAGTGAGGAGCACTGCTGGGTGTTATAAGTAACTATGTGCATGCTTTGGGGTACATTATTTAATTTCTGCTCTTATTTATTTATTTACTTACGTATTTATTTATTTATTTAGATGCGGTCTCCTATTGACCAGGTTGGCCTTGAACTCACTGTATAGCTATAGTTGGCTTTGAACTTCTGAATTTGTAATCCTCCTGCCTCCACTTTTAGAATACTGGGATCCCTGGTATCCCATTGTCCAGTTTGTGTAATACTGGAGACTAGACCCAGGGTAGGCAAACACTCTACCAACTGAGGCCTAGGAACTTCCCTCGGGGTATATCCTTGGTAATGCCACTTTCCTCAGTGCAGTTGCTACCAGATTCAGTCATTAACATTGTGCTACATGCCTTTTGCCCTACTTCGGGGTGGGCAGTGGGATGTTACTATGTAACTCTATCTGGTTTAGAACTCATGGTGTAGGCCAGGCTGGCCTCAAATTTACAGAGATGTGCCTGTTTCCAGCTCCTGAGTGTTTAGATTAAAGGCGTATGTCACCATGCCTAACCCTATCCTCGTTACTTATAATAAAGATGAATCACAGTAACCCAACATATTTCATTTTTGGGTGCGTTTCAAAGCAAATTAAAGGCATCTATCCCTTTACCCCTTAACATTTAACATTGCATATTAAAATGTGGTGAGATAACTTGTGTGTAACAGGTCTTGCTGCCAAGATTTATGGCCTAATTCCAGCTCCTAAAACAACATATTGGTGGAAGTAGAGACCAGACTTCCACAATTTGTCCTCTGGTCACCATGTAGCATACACATGTACACACACACACACACACACACACACACACACACACACAAACACACATAAATAAATGTAAACACAAAACCAACAACAACAAAACAGACTTGTACTTAAAAAAATAATTTTGCAGCCAGGCATGGTGACGCAGGCCTGAAATTCTGAGTCTCAGGAAGATGAAACAGGAGAATTATGAGTTTAAAACCAGGTTGCATAGCAAGAGTTTGTCTTGAAACACTAATATTAAGTATTATTGTCTTCTGTCTTTGAGGTAAATTTATGTAGGCTGTGCTGAACACATCTTTCAAATGTGCAGTCACACTGTTATGACAAATGTACCTGTTATGACCCAAATTCCTAAATACTATCTTTAATATAGATTGCCCATACTTATTAAATACGATTTTATTTACACATGATAGAGGGTTATTCTAAAACTCAGTTTACAGGTCGTGCTGTGAACACAAATACTAGCGATTCAGAAGCTAATGCTCCCCCTGAGCCTCACTGTGTGGAGCTTGTGCAGGACATGACTGTGTGAAGCTGATGCAGGACATGCCAGTTCTCCCTTCCTCAGCACCCATTCTGCTCTGGACTGCATTTGCCCCCACGGTTTCATTTTCCACGAGAGGGCCAGAAGTGATTTCCATTATCTTCCTGTTGATATTCTGTGGGATGTGATATCATTTGTCTGCTGAATTTTGCAAGTCTGGGTTTAGGTAGCATAGTCTGTAACACACCGCTTTCTTCTCCATCAGATGGGAGTTGTGTTAAGATGGAACAACCATCTTTGACTTTTATCCAAGTATGCCCATAACCATACACCTTTAGTATGGTGATGGAGTAACTTTGTAGGAAAGATACTTGTGGCCATCCCACCACCCCCAATAATTCAGTGCCACATTGTCCTCAGTAGCAGGATGTACTATCCCAATGGGCAGCGAAGAAAGTAAAGTATCCTGACTTCCATGTGTATCTAAATTGCTTGTACTTCCACTAGGCACATTCAGCGTGACCAGGTCTTTTACACATCTGGAGTTTTGGTGAGTCTCAGGCGAGCTGGGGCTGCCTCTGATCCCTGTGTTCTTTCAGTTGTTAGCTGAGGAGAAGAACATTTCCTCCAAGTATGCAGATGAGAGAGACCGAGCTGAAGCAGAGGCCAGGGAAAAGGAAACGAAGGCTTTGTCTCTAGCCCGAGCCCTGGAGGAAGCTCTGGAAGCCAAAGAAGAGCTGGAGAGGACCAACAAGATGCTCAAAGCTGAGATGGAAGACCTGGTCAGCTCCAAGGATGACGTGGGCAAGAATGTAAGTAGTTCTGCATCTCACCAACTGGTGCCTCAGTAAGGTACATCAGTTTGGTCTGGGAATGGGAAGCCAGGAAACAGCAGCCGGGACTGAGCCATCAGAGGCCAAGTCATACCCTGGAGGCCAAGGCCACTGCTCTGGCCTCATGAGCTTCTATTCCATGAGGGTAAGGCCTCCCTTAAGCAAAGGCCCTGGTCACTCTGCCTACCAGGTGCACGAGCTAGAGAAGTCCAAGCGTGCCTTGGAGACCCAGATGGAAGAGATGAAAACCCAGTTGGAAGAGCTGGAGGATGAGCTGCAGGCCACTGAGGATGCCAAGCTGCGGCTGGAGGTCAACATGCAGGCCCTCAAGGGCCAGTTTGAACGTGATCTCCAGGCTCGGGATGAGCAGAATGAGGAGAAGAGAAGGCAGCTGCAGCGGCAGGTGAGCCAGCTCCCATCTGTGACTGGGGACATCCCCATTCTCCACTCCTACCTGCTGCCAAGATTCATGATCTAAATTCAGCCCCTAAAACCTACTTGCTGGAATCAATGGGTAACCCCAGCCCCAGCAACACATATCGGGTTATACTGAGTCTCTGGGAGCTCAGGGAGTGGCCGAGTGGGGCTCTGAGGGCCATCCTTGTAGCTTGTACCCCTCTTCCTGGTTTAGCTGCATGAGTATGAAACAGAACTGGAAGATGAACGGAAGCAGAGGGCTCTGGCGGCAGCAGCTAAGAAGAAGCTGGAAGGGGACCTAAAAGACCTGGAGCTCCAGGCTGACTCAGCCATCAAAGGGAGGGAGGAAGCCATCAAGCAGCTTCGAAAACTGCAGGTTGGTGATGCTGTGTTGAGGGAGGAGGGAATGCAGGTGGAGGAAGAGGCAGTTCCCCAGGCCAGGCGCACCAGTGTGGAGACTTCAGGAAGCATCTGCTTCTATCAGAGATGTAGGTCAGCGGCTGACTCCATCCCGCTATTTAGCTACAGGTGGTTGGTTTTCTGAGTGAGGCACTGTTGCTGGGCTCTTGTTCACTCCCTTCAGTCTGCATGGAGGATTCTGCCACTGGAACCTGGGGCCCAGCCAAGTACCTGGGATTCACCAAGATAAACTGGAAATTCCAAGGGGTTGGCATGCAGAGGTAAGTCTCTCTGTGCAGAGCCAGGTGAGTAAACTGGTCCTTGCTTGTCCTATTGACTCATGCAGGCTCAGATGAAGGACTTCCAAAGAGAGCTGGATGATGCCCGTGCCTCCAGGGATGAGATCTTTGCCACCTCAAAAGAGAATGAGAAGAAAGCCAAGAGTCTGGAGGCAGACCTCATGCAGCTCCAGGAGGTATATAGGCTTGCCCTGCTGGCAACAGCCACTCACAGTGCTGTAGTGGGATCCTCAGGCCTAAGCACCCAGATTTCCTTCCTTCCTGTCAGCTTCTTTCTGAATGAGTGGACCTCCCTCACACAAAGAGCAAAGGGAGCCTCTCTGAGCTCAGAAGGGGAGCTGCACTTCAGCTGTGCAGGAGCAGGATAGCTAGAGCCTCTCTCCTGCTTCAGGACCTGGCAGCAGCTGAGCGAGCTCGCAAGCAAGCTGACCTGGAAAAGGAGGAGCTGGCTGAGGAGCTGGCTAGCAGCTTGTCAGGAAGGTAAGGATATAGAGGAGGCAACAGGACTTGGGGTGAGAGAACCACCAGCTTGAGTGTGCCCTGGAACACCCACTGCAATGATAGCAAACCCAATGGTCACTGAGCCCTGGCAGGACAGACCCATGCTGGGGAAAGGACTGACCTCAGGGTCTTCCCGTCTACTAATCTGGAAATGTGGGACTTCGTTCTGAGTAAGTAGTGGCAGGGGCGAAGAAAGCCAGAGGACATTGTTCTCAGCCCATTCTGGCTTTGCTGTTCTGTGTGAGTCCTAGCTCAACTCTTCCTAGCAGGATGCTGTGCTATGGTTCAAATATCCAACAGATATTTAAAGGAGAAAGCTTATTTTAGATCATGGTTTTAGAGGATTCAGCCTAAGGTCTCTGGCTTTGCTGATCCTGGACTCAGGCTAGTACAGAGCATCATGGTGTTGGGTACACACTGTTCACCTCAAGGTAGACAGGAAACAGTGTGAGTCAAGAAGGGAGTGCAGACCCCAAGGATACAAGTCCCCTTACCTACTGTGACCTGCTTTTTCCAACTAGCCTCCATTCACTGCTTTTCACCTTCCAGGAATTCTACCATGTTCTGAAGCCATCAAGGAATTGATCCATTTATTAAACCAGAGCCTCAGAATCTAGTCACTTACCAGAGCCCACCAGTTGATAAGCAAGCCCCTAGTACATGAGCTTGTGAGGGACATTTCCCATTCAAACCATGATACAGGTGATCTTGGGTGACTCTAGTCTCCCTTGAGCTTTTTTCCCCAGTTAATGAGGTCCACCTGAGACACCACCTTTTCAGGGAGAGTGGCCGAAGACTGGGTAAGGCCCACGGGTCCCCAAGGTAGATTCATTCCCTCCAGGAATACACTGCAGGATGAGAAACGCCGCCTGGAGGCAAGGATCGCCCAACTGGAGGAGGAGCTGGAGGAAGAGCAGGGCAACATGGAGGCTATGAGTGACAGAGTCCGCAAGGCCACACTGCAGGTAGGAGATACTGAGGTTAGGGTGAGGGGAAAGGGAGGGAACACCTACTCAAGCCATTTAAGTTAACATAGAGGGATCAGAAGTAGCCTGCCCCTACCCTTTTAGCTCTGGGTAGCTGCTTCTGCCCTGTGCAGGACACCTGTATTGGGCACTCAGCCACTGGACTCAAAATAAGCACCTGAGGGCTACAGTGAGGCAAGACCACTTGGTCATATGGTTTCCTGAAATAGGATCTAGGTGTAGCCCAGTCCTAGCTAAGTAGCATGCACCACAAGTATTCTTTGTGTTAGCTCCAGGGATTGAGGAGAGAGAGAGGAGACCAGAAATAAGGCCATGGGGTCCTTCTTCCTCCCTGTCCATGTGTGTCATGCCTGCATCTGCCTGGGGTCTTCAGAAAACTCTAAACAGACCTTCAGGGTCTTCTGTTAGCCAGTGTCATCTTGCTTGCTCCGTAGCTCTGGTGTGTTCCCTCACTGTTCTTTGCCCAGTCCCAAGAGTCCTTGGTGCCACTATGGAATGGAAGTTTCCTGAAGCATCTCTGTGATGCGTGCCAGGAACCATCCTGTAACCCCTCAGGGTCTGAGCATGAGCAGAACAGAACAGGTTTCTGGCTCAGTCTAGGTGATACAGGAGGCTTCTGAGCTGAGTTTGGAGGTGGCAAAGAGTGAATAGAAAGAGAGAGGAAGCAGGTGCTCTGGCCTTAGAGAACAATGGTGGTAGACTTGTTCTGACACCTGCCCAGTTGTATGCCTTCTGCCTCATGGCCACTCACTCCTCTTCCCTAGGCTGAGCAACTGAGCAATGAGCTGGCCACAGAGCGCAGCACAGCTCAGAAGAATGAGAGTGCACGGCAACAGCTGGAGCGCCAGAACAAGGAACTCCGAAGCAAGTTGCAGGAGGTAGAAGGAGCCATGAAAACCAAGCTCAAGTCCACTGTTGCGGCACTGGAGGCCAAGATTGCGCAGCTGGAGGAGCAGGTCGAACAGGAGGCCAGGTATAGGGGCACCAGAGTTCCAGCTTTCTGAAGACTAGGAGGGAACACTTGGGGAATCACCCTAAGAGCCTCGCGTCTAGAGTGTGATAGTGGAGTGTGTGAGTGTGGCCACAGGGCAAGGATATACTGAGCCTGCCTCTGACTGAGAGCAACTCCTCAAAATGTTAGTTGCTGTTAAAATGGTGATGGTCCTCTAGACATGAGCAAGCCTTCGTGGGAGCCCACCAGGCTTTTCTTTACCTCTTCCTGCCCCTAGGAACATGAAAGTTCTGCCATCAGGCCACAGACACAAAGTGGCTCCACTGCTTGATCATGGATCACAGCATCTTTGCAACCTGATGTTTTAATGATTCTGTGCTACTTACATCACCTTTCCAGATGATTCACACACTTCTGTGGTTTTTAATTTACCTGCAAATATATAGAAGGATCATTTGTATCACCTCAGAACATCAAAAACCACAGCCATAGAAGCCCACGACTCTTCGTCCTTTCTTCCCTGTCATCCCCAACTTCAACCATCCACTTTGTCACCACAGAGTGGCATATGCTGAATGTATCAGTTACTTTTCTGATTGTTGTGACAGACTGCCAGACAGAAGCAACTTAAGATAGGGAGGGTTTGTTTTGGCTCAGTTTCCAGTCCTTCATGTGGGAAAGGCATAGTGGAGCACCTTGGTTTGGGGTCAGCACCTGTAGCTGCTGCATCCCACATCTTGATGGATTAGGCATCAGAGAGTTTGGGAGAATCAGAGGCCAATATCACTATTAAGTCCCTCCTTCATTGACCCATCCTGCTAGCTAGGCCACATCACAAAGGCTCTACAAGTCTGCCAGCTTTCTTTATTCTACCTACATCTGGCTGATTCTTGGGATGGCTCTTGATTCGGGGCTCAGGGAAGCTGGGGTGCTATGTCTTGGTTAACATCCCAATTACAAGGTTGCCATTTCAATTGGGAACTACCTTTCTTCCCTCCCCATGACAGAGAAAAACAGGCGGCCACCAAATCGCTGAAGCAAAAGGACAAGAAACTAAAGGAGGTCCTGCTGCAGGTGGAGGATGAGCGCAAGATGGCGGAGCAGTACAAGGAGCAGGTAGCCACCGCTGGAACCTTTTCCTGGCTGTCCTACTCTCACCCAGTGCTTCACGACCCCTTACCTCTGCTGACACATTGTCCTGTCCTTGGCAGGCAGAGAAAGGAAACACCAAGGTCAAGCAGCTCAAGAGGCAGCTGGAAGAGGCGGAGGAAGAGTCCCAGCGTATCAATGCCAACCGCAGGAAGCTGCAACGGGAACTAGATGAGGCCACGGAGAGCAATGAGGCCATGGGCCGTGAGGTGAATGCCCTCAAAAGCAAACTCAGGTGAGGAGCCAAGGGAGCTGGAAGGGCCTCACCAGTCTAGAGTGCCTGCCCTAAACCCATGCAGCAGCTCCCCTATATCCCTGTACCCAACACCACCTTTAACTTCCTCCCACCTTTATGATTCACTGAACATTTTTATTAGTTCAGCACTGGAGCAGGCATAGAGCTGACCAGGGCATGGCCTTTGAGAAACTTATCTCCTATCCTTTAACCCATATATCCCACTCCCTCCTGTGTGGAGGAGGTGGAGGAAGATTCCATCTCTTGAAGCCTGTCATTCATCACAGAATGGACGGCTGCCAACCCTTGCTTCTTATCCTTCTCTGAACCTTCTATTTCAGGTTCTCACACTGCTGTGTCAGGTAGGGTTGGGCTGTGCTGTGCATATAGGGTGTTTAGCAGGCCCATCCAGGCAGCATTGTGACAACTACAAATGTCTCCAGAAGTTGCCAGGTGGCCCCTCATGAAGATGCCCTGCCCATACTACTGTAGGGACTAGATTCAGTCTTCTTGCTCAGGGCTGCCACCCTCTCTATCCTGTCATTCTGGATGCTCTGGCCTTCCGGCCTCTCTTCACTCCACAGTTTTCTGTGGTTTTAATATCCCGTGAGACTTGCCTTCTGTCCCTTGATATTGCTGTCCTCTGGGATGTGATGAGAAACTCTAGACTCAAACTGTACTGTGGGCATCCTGACAGCTGGAGCTGCCTGTCTAGCTCGGTGGTGTTTACTCCCTTCACATTTCCTTCCCCAGGTTCCTTTCCATGGTCAACGTTCACTTGCCCCTGTACACCTCCTCAGCAACCCAGAGCCCTCTCTTGCTTTGCTGCCTTCATTTGGCTGCCGGGCCCTAACTTATCACCTTCTGCACAGCCAAGACACAAATAAGCCAAATGATATCCCCTAACTGCTGCTTCCATTCTGAGTGCTGAGAACCATTGAAATTACCCCAATAAGTGATCTCCCTCTCACTTCTCACTGATAGCCTCACTCCTGTTTTAACTGGAAAGCAGAAATGATCATGAAATTCACACCAGTTTTCCCTGTAACTGCCCTGACATCTGTGTTGAGCTATGTGGCAAAGCCAAGGCCTTGCTAAGCCTGGCCCTCATCTGCTTCGCACGCCCAGCACATGCCTGGGCACTGCCTCACTCTCCCTCAGTTATTCTATTGAGTGAACAACTCTAGCCCTGCTCCTTTGCCACCACTGTCCCCATACAAGGTTCAAGTGGCATCAGTCACCCTTCTTTAGACCACACCATGGTCTACAGTAGCCTTTGGTAGGGTGACCATCACAAGACCTCTTGTTGGATACACACTTTCTCTGGACCTCACAGGGCCCACTCATCTGACTGCCCATCTTTTATCAAAAACTCACCATGCACTGGACTGCCTTGGCTCCATCTTGGTCTCTTTTTCATCTTTCTACTTCTAAAGTGATCCTTCTTGAAAGGAACCTCCAATCCCTCAAGATGACAACCATAGTTGGTTCCTATGTGACAGGCTAGAAACCATCCTTCTCAATTTCTCCAACCTAGTGGGAGTATAAGGGCTGTTCCAGCACCGAGAGCTCAGTGCACAGGACCCGTTTCCACAATGACCTGAAGAATGTGTTCTGGTGGGGCTTGCGTCCTCCACCTGGAGTGAGTGGGCTGGAGGATAGTCACCTCGGCTATCTGAGATCTCTCTTCTCTCTTAGACTTAATGGCTTTTGAGATTGTATTGACCAACTCTGTGGGTTCTATCCCACAGACCTAAGGTGGTACAGGCCAAGATAGAAACAAATCCTTTTTAGGTGCCAGTATACACCACACTCTCTAAGTCTAGGTCCATAGAAACATGAGCTCACACACTAGAGCTTTGTGAGGTTGGTAAACCCCACCAACAACCAAGAAATCAAGGAGCAAATTTTAGTGCTGCTGGCCAGGTAAATGGCCTTCTACATGCCACAAGCATTTGCCATGTTGCCCATCACCTCCCACTTAGCTGCCACCAAGGGTAACAGAGACCACTTGGTTAAAGGGCTTGTTTTTTAGCACAAGGACCCAAATTCAATCCTGTAAACAAGCTGGGCAGGGTGGCACATTTTTGCAGCCCCAGTGCTGGGGAGGCAGAAACAGAATTCATGGGACTTCTGGCCAGCAAGCATAGTTCAATTAGTGAACTCTAGGCCAGTGAGACTTTTCTGAAAACTCTAAGGTAGGCAGTGATTATGAAGACAACATCCACACACAGCACACACACCTGCACATGCATTCTGCTCAGTGATCTTTCAGACTGTTTCTTTCAGATGCCTTTACCTTTATACAATGCTGGAACTTTTAAGTGTTTCTCAAGTGACTCAGGAGGACAGAAGTTTAAATGGTGCCAAGTTCTCCAGGCTGGCTCTCTGGTTCATGTTGACTGAGAAGTACCTTTCATTTCTTGATTGAAGCTAGTGCCCTTAACATACTTAATTGGCTCCTTCCCAAGTGTGAATGGTAACCTCTGGGGACTCTCTCTGTTTCAGAGGGCCCCCCCCCACAGGAAACTTCGCAGTGAGCCACCAGGTACCTTGTGCCTCCAGCTTTATAGCTCGTGTGTCACACTGTCCCTTATATCTCTATGCCCAGCACCCCTTCCTTGTCCCCATCCCTCTGTGCCCAGCACCCCTTTCCTTGTCCCCGTCCCTCTGTGCC
>JANHMN010000002.1:93461730-93533156 GCA_030674055.1 Rhabdomys pumilio | reverse complement strand
ACTACATACACCACACACATGCCTCCAAATCCACACCAACGACTACATATACCACACATATACCCCAAATCCACACCCACGACTACATATACCACACACAAAACACTTTTTGTCCTATTATTTTATTACTTGGTTAAACAAAAACAAACTTCACGGCCACGCGCACAGACATGGAAGGACAGACACACACGTCTATTGAACAGGCATTTCTTTTTATTTTATTTCTTATAAAAAATAAAGTCCATCTTTTCCCAGGTTATAATGTCTAAGGAGAACAAATAGCCAAGCAGCTTAAAACCATCTTGTGAATGTCCGTGAATGTCAGTAGCACACAGAAAGTTCTAGGTCCGATTCTAGGCCCAGTTTTCCCCTATCAACTAGAAAATAAGTTAGTAGCTAAGCTCTGGTATTAGTATGCTTTTCTCTTTGTGGACCAAAGCATGAAGCAGCACCACACCCAGAGACGAGAGATGGGCTGGCGTGGCAGAACCTGTGCTGGGTTTTCCACATCCCCAAGGAGCATGTGGCAGTGATCTCCAGCTCACGAGTCAGTCACCCTGGTTGCTCTATGCTGTCTGGATGAAACCCTGCTGGCTGGATGTTCTTATGGATGGTGTAACAAAGTCCAGTGCAACGAAAGTTGTCCAGGTCCTGATGCACATGTCACACCAACATCAGGGCAGGAAAGGCAGGAGTCAGGGTTTATCTATAGAGGATAGACTCCCACTGACCTAAGAGGCAAACAATGTTGAAGTATCAAATGTACATGACCATAGTTTAATCATCCTTTTGCCTCTGTATTCTCCCAGTCCTAGATACAATTTAATCACGCTGTAAAAGCACCAGGAGAATGTTCTAAAAGACAGCTTCGGCTGGAAGTAGGCTGTAGAGAGCTCCTGAGCTGTGCTTTTAGTCCTGCTCTGACGATTATACAAAACATCTCTGGAGGCCATTAAAACTCTAGGTAGCAAATGACATCATACCTTAGAGCTGCCTGGTCGGGGGCAGAGCTCATTTCAATGACATACACTGCTAGGGACTAGGCCACATTAGAGGGATGATGCCAAGTCCACGGCCAACAGCCTTAGTCAGCTTAGGATGCACAGCACAGAGTGAATGCTGGTGATGCTGGCTCTTATTTCTCAAACTACCTTGAAAATAAAATGACTAAAAGCCAACTATAAAGTAGGGAAGACAGGTGAAGGCGCAGTTCCCACTGGTCCTAAAGCAAAAGCTTGACCACACCCTGGGTGGATGGCAGCGTTGGTGATGCTGGCTGTGAGGCTGGCTTCCCAAACTCCAAGCGTTTTCCTGACCTTCAGACAGAGCAAACCATATTTAACAGATGAGACAGTAGTATCCCAGTGGCTAGCACAGGGCCCCCAAGGTTCTAAGGGTGAATATCAAGAGCGGGAACAAGTCTCACAGGGTCTCAATTTTCTCTCCTGTGAAATGAAGAAAACAACACTGGCTATCTGGTTTCCTGATTCCCAAGGCTGCAGGAAAAGCTCCCACTTTCAGAAGACCCTACAAAAGCATCTACTTCTTGGCCACTTCATTTGGGTTGGGGAGTACTGAGAGCTGAATGCAGGGACTTGTTACTAGGCAACATTCCCAGTTCCTTGAATTAAAAAAAAAAAAAATGTATGCTGAAGAGATGGCTCAGCAGGTAGGGATGCTTGTTGCTTAGCCTGACAACCCCAGAATCCACACAGTAGAAGGACAGAACTGACTTTGCAAGTTGTCTTCTGACCTTTACATGTGTACTATGGAAAACGCATTTGTGCACCTGTGCACACATACCCAATAAATATAATTGAAAAAAAAATTATTTTAAATAAAAATTTCAACTAGGCATGGTGGTATGTATGCCTTTAATCCCAGAACACAAGGCACAAAGACAGGCAGCACCCTGGGCTCTTCCAGTCCCCCTGTCAGCCAGGGCTACACAGTGAGGCCTGGTCTCAAAAACAAATAGGTACATGTAAAGATCTATTTAAAGGCCCAGAAGGCAAGTGTGCGCCGTGAATCAATCCACGGCCCTTGTGTGTTTGCCTTACACTTGTCACATTGCCATGGCCTGGGGCCCAGAGCAATGCAGGCTCCTTTCAGGGAACTAGAATTAGAGGCGGCTGCAGGCTTCTGTTCTTGAGAATCTGGTCTGGCTGGACTGATTCTTGAAGGGTGTAGATTTAAGACAAAGGGCTTAGAGATGGCTCAGTTGGCAAAAGTACTTGCCTCACAGCATCAGGACCTGAGTTTGATCCCTAATACCCATGTAAAAAGCCAGACATGATGGCTCATGCTTTTGATCTCAGCACCGAAGGGAGGCAGAGGCAGGTGCATCCCTGGGGCTTAGGAGCATACTTGGTGAGTTCCATGCCAGTGAGACTCTGTCGGTACCCGAGGAGCACCACTTAAAGTTGACCTCAGGACTCCACATATGCAAGTACCTAGTGTACCTCAACTCACAAAATACTCTGGGAGAAGTGCAACTCCCAAACAAGAGATTTGGACAGGGTCTCCTCAGAGCACACATCACATCACAGACACAGCTCTCCACTTGTCTACCTGACCAAATTCAGATATCATTTAATCTGGCCTCAATAGAGGGGCTTATTCAAGGCTAGCCTGGGCTACCGAGGGAGCCTCTGTCTCATGAAAAGGAAATAGAGGCTACAGCCTTAAAACAGAGCCTAGGTCAGGTGGGGGCTAATGTCTGATCTAGAGCAGTCTGGTATGTCCTGACAGAGAGTACCAAAGATACTGACCCTTTATCGCCCACACTGGTGCTGCCTGGCCTTTTGTCGGCGCCATCTCTGTTTTTGGTTCCTCGCCCCAAGGCTGGCCCGACTGTCCGGCTTGGGGACTGATCATACATGAAGTTCCTGCATGATGCTAGTTTGGACTCCAGGGCCTGAAAAGAAATTGACTTTCGTCAAGTTATAGACAAAGGCTAGAGAAGTAGTCAGCTTGGAGGGCACTTGCCAAGTGTGCATGAAGTCCAGGATTTGATCCCCAGTGGCTCATAAACTAGGTATGGCATACCTGTAACACCAATACTTGGGAGGTAGAGACAGGAGGATCAGAAGTTAAAGATATCTTCTGCTACATAGCAAATTTGAGACCAGCCTGGGCTATGTGACCCTGTTCCTATCAAGTCCTTCCACACTCCTCAAAGTGGGGAACAAAAATCCAGGAACACAAAAGTATGAGAGCCACTGCATATGGTGGCACACACCTTTGATCTCAGCACTCAGGGGGTAGGGGCACGAAGACCTCTGAGAATCCAAGGCCAGCCTGGTCAACACAGTGAGGTCTGTGAGCTCTAAGACAGCCAGGTTTACACAGAAACTGTCTCAAATCAAAACAAAACAAAACACCCAAAAAAACAAACAACAACAACAACAAACAAACAAACAAAAAACCACCACCACCACCACCAACAAAACAAACAACAAACCCAAATAGAGCATGGGGGCCATGGCAGTGAAAACAATGGAAACTGTGGTTCCAAAGATTCTAAGAGGTCCCCAGTGGAACCCAGTGTATCTACAAGTACTGAGGCTATCCATCTAAAATATCCAGAAAGAGGCCCAGAAATGAACTCTACTAGTGAAATATGAGCTAGTCATGGTGGTGCAAACCTGTAGTCCCAGCACTCAAAGGACCGAGGCAGAGCAGCCTAGGCTACATAGCAGGACCCTGTGTCAAATAAACAAGCAAACAACAAAAACACAAGAACTAACCTCAGCAAATATTAATGATAACAACTTCTAGAATTGTTCCCTTTGTTTATCTCATTAAACCTGAAGAGAGGTTCAAACGAGGCCTTAAACTTGGAGTAAACAAACCTAAATATCCACAGACCTACAGACCTGTGCATGCAAGCAGACCCCGTGTGTGTGTGTGTGTGTGTGTGTGTGTGTGTGTGTGTGTGTCTCTTTGTACCTCAGGACAGGCAGGCCTTTCAGGAGTAGTTTCTAAAAATGAAAGTGCAAATACAAAGAATTCTGTTGTTGCATAGTATCCTGTGGGCCCTCCTGGTAATTAACATAAAGCAGAAAGGTCAAGGCCTTTGTTCTCCATTCTTAAGATGTTCTATGAGAGAGAGAGGGGTCGGGGAGGAGAGGACTAACTCACTTTTAAATGGTCCTGGGATTTTTTTTTTTTTTTCAATTCAATTCTAGGGTATGGTAGTCTACAACTACCATCTCACAATCTGGGAGACTGCGAGGCAGGAGGGCTGCTGCCTGAGTAAGGAAGGCCTGGGCTACAAGATGAGGCCCAATCCTGAAAGAAAGATAGAGACACAAGCATAGACAGCACCCTATTATCCAAAATAACTTGGAGGAAAAATGAAAGATGCCTGAAAAGGAAAAGGGGACCTGGATTCTGACCACACGGCCTCTCCACAACAAAATTCCCATCTAATGAGCTAAAGATGCTCAGAGATGCTACATTTAAACTTCAGGAGCTCTCTATGAAAGTGGAGAGAGGGGCCATGTCTAGACAGACCTTCAGACAAAAACTCTGCAATGCCCCAGACTTACCCCAACTTTCCGAAGTAGGTCCCCAACAATGTTTAGGGCTGATATCCGGGCTGCAGGTGTGAGTGGGGTCCCACCACTGGAGCTGTCCAGACCTGGGTGTGCAAGAAGCAGTATGAGCTACAGGGTCCTTCCATCGGTGCTCTAATGTCACTCAAACTGTGGGGGTGGGGATGAAAGCTGACACCTTCCCTTTGATTTTGATCACCATCTTGGACAACATGCCAAAAACCTACCAGTCTATATTTTGAATCCTTGGTAAGATTATCTTAAACATCTATTTTTTAAAAACAGAGTAATCTTCTTAAACCAAGCCAAGATACATCTAAGAACTCCATATACCTTGTAAACATTAACAATGATCAGGATAGATATACACATAGTGAAAAAAAAAGCCACATTTTGGGGAGGGCGAGACAGGGTCCCTCTATGTCTGCTGGGCTTACGCTGGCAGTCTTTTCGCTAGGTATTAGGATTACAGTCTGCCACTACCACAGCCAGCTAAGCAATCCACATGAAAAATAGCATTTCTTACAGCCAGTGATGACTCACTGCCAAACCTAACTTGCACACATAAACCATGATAACCAGCCCCACAACACAGCTGGTAAAGCTGTAGGTCTCACTAAGACCCTGAGCCTGAGCCACTAACTCATCTAAGTCTAAGGTGTGATGGCTTGAATATGAATGGCCCCAATAGGCCATATTTGAATGTTTGTCACCAGACAGTGGAACTGTTTGAAAGAATTAGAAGGATTAGGGGGTGTGGCTTTGTTAGACAGGGTAGGTGTAGCTTTGATGGAAGAAGTTTGTCACTGAGGTTGGCTTTGAGGTTTCAAAAGCAAAAGGACCAGTATCTGTCTCTACTTGAAGATCAGACTGTAGTTCTCAGCTACTTCTAGAGCACCAGGCCTGCAGCCAGGTTCTTTATCATGATGATAATGAACTAAACCTCTGAACCTCTAAGCAAGTCTCCAGTCAAGTGCTTTCTTTTGTAAGAGTTGCTTGGTCACATTGTCATAAAACAGTAACTAAGACACCAGGTGACTCATGTAAATCCCAAAACACAGGGTACTGCTCTGGACTGGGACCAGAAACCACAACAGTCTTCATGACCAAGGTTCACAGTGTGAGCTGAGGCTTATGCCCTTGAACCAGCCTGTCTGGCTGAGAACCTCAACACTGCCACTTATCTGCTAGGTGACTTCAGGGACATTGGTGAACACACCTGAAAGATGGGACTACCATCTGCAGGGTAGGCTTGTGAGGATAGCTCTGTGAGGTCCTAATATGAAGTGCTGCAAAAACTGTCTGGCATACAATGAACATTCAATAATTGTCTATTTGCCCTTGGTGGCCTGACTGAATAAGTCAAGAAGCTGGGAGGTGTAACTCAAATATCTCAGTTTTTAACCATACCAACTACACTGGGTACATTTCCAGATAGACCTATTGTAAGACAGCCCCTCCCCCTCATATTTACTCATGAGACTGGCTCTCACTAAGTAGACCATATTGTGATGGTTTGTATATGCTTGGCCCAGGAAGTGGCACTATTAGAAGGTGTGGCCTTGTTGGAGGAAGTGTGTCACTGTGGGTGTGGGCTTTAAGACCTTCATCTTGCTGTCTAGAAGCCAGTCTTCTGTTAGCTGCCTTCAGATGAAGATGTAGAACTCTCAGCTCCTCCTGCACCATGCCTGCCTAGAGGCTGCTATGCTCCCACCTTGATGATAATGGACTGAACTTCTGAACCTGAAAGCCAGTCCAATTAAATGCTGTCCTTTATAAGACTTGCCTTGGTCATGGTGTCTGTTCACTGCAGTAAACCCCTAACTAGGACACAGTTCAAGAGTCTAGCCTTGAACTCTTAATTACAGCCTCAGCCTCCAGAACACTGGGATTACAGATATGTGCCACCATGCCAAACCCATGATGGTTTTGACTTTTGGGTGTAACATTTAGACCTTCAGATTTCTGGCCTCTAGGGGTGTCTTATTAGGATGGACCCATGTCCTCTGTGGCAGAGGTTGCTGCCCTTCTAGACAGTTTGTTCTGTATCACAGGATCTGCTATGCCCTGCCTCACTTAAGACTCTCCTATTTATACCAACAGCCTGCCCTACTGAGCATTCCCACACTACTCCCTAACTGAGTCAGACCCAAGCCAGACCTGGCCTCACCCAGGACCCACACTAGGTTCTTACCAGGGCAAACTGTTTGTTTGTTTATTTCTCTTTTTTTAAACCAACTTCCTTCCTTCCTTCCTTCCTTCCTTCCTTCCTTCCTTCCTTCCTTCCTTCCTTCCTTCCTTGGTATGATCTTTCTACCCCTGGATGTCCTAGAACTCACTTTATAGACCAGGTTGGCCTTAAATTCACAGAGATCTACCTGCTTCTGCCACTGGAGTGCTCATAACTGTACCACCACACCTGGCCTAAGGGCAAACTCTTTAAATCAAAGAAAAACTTCCCTCTGCCCCATCTCCTCACCATGTCTGAACGTTCCTGGTGTGTTTAAACCAGAGCCAGGTCCTCGGTGAGCTATTGGAGTAGATGGTACAGAACCTGTGGCCTGCACAGCCATGTCTGTCCTTTTGGCTTCCCCTGAGCCTGGCATGGGTGTCCGAGGCTTGTCTTGCTTCTGCTGTACAGCCAATTCCTGCCGCAGATCTGTACAGGGAAAGGGTTCAGAATGTGAGTCCTTGCTTTTGGTGAGGATGCAGCCAAAATAGGAGCGCACAACCTGGAAATCAAGCTGGAAACCCTGAATGGAGGGACACCCATGTTCTCTCCTTACAGTGAAGCAGACAACACTCTTCTTCTGCATAAAATACAAAAGATCTTAAAAACTAACGCTTTAACATACTTGTTAACATAGTTGTTAAAAAAAAAAAAAAACATCGTGACACTGTGGTATGGACAGAACCCTAAGTAAAAACTTGCGTCCCCCAGTTCTCTTCTGGTTGGAACACATTACCAAGTTTTGCTTTTTTTTTTTTTTTCCTGTATCTGTTGTTGTTTGTTGTTTTCTTTGTGAAGCTCGAGGACAATTTTATTAGAATTAAAAGAAATACCCGAGCAGGCAGGCTACCGGGTGCAGGTAAGAGAAAAGAACAGAAAAGGCCACGGCTTTTGAGTTAGGCCAGTGCACTCAGCAATGGCAAGGGAATGGCGGAGAGCTTCGGAGAAAGAGTATAGAAGCCCAGTGCGCCTGGGCTTTGCCAGTATGGAAAGAGATGGAAGGGACAAGGATGAGCAGGTCAGAAAATTGGGCAGACCTCTGCAGAGCTGCAACCTTGGCACAGCAACTGACTGCCTTTTTGCTGTGTATCCAGGATGAAGTCAAACATTAGATCATCTCCCGAGGGCCGGTGTCCCAAGTGTATATATATACCCACCTGCTCTTCCCAGAACCCTCTCCTCACAGTTCACATCTGGTGGAAACTCCTACTGAGTATTATCAAATGATTTTAGGAATCATTAGCAAGTGGGCAGGCCTGTCTCTAACGAATTCTCTCCCCTTCCATGAAGGGTCTGCCTATCTTTCCCACGACAACATATCTACCAATGTCCACCCATTTTAATAACTGTTTAACATTCCATAAAATAAATTCCTGTGATTTGCTGGTATCTTCATTACTAATGGGCATAGGTTGAAGAGGCCTTGAACTGATCCTCCTCCAAAATGTAGGGCTTACAGGTATGTACCTCCACGCCCAGTCCACTGAGCGCTCCTAATGGAATTCAACATGTTCTGAAATCTAAAACTATTTAAACTTGACAGTTGCTTTTTAAACCCTATCTACTGACTACACCATTTGGTATCAAATTCTTATTTAAAAAGAATTAAGGGCCAGGCATAGTGACACACACTTTTAATTCCAGTACTCAGGAGGTAGAGGCAGGCAGATCTCTGTGAGTTCAAGGCCAGCCTAGTCTACAAAGCAAGTTCCAGGACAGCCAGGGCAGTTATATAGAGAAACCCTGTCTTGAAGAAACAGATAAACAAGAAACTAGGACTTGAACCAAATTCTCTTAAGAATGCAGATAGGATGGTTTACCAATGAGGGTCCCATTAGTCTAAAAACGCCATGCCTGGCACAACAGCCAAAAGTTGGCCAGCAATACAATGGCATTTTTCTCCCCAAGAAACTCTTGTGCGTCTGCCAGGCAGGACTCAAGCCTGTCTGGTATGTGTGAGAATTGTTCCCTGAGGAAACAATTCTGAACTAAGGAGGTAAAGCCCATGAACAAAGACAGAACTTGTGAACCCCAAGGCTTTTCCTACAGACACATATGAGGTATCTGACAGCCATTCTAATAATGACCGAAAACTGCTGACAACCCAGAACACCCACCCTAGCTACTATTTACACAGAGCTGCCCCTCAGCCTCTCTGAGGCAGGCTCATGTACGGAATAGCTCCTGATTCCCTGGAAAGGCAGTGCTCCACAAGACCAAGAGCAGATGTCTTAGATGGAGAAACACCACTCAGGCAGAAAACAGGGAAAGCCTCTGACCTCGGGCTTCATCCTTCAGCCTTTGCACAGACTCTAGAAGATTCTCCTTCTCATCCAGCTCACTCTCTAGGAAGGCATTTCTTTCGATGGCTTGATTCAAACGCTGCTCAAAATCTTCCAGGGACATGATTGTAGCTCTGGGTAGAAGAAGCTCACAGTTATCCAAAATAGCAACGGCAGCATCTGTCAGTGCCTGAAGACCTGGAAAATGTGACAGCAGAGGTGCCTGGGTGGTTCTAAGCACCACAGGGCCTCCTGGGCCTCAGGCTCCTCACCTACAAAATGGAGTCGTTAGGGCTAAGAAGATGCACCAGGTTGTCTTGAGGGTTAAGTCTTATAATTTCCACATGGCAGTAAAGCCTGGGATGACCTAAAACCTTGCCTACTAGGACCACATGCTCCACCCAGTCATTGACAGCAACCAGACCCCGCTTGTCTAGGAATACTAATTAGCATTCAGAACAGTCCAGCACAGACACAGATAGACAAACACACACACACACACACCACAGAGAGAGAGAGAGAGAGAGAGAGAGAGAGAGAGAGAGAGAGAGAGAGCACAGCAGTAATCTCTCAGTGACTCTAAAAGTTAAGAAAGTGATACAGCAGACACTAAAGCACTTGAGCATGAGTTGAGATCTGAACACCCACATAAAAAGCTAGGTATACAGAATAAGCCTTTTATCCCAGCATTAGGTGGCTTTCTGGCCACCCAGACAGCCTATCCGGAACAAAAATATTATAGAGGACTGAGGAAAACCCCTGATGTTGACCTCTGCCATCCTCTTCCACATGCACATACATGTGGTGCTAAAAACTAAAGTTTCAGGAATTCTGGGCCCCTGCCCTCAGCAGCAGCTCCTTCTTTGTGAACAGGGCAGGCATTTCACTAGAACACAATGGTAAATGGCAAAAGGCAGAGACGGGCTGTAACTTAAAAATGGTAATAAAAAGAATCTAATCTGTTGATTCATTTTTACCTGGAAAGGAAAAAGAGGGGAATTCTCAGGGAGATTCCTCTTCCCTGGATGTCAATTGTTATTCATCTTATTTATAATTGGGCCTGGTTTTGTGGGGGTATCTATTTATTTCATTAATTTTTTTTGGTGGCCATTTAGCTGTGCCTTCTGTGGTATCAAACAGGCATCAATCAATAGCTATCAATCCTCGGCCCCATATGAGAACTGGGTCCTGGCCATTCCATTTAAGGGTAAATGGGTCCTTCCACATAACTGTGGCATAGTTTTTATTGGTCTCAGCAATGCCAGAGGCAGTCAGCGGCAGATTTGCCATGAGCTTTCAGTTTTAGAAAGTTCAAAGTGAACAAGGCATGATGGAGAGTATGTCTGGGAGTCTCCTTCTTGGAGGGTACAGTTTCCCCTCTTTGGTTTTTAAAGCCAATTTTTCAGAGTTCTTGTAAAACCAGGACAAAAGCGCCAACAGCCGCTCCTTCCACCCTCAGAGAGTCATGAAGACACTATTTAAAGAAATATAAGTCTTTATTAATAATCTCTTTTATCAAAGGACTATTATAAAACAGCCAACAATTAATCAATCTATATAATATATTAATAATAGCTTCTTCTACTTTTTGTAAAATTACTCCTCTTTTGTCAATTGATTGTTGATGGAAATTAGGGTTTGCATCTCTCTTGAGAATATTAAACAGAGACTTAAATTCTTTTGTGAAGAGCTTAAAATAAGATCTTAGCCAATAAGCATCTCCTGGAAACTTTTGAAAATCATTTGAAATAAGTAAACTATCTTTTTTTTTTTTTTTTGCCAGACCCATTATCTGTTGTTTTTTTTTTTTTTTAAATTGGATATTTTACGTATTTACCTTTCACTGTTATCTCCTCTTTCATTCTCTCCCCAAACCCCTTATCCCATACCCCCTTTTCCAATTTTTATGAGGATGTGCTCCCACCATCCTCCCAATCCTACCTCCCTGCTCTCGAATTCCAAAACACTAGGGATCCAAACTTTTGGGGACCATGGCCCTCCACTTCCACTGAAGCCTAACAAGGCCACCCTCAATCACCTATACAGGTGGAGCCATGAGTCCCTCCCTTTGTGTTCTCAGGCTGGCGGTTTAGACCCTGGCAGCTCTGGTTGAGTACTTTGATACTCTTAAAAAGGACCAAAGAACCCACACTTTGGTCTTCCTTCTTCCTCTTGAGTTTCCTGTGGTCTATGCGTTGTGTCTTAGGTATTGTGAGCTTCTGGGCTAATATCCACTTATCAGTGACTGCATTTCTGATGCTGGCCTCCGGACTTATACTATTCAGACCTTCGATGGGCCTTTGACAAGGACATCAAACAGTTAGAGATTGACATCACTAATCTGAAGAAATCCCTCGTTTAGCTGTCTGAAGTGATCTCCAAAAACTGCAAAGAACTTTATTGGACTTGATTTTCTCTTTTACAATAGAAAAGACTGTGTACAGCTCCAGACTGTGTGCAGCCCTTAAAGAAGAATGCTGCTTTTACATAAACAAGACAGGGATGATTAAAGAGAGCATGAAAAAGGCCAGAGAAGGTCTTGAGAAAAGACAGAGAGAAAGAGAAAGAGAAAGAGAAAGAGAAAGAGAAAGAGGAAGAGAAAGAGAAAGAGAAAGAGAAAGAGAAAGAGAAGAGCTGGTATAAGAATTGGTTTTCAACCTCTCCATGATTGTCAACCCTACTTCCTTCCATCTTGGGACCATTAATTGGGTTATTTTTGCTTATTTCTTTTGGTCCCTGGGCCTTAAATAGGCTGACTAACTTTGTAAAACAACAGATAGATAATCTGATAGCAAAATCTATTCAGATACATTGTCATAAGTTGGCTATGGAGGACCACGAGACTCAAGATGAGGTTGTTACTCTATCCAGGGTGTTCCCAAATCCCATCTCCACCCAACCTAAAAGAGGAGACTTCCACCCCTAGACCAAGCAGAGAGGGGCCACCCAGAACCCCCTCTGACTGGTGATCTAAATTCTTGCTGAGGCTGCGGGGCTAAACACTACAAGAGAATATAAATAAAAGTCAAAAATATGTTTCTGGGTTCCCTGAGGGACAAGCCTGACTGCATAGGGGTTGATGTCAAAAGTATCCCCTCTCCAGGAAAAAGACATCAGGATGGGTATGGCCCTCATGCCTCACTGGACAACGACAGGAGGACCGGAGCCATTACAAAGTCCCCTTTAATTACTGGAGGTCAGGCCTCTATCCCCACCTTGGCAAGATTAGAATCGCCACAGCCCTTCTATACTTGGATTAGGGAGGAGATGTCAGAGGCAGCCCTGCTTATACACTGAAGGCCTAAAATCAGCCATAAGCCTAAAATCAACAATAGGCCTGACATACATGCCTCCTAACACAAAGTCTTGGGTCTCTGTGGCAAAACACTGAAGCAGATGGCTATAAGCTATTGTAAACAGACAGCTTTTGTGGAAATTTACCAGCCTGAGTAGTCATAGACCTTGTAAATAGGCAGCCTTGGCGGATAGTACCAACTTAGTTAGATAAGGACAAGTGAATCATAGTGACCTGTCCCCTGAAACTTTGCCCAGCTGATACCCTGTTGTGAAAGATATCTGTACTCCCCCTGAACACCTATGCTCCTGTCTCATCCCCTTCCCCACATCCTGCATTTTTCTGTCTATAACCCCTGTGTTAAAAAGTAAAAATTATGATTTGATAATCAACTCCCCACCCCCCAAAAAGAATCTAGTCTGTTAAGTGTTTAACTCCGGTCCAGTTACTTTCACTGGATCTGTTTTCTCACATATAAAGCAGGGATAGTAAGGACAACTCTGTCACACAAGACCAGGAATAAAGCAGACTAAACAGTAGACACATATTTCATATGGAGGTGCTCAGTCAGCACTGGCATTTTTTAATTAAAGGCCCTGTGTTTGCCCCCAGAAGGCATCTGGCAGTGCAGCTGCATTGTGTGCAGATGGAAGCAGGTTTGGAGTGGGGTCCAGAGCTAACACTCTGCTCTTCCCTGTAAGAGTCACTGAGGTTCTTGTTTCTTCAGCTACGGGGGAAGGTTGAATTTGCTAACTCACTCAACGTTTCCTCTTAACACCATGTTAATACCTGTTCTCAAAGGGTCTTTAGAGAAAGTGAATGGGATAGTTACCTATGGTGCTTACATAATGACAACAAAAGAAACCATTCAGGAGTCTGACATTAGGGATCCAAGGTCTCTGACATGTTTCACTGTCATCTGTCACAACAATGAAAAAGATCAGACATCTAAGTATTCCTACACAGAGGGACATGGATGCTTCTGAAAAAGCAGAAGAATGCTCTGTACTTAGGAGGCCCATGAGGGAAAGAAACTCATCCTCTGGGATGGGGAGATGGTTCAATGGTTCAATGGTTAAAGCAATTGCTACAAGCACAAAGACCAGAGTTCAGATCCCGAGAACCCACGTAGTGCCAGGTGGATGTAGTAACCTGCTTGTAATTTCTATCTGGGAAGATGGAGACAAAGGATCTCAGAGCAAACTGACTAGCTAGACCAACCAACCTTTTCAGTGAGCCCAGGGTTTGATTGAGAGACCCTGCTTCAATGAATAAGGCATAAGAGCAATGAGAACTCTCAACATCAACCTCAGGCCTCACATGCACATAAACACACATAAAACATACATATATGCACACTGCACATATATGAAAATGGAAAAAAAAATTCTTTCATAGGCTAATGATAAGCTGTTACCATCTTATAAGAAAATACCAGTTGGTGTTAGGGTGTGGCGGGGGTGGGGTGGGGCACAACAGACACAAAAGAAGGCTGACTGGGAAGACCAGTGGTAAAGAATCACTACAAGTATGATGCTCACAGCACTCTAGGGTCTCAGAAATAAACAATAGGCCATGTGTGATGATACATCCTTGCAATCCCAGTACCTGGGAGAGTAACACATGAGGACTCTGATCAGTAAATGAACTATAATAGCAATACACACCCCCAGGAACCTGGAAAAGTAAGTCATGGTATCAGCCAATATTAACCATTCAGTAGACAATTATGTATGTGTTTGGAAAAAAAGAACAAGAGTGCTCTGTATCCTTCAACAGATAGTATCTCCAGCACCCATTGTTAGTGGAAAAGCAAGATGTGCAACTCTGAGTACAAAGTGCTCCATTATGGGGGACTAGAGGTGGAGGAATAACAATGCTTTTTGTTTTATTCTATCAGCATATACTAATTATACATAAAGGTTTCTTTATGGCATTTTCATACATGAGCATCATTTTGGTCATGTTTAACATAACTATTCATTACCCTTTTTTGTCCCCTATACTCTCCCATTATCCCCTTTTGTTTTCATGTCTTTAGTGTGTGTGTAACCCAATGAGCCAGTGAGGGTGGCTCCCAGGGGTATGGCCATCTGAGAATGCTGCACCACTGAAGAAAAATCTCTGCTCCTAGCTGCAAACATTAAGTATCCATGAACCCTCGGGGGGAATCCTGAGACCCTCCCACTTTCAGGACAGTGCTAAACAGGATCTGCTTTCTATTTGATTGGATTTCCATTAAAAACAAACAGGGTTGGAAAGAGAGCTCAGCAGTTAAGAACGTTGTCTGCTCTTCCAGAGGTTTTGAGTTCAATTCCCAGCAACCACATGGTGGCTCACAACCTGGGATCTAATGCCCTCTTCTGGCATCAGGAGTTCATATAGAGAGAGCCCTCATAATAAATAAATAAATAAATAAATAAATAAATAAATAACTTAAAGTCAAACCAAACAAACAAACTCTCCTGGGGCCCAGCAGTTAAGAGTATATGCTATACTGCTTTCAGAAGACCCACATTCAGTCCCCAGCACCCACGTCAGGTGCCTGTAACCCCAGCTCCAGGGCATCCACAACTCTGGCCTCCACTGGCGCCTATACTCACATATAATCTCTATACATACAATTAAAATCTTTTAGAAAGGATCTGGAGAGATAGTTCAGTGTTTAAAAGCACTGACTGCTCCTCTAGAGGTTCAAGCCCCAGCACCCATATAGCACTTTACAATTGTCTCTAACTCCAGTTTAGATTCATATCCTCTGTCCTCATTAGGCATTATAATATTATGCACATAAAAGTTTAAAATCTTTAAAAAAGTTCAAACAAACAAACAAACAAACACCCCTTGAGCTGGTGAGAATAATTCAGTGGTTAAGTGTGCTTGCTGCACGGGAGAGAATGTGCCTCGTCCTGCAGTGACTTGCTGTGCCAGGGTGGGTGATACCCATGGTAGCCTCCCACTTCTCAAGAGATGGGGACGGGGTTAGAGGGAGGAGCTGTGTGAGGGGAGGATAGAAGGAGGGGGCCTGATATTGGGATGTAAAGTGAATAAATTAATTAATGAAAAACCACACCTAGGAACACAGTCCACCAAACTACAGAAAAAAAAAAAGAGTGCTTGCTGTTTTTACAAAGAACTGAGTTTAGATCACATAAAGCATCTCTCTGTGGGCCCACCTCTAGGGGATCTGAAGCCTCTTCTGGCTTTTGTAGGTACCTACACACAGGTGCATTTATATATATACATAATTTAAATTAATAAGAATGAATCTTGGGGGGAAACCCCTCTAACCCTTCCTATCATAGTTCTGAACTGTGTGAATGTACTAACTTCTTGTGGAGAACTGCATTATTGATCCCGATTCTTCATCTGTTCCTGCACTTACATCCTTGCTGGGGCCTCACTGTGGGTAGAATACACTTTCACCCTCTGACTCAGTGTGACCGTGTAACCTGCTTTTTATAAAAGATGTAAGTGTGGAAATGACACTGGCTCGCTTCAGAGTGTGGCTTCACATACTGAAAGGTTGAGTAACAGTGTGCATCCACGTGAAGAACCAATCTGGAGCAGCATCATATTCTAACCGGAAAGACAAAAGTAAACGTGACCATGAAGGCTGCCATCTACTGGCACAGCAGAGACTCGCCAGTACCTGGAGCAGACAGCAGTGCTGCTCACTCTGCATCTTCTGAGAATTTTACTTTAAAACTCTGTAGTGACAGAAAACCAGCACCACCAAAGGGCCTCAAAACCTGCACAGCCCTTGCCCATATTTCTGCTTGACCTCTGAACCTGAGCACACAGGGAAAGACTAAAAGTGACCAAAGGCATTTCAGCTACTGCCCACCCCAGGGAAAAACTCTAAAAGTGACCAAAGGCATTTCAGCTACTGCCCACCACAGACAGAAGATGGTGTGGAGTGCAACTGCAACTGCATGATCTGCCTGGAAAAGGAGACAGAGGCAAATAGCTAACAGGACCCCTGGGCTCAGGACACATGGACTACAATGTCCATAACCCAACCCAAACTGACTGGACTCAAGAGACAATGAAAACATGACAGAATTCAAGAGAAAAGACAACCACTGAACCAACACTGAGATGACAGTGCTGGAAATACATCAAAGGTTAGAAACAGACGCTGTGATCAGGATCTGAGACAGAAAGAAAGCTCAGTGTAGGAACAGAGATTTAAAAAGAAGAAGAATCGCAACAAAACGGAAATTATAGTTCTGCAAAAACGATGCTTAAAATCAAATCTTATGCCGGGCAGTGGTGGCGCAGGCCTTTAGTCCCAGCACTTGGGAGGCAGAGGCAGGCAGATTTCTGAGTTCGAGGCCAGCCTGGTCTACAGAGTGAGTTCCAGGAAAGCCAGGACCACACAGAGAAACCCTGTCTTGAAAAACCAAAAAAAGCCAGGTGGTGGTGGCACATGCCTTTAATCCCAGCACTTGGGAGGCAGAGGCAGGTGGATTTCTGAGTTCGAGGCCAGCCAGGTCTACAGAGTAAGTTACAGGACAGCCAGGGCTACATAGAGAAACCCTGTCTCAAAACAAACAAACAAACAAACAAAAAACAAACAAGAAAAACCAAAAAAAAACAAACAAACAAACAAAAAAACCCCATAAAATCAAATCTTATTTGATCCAGTGCCTGACTGGCCTCCAGGCCAAGCAACTGCCATCTTGGAGAGTTCAGACACATCTGGCTGCATCCCCCCTTGCAAAGGCTTCATCCCAGCTATGCATGTTGAGTGTTTATAGCCCAACATGGAGGGTTGTCCCAAGATCCTTACCTGAGAGTATCAGACTCCCTACTACCTAAAGCATGCAACTACCAAACTCTGTCTTAATTGCATATGGCCTCAAAGAAGAGCTGGAGAACAGTCAAAAGTCTAGGGGAGGAAGGCTCCATTTATGCTGCTACTGGGAGGTCCTCACCCCTACTGGGTGTGCCTTTGTGGGAGAAGCACTAACACCCTGTGAGTGACTCCTCACCTATGCTCTGTAAGGAAGCCCAGTGAATTCATTGTTTCCCCAAGGTGAACTTTAGAAGAATCACCTCAGTTTTTGTTTGGATCTTAGGAGAAGCAGCTGTTGTTTAGTCTTCCTCCTGTGCCGGAATTTTAGCAATATCCAAGCTTAACAGCAGACTAGAGGAAAGAGAATTTTAAATTAAAACAACAGAAACAACAAGATTAAAGGAGAAACAAGTAAAGGGTGGGGAGATGGCTCAGTGTGTAAAGTACTTGCTGTGCAAACATGAGACCTGGGTTTCAATCCCCAGCACCTGCATAAAAGCTGGGTATGGTAGCAAATGTATGAAACCTCCCTGTGTGCAAGCAGGAGAAAAGAGAAACCTAGGAGCTGTCTGGCAGCCAGTCTAGCCAGAACAGCAAGTTCCAGGTTCAGTGAAAGATCCTGCCTCAAAAACTACGATAAAGAGCAACAGAGCAAGATGCCCAAAGTCAAGCTCTACGAGAGAAATGGGAGGAAGAGAACTCCCCCCTGAGACCCATATGACAGGGTTCATATCTGGATAGAATCCAGATCATGCCTCAAAAGGAAAGAGGAACCAGGGGGATCTTTGTAAATCTGAGGTGAGCCTGGTCTCCATATGGAATCGAGGCCAGCCAGAGGTACTTAGTGAGATCCTGTCTCAAAAGCAAGCAAGTAAGCAAGCAAGCAAGCAAGCAAGCAAGCAAGCAAGCAAGCAAACAAACAAACAAATGGAAAAGTATTTGGAGAAAGAGTGACCAAAGTAAAATTTGATGAAAGACAAATGTTAGCCCAGCCTGCCTTCAGCACCTCAGCACCAGCAACTAAGTCACCAGCCACTAAATGGGACACATACCCTTTAAAGGGTCCCTGCTACCCACTCTCTTGCTCTGTCTCTGTCTCTCTCTTATGTCCCAACTCTGAGACCCACCTCTGCCTCAAATAAATCTCTTGCATGAGATTTGTTGTGTGGTATAGTCTCTTTGGCATAACATGGCTCCAACCTGCCAAGGAGCACAGTCCACCAAACCACAGAAATCCACAGCTAGGAGCACAGTCTACCAAACCACAGAAATCCACAGCCAGGAGCACAGTCCACCAAACCACAGAAAACCAAAGCTGATGAGAACCCGAGAGCAAGGATAGAAAACAGCTCTTCAGACACATAGAGAAGCAACAATTACAGAAGACTGCAACGTCACCTTCAAAGTCCAAGCCTGTCAGGCTAGAATTCTCCATCTAATGAAAATACCCTCCAAGCCAGCCTGGCAGTGCACACCTGGAACCCCAGCACTGGGGGGTGAGGAGGAGAGAGAATGTGTGTGGGGGGGGGATGTCAATTAGGAGCCTTGTTAAGAATCTGAGGCCAACCTGGTGTACACAGAGTTCCAACCCACCAGAAAATCTGTAAAAAAAAAAAAAAAAAAAAAAAAAGGAGAAGAGAGAAGAGCAGATCCTTGACAAGTCAGGAAGCAACGTAGCTATGAGCTGGAGGGTATACAGCAAGACCCTGTCTCAATCTACAGAGTGGAGGGCCGACAGGGCCTCACACAGGTAAAGACATGTTAAAATGAGAGTGTCTGCAGTCTCAGCATGCCTACAGAGATGGTAGGTGGAGACAGAAGACAGGACAATCTGAAAGCTCACAGACCATGTCACATGAGTCTAACACGGAAGGTAAGGACCAGGAACACTCAAGTTTGGCCTGACTTCTGTGAAGTGTACATCCATATTTACAAGCACAAATGTTCACAGGTCTGCATGGGTATTCACACAAACACATACATCCAAAAAGGGAGGCAAAATACAGACATTTTCAGGCAAGCAAGAGTCTAACATAACAGTCCTATTCTATAAGAAATCCTGAGGGCAATCTTTTAAACTGGAGGAAGAGAAAACCAGACAGAAACTCTCATGTTCAGGAAGGCAGGCAGAACACCAGTATGCCGGGCAGAGGTGGTTCATGCCTTTAATCCCAGCACTTGGGAGGCAGAGGCAGGCGGATTTCTGAGTTCGAGGCCAGCCTGGTCTACAGAGTGAGTTCCAGGACAGCCAGGGCTACACAGAGAAACCCTGTCTCAAAAAACAAACCAACCAACCAACCAACCAACCAACCAACCAACCAACCAACCAACCAACCAACCACCAGAAATGGTAAACATACTCTCTCTGGCCCATGAGCCATTAGGGCTTTGCCATGCTCAGCACTGAGTTCTTCATACTCAGGTCTGTGGTTGTCACCTCAAAACTTTCCTTGCCCCACCTACCGTTTGGCTCTTTCCAAGTCATCATTGGCTTGTTCCAGTTCCCGGATGTACTTCTGCAGTTGGTCTTTAATGGCTTTTGTCTGAGCCAGGTCATCCTCTAAGGCCGAGATCTGTCGGTAACCCTCTGAATGCTGCATTTCAAACTTCTCCTGCAGGACAGAACAGAAGCCTGGTCAGTGACTGAAGACTATGACAATCTGTATTTACATCCCTTCCTTACTTTCACTGTCACCAAATACGGGATGTCACTCATGGATAGTGCTCTCTACCTGTACAAGCCACTTGATGGCTTTGGCCACTGAATATAAGCTCTTCCCCTCCTTCCTTCCACCCCAGAAACAGTAAGTACCTCATCTTCTTTCCTTGAGATAGTATTTCATGTGTGCCAGACCTGCCTCAAACGAACTATGTACCCAAGAAGCAAAGGATACTCTACAACTGCCTGTCCTGTTTCCACCTTCCTTTTCACCTCAATGACATGAGCTACCATGTCAGTTTACGCAGTGTTGGGGCTTTTGTGCAAGCATTCTCAGTCCCCATCTGAGGCACAGTCTCAACATAACCCCAATATCCTAAAGAATATCTCTCTCTTCATTTTAGGGTCTCTGAGGTATTTCTTCACATGACTCCTGAGGCAGCTTCAGGCCTCCTCTCCTAGCCTCCCCTGAGCTCAACAGAACCTTCTCTCCACAGACCTGAAATTTCAGATGAGAAGCAGTTGTTGTCCTAGTTAGGATTACTACTGTGATGAAGCACCGTGACCAAAGCAGATGAGAAGCAGTTGCTGTCCTAGTTAGGATTACTACTGTGATGAAGCACCACGACCAAAGCAGATGAGAAGCAGTTGCTGTCCTAGTTAGGATTACTACTGTGATGAAGCACCATGACCAAAGCAGCTTGGGGAGGGAAGGGTTTATTTGGCTTATATTTCTGTATCACTGTGCATCAAAGGGAGTCAGGACAGGAAATCAAACAGTGCAGGAACTTGGAGGCAAGACTGATACAGAGGCCATGGAGGGTGCTGCTTACAGGCTTGCTCCTCATGGCTTGCTTAGCCTTCCTTCTTATAAAACTCAAGACCACCAGCCCAGGGATGGCTGCACGCACAACAGTGCTAGGCCCTCCCCCATAACCACTAATTAAGAAAATGCCCTATAGTGGAGACATTTTCTCAACTGAGGTTCCCTCCTTTCAGATGACTCCAGCTTGACATAAAACTAGCCAGGACAACAGATGATGCTGTGAAAGATAAGTGACAGTCATTCAAAGAATGCGCGCCCCAACTTTCCCAACCACACGCCTGCCAGTCCTCTTACCACCTGCTACCCTTGCAGAGCCCACTGACATTCAAATGAATCATTCAAGGTGTCCATAGCCACGCGCACTCACTCAGGCCCCAGCACAATGCAATATGGCACTGCTTGGTGCTTGAGCACTGTACTTGAGCATAACAGCAGGGATGACCTTAGTTGCTGTGCCTCACAAAAGGAGACGTCAGATATTTAACGACAACCATTCTAACTTTTTGATCCAAGACACTCCACAGCAATGTAAGGGAAGCTCAGTTTGATTGGCCAGTGCTTTCTAAGAACAAGGAACAGTTCTGATGACACCTCACTGGTTAGCTGCTACCCATCTGGAGCAGTTAACACTTATGAACCTACTGTATGTTAATTCACCTCAGCCCACACCAGAGATATGGAAATTAAGACTCAGTTACTTGCCTGTCCCAAAGTTGATCTGCAACAAATAACCCAAGATTAGGGCCACCAGAGCACACACTCTTAAAGCAAAGACACCAAGCAATTTCCATGCATGTTATCTTAGTTAGGGTTTCTATTGTAAAAAGACACCATGACCATGGCAACTCTTTTAAAAGAAAACATTTCATTGGGGCTGGCTTACAGGCTCAAAGGTTTCACCCATTATCATCATGGTGAGAAGCATGGCAAGAAGCATGGTGGCAGGCAGGCAGATAGGCAGAAGACATGGTGCAAGAGAAGGTGAGCGTTCTACATGTGGATCCACAGGCAGCAGGAGACTAACACACTAGGCCTGGCTTGAGCATATGAGACTTCAAAGCCTGCCTCCACAGTGACACACTTCCTCCAACAAGGCCACACCTACTCTAACAAGGCCACACCACCTAATAGTGCACTCCCTATGGGCCAAGCATTCAAACACAAGAGACTATGGGGCCATTCCTATATAAACCATCATATAGGTCATCAAGGAAGTTAAAAAAAAAGAAAAGAAAAAGAGAAAAGCTAGCTCCTCTTCTTGCCTAGATTCAAGAAGCAAAGCTATGGTGAGACTCAGTCAGATGTACCAAGAGGTAATAAATGATGCCCAGATTCTTGATGGGGACAAGAGCTCCTGTGAAAGAAGAATGACCACAGTGGCCATAAGTGATTTGTAGGTGGACAACATCAATTGATCATCAACATCCTAAGGCTTCTGGGGTTTCCTGGCAAGAAGACAAAAGCAAATGTCTGAACATAAGCAAATCGAAACTAGATCTTAGATCATTAAGATGTGGACACCCAGATCCTCTGCCTGCACAGATTCAGATAGAGTTTGGGACATGAAAATTGCTGTCTCACTGAGCTTTCACTGTTGCTGATGGAGGCTCAGTATGTGCTGTCTGATGCCTCAGGCTACTGAATTCAAGTCTTGATGAACAGCTGATACACCTGCCATAGGTGACTAACAGGCAATTACAAGTGGCAGGTTCTTTCTACAGTATTTCTTCCCTTAGTCTCTGTGCGGGGCCTCATGCCTCTGGCCAGAAGTTGTAATGAAAAGGCCAAAGTTCAGTCTTGAAGCATAAAATTACTCAATAACTGAGGGGTATGTATGCAGCCCTTACCTATGAAAGGTCTCTTAACATCCCCAGCCACTGCTCCTGTCACAAACCTCCCTCTCCACAGCTTTCAGCTCTGAGGCCTCTTTAATGTGAGAACTGGAACAATTCCTCATTGCCTGTTTTAGAGGCCAAATGAAATACTTCTAGGGTCAACGAAAAATTTGGACCCTACATAGGACAAGAGCAAGAGATAGTATTTGGTGTGACCAGGACAGACTGGGCCCAGTTATCCATTGGTATGGACTAATGCATGCCTTATGAAGCCAGGCATCTTTCTCAAAAGAAGTTAGCTAGAAACCCCGATTTTTCTGGGAAGCTTCATAAATCTTGGCGTCTGAGATTAAATATATATATTTTAAAACCTTAAAACTGCAGAGAAATCCTGTCTCAAGACAAACAAACAAACAAACAAATAAACAACCATGAAAATGAGTTGTCAAGGCAGCAACTGCAGCCAAGCCCAGTGACCTAAGATAGATCCCTGGGACCCATGTAATGGAAGGAGAGATCTCACTTCTGAGGGTACAGAGGTCAGAGAACAACTGGCCAATACCAATTCTCTCCTACCACCATGTCAGTCTCAGGAATCAAACTCAGGTCACCAGGCTTGATGGCAGGCACCTTTACCAGCTGAGCCAGGTGAGCCATCTTGACAGCCTAGAAGTATTTTTGACCACCACAACCACAGCATTTGGGAGTGCTATTTGTTTCTGGCAGATGAAGGCCAGAAATACTATTCATTATCTTACAACACAAAGCTCAGGGCCCACTCACAACAGTGTCCAGGCTCAAGAGGCAATACAGTGCTTTGGTTTTACCTGAGAGGACACATTCTAAGACATTCTACTACATCCCCCAAAACTTTAGATACCACCAAATCTTACTCATGTTTTGTTATTCCCATGTTTGCTGTGTTACCATATAATGCTTTAGTTTACAAACTAATAAATAATTACAAAATAGAATGATTATAATATTACACCATAATAAAAGTCATTTAAAATGTGTAACTTGTTTATCTCTAGAATTTTCTATTTAATATTTTTTGGATTTTGTTTGATTACTGGTAACCCAAACCTTGGAAAATAAAGTCAAGAATGGGTCCAGGTAGAACTACTGCAGTGCCCAGTTAATAAACCTGCTTATGACTGGTACGGTCCAACAGAATGTTCTAGAAGATGATATTCTATAGTCCCTGTGTCCAGAATCCATGAATTATATGTGGTTACAGAGCACGTCAACTGTGGTAATGTTAGTAGAATTAATTTTTTTCCTCATTAGCTTTCATTTCAATAGCCATATGTAGCTAAGAGATACCATACTGTACCTTGTAATATAAAAGCAGGAGGCATTCTAAAGCCAGTCATGATGTCGATTACCCTTAATCCTAGCACTTAGGAGGTAAATGCAAGAAGTCCAAGGCCACCCTTAGCTACATAGTAAATTCAAGGCTGGTCACAGTGAGCCCGGGCTACCTGACTCAGTCTCAAGAAGCTACAATTCTGACACTGCAGCCTTTGAAGAACTCTTTTTGCCATGTCCTTTGGGAAATCAGTACAGTTACTGCAATCTCTGCTTACCACAAGCCATCCCTACCTGTACACATGTCCCCTGGGGTCCCTCACCTTCACAGATTCCAGCTCCATTCGAAGGCGGTTATTCTCTGACAATAGGTCCCGGTTCCTGGTTTCAATCTGCTGTAGCTGAGTCTCCAATTCAGCTTCATATTCCCGGCTTCCTTCCTGGAATTCTCGAAGTTCCTCCTGTGTATTCTCTGCCCTGTAGCAGTATTAAAAATAAATTTATCACAGAATTAATGATGCTGGTATTGTGTCACAAAGTAGGGTGCGTGGATCATGCCTTTATTCAGCCACCATTATTCCTATCTTATGGAAAAGACAACAGTTTGTGAGAGCTGGCATTGAAGTATACACCTATAATCTCAGCATTCAGGAGTCTGAACCAGGAGGTTCAAGAATTCAAGACCAGCCTAAACTGCACAGTGCTGAATCAAAATCAATCTCTCTCTCTCTCTCTCTCTGCACTTTTAGATCTGTGTACTGCAACACCAGTTTCAAATTTAAAATCTCCCAAAAAGCTATCTTTTTTCAATGTTATTTTATGTGCACAAGTGTTTGTCTGCATGCATGTATGTGGACCAAATGCGAGCCCAAGGAGGTCAGAAGAAGGTATCGGATCTCCTGGAACTAGAGTTAAGGATGGCTGTGAGTCACCAGGTGGCTGCTGGGAACTGACCCTGGATCCTCTACAAAAACAAGTACTCTTAACCTTGAGCCACCTCTCCAGCATATTTTGATAGGCACAGGTAAATCTTCTTCTCTATAGCAGATTTGACATAGATTTGACATATCCAGAACATACAATGAGATGTTAGACTGGTTAGGTGACTCAGTTTGTAGTTCAAATCCCAACTCTACCTCTCACAGCTGCTGCATTAGGCAGGCTGTCTGAGTTCAAAACTGCTCAGGGGCCTTTGTAGAGAAAGGTGATCCTAGTTTCTTCATCTCATGACAAGGCTGAATGCATGGTGCATTCATGGTGCACACCCCCAGGGAGTGCAGGGACAGAGGCTGCAGGACTGACCTCTGCTTGTAGGTCATGGCCAGGTCTCTCCAATAGTTTGTTTCTTCCTCCTCTGATCCAAAAGTCTTTCCCGAGTCCTCCATGGTAAAAAGGGCAAGAGCTCACTCTTCCTGTGGCATAATGTCTAGGAGAAAAGTTTGAAAATTATTGCAACTTTTCTGGGTAACAGCTGGTCTTTAATTAAAAAACAAACAAAGCAAAATATAACAAAAAAAAAAAAAACCAAAAGCCCGAACTTCATGCTAGATCAAACAAACAAAAAAAATGCTTGCCCTAAAATCAAAACTAAATGCAAATAAAAAGTAGCCTACCTTCAGATGCAGCCCAGGGCTTATGTGTATCTCCCCACAATCATTTAGCACCTCCCCCTTAGATCCAAATAAGATATCTTCTAGATTCCTGGCTCCTCTGGGGGACTTGTGTCAGAAGGAGATGTAAGTTATACGTAAACTCCTGCACAGCCCTAGGTGAGCACAGGGACAGAACTCTGGACGAGATGCTGACCCACAAATGGCTAGATGTGCAGTGTATCTGCTGGTAAGTTTGGACATGTATGCCCCCCTGAGAAGCAGCACTGTGATACAGATGCCTAAAACTCAACCTGGAAGTCAAGGTGGGCTCCCTGGCAAGGTGGTGCATGAGTAGCATGTGAAACGGGAAAGAGTTGAACATAGTGCCTCTGGCATCCCAACACTCAGGAAGCTGAGACAAAAGGTCCTAAGTTCAAGGCCAGTCTGGGACCCTGTCTTAAAGAGAAGTAGAATAGGAAAGCAGACAGATGAGGAAAAGGAGAACACCAAACTCACAGGCAGCAGAGCAGTAGCCAGGCCTATTCCGGAGCTGAACCAAACTCACAGGCAGCAGAGCACGAGCCAGGCCTATTCCGGAGCTCAGGAAGACTGAAAGAGGAGGAGGGAAAGAGCAGAGACTGAACTCCAGAGACTAAATCACAGGCAGCCTTTCAAACACATTAACACACTTACTGCCAAACTGTACAGTGGTGGACACTTGGGAAGCTGAGGCAGGAGGATGTAAAATCCTTAGCAAACCTGGGCCACAGAGAATGACACTGGAAAGATGGAAGGACAGAAGGAGAAAAGAAGGAATGCTTGGTTGCCACTAGGAGCCACTGGGGCACTCAGTGACAAATGGACTCTTCAACTCAGAAGCTCATCCTGGTGGCGTGGCTGGCTGGTGAAGGCCAAGAAGTCAAATGCATCTTCTGCAGCAATACAGGAAAAGAAAGGAAGGTAGATAAAACTAGAGCTTAGAACAAAGGAGGAAAACAGAGTCCAAGGATACTTGGAAAAAAACAGGAGCCTGGGGCAGCCTGGCATTTGGGAAATGAAGAGGTCTGCAGCCCAAGCCTTGGAATTTGAAACCAACCTGGGCAACACAGTGAGACCGGGCATAGAGTTGGGGAGGGAGAGAAGGCTGAGGAGATGGCTCAGTGGGTATAGTGCCTGCCACACAGCTCGAGGACCTGTGTTTCAACCCCAAACACTCATGTAAAAAGCTAGGCCATAACCACAGTGCTGGAGGGTTGTGTGGTACAAACAGCAGGATCCCCAGAGCTCACGGGCCAGCTGGTCTGGCCAAATCAGTGGGCTCCAGGTTCACTGACATCATGCCTCAAAAAAGAAGGTGGAGACTCAACCAACCCTAGTTAAACCAGTATGTCACGAAGCAAAAACAAAAACAAGACAAGATAGTGGAATGGCAATTTGAGGGGTGGAATTGAAGAGGATGGAGGGCTGAGTATGACCACAGTGTAAAAAATCTGTCAAAAAACCAAGAGAATGATTAAGACACCTTCATGGGTGCCCACACACACATACACACAAAAGTCACTCTTTAAGACAAAGTCAACACTACTTTTTGGCTGAAAAACATCACTATAAGAGACAGAGACAGGATCCTCAGAAGCTCATGAGTCAACTAGCTTGGTATACATGCTACAAACAAGAGACCTACTATTTCTCTTTCACTAACTCAGAGAAAACGTCACTTTGTAATCCCACCCATCGCTGGTCAAGGCAGGGAACCTGAAGTGACAGAAAGAGGATGATTTATAAACACTCCCTCCCTGCATTGCTCACAGATTCTTCCATCTTTCTGTAATAGTACTCTAATGTTCCTTTATGAGAAACCCCACTCTCATTCTGTGTGGTTCAGGTAGCTGTGACAGCATCGGGAGGAAGCACAAGCCTGAACATGCCTCTGCATCTATGACTGGCTCAGCAATGGGTCTAACACGGAGACAGCAGCTCAGGAGCTGAACCAAGCCCAAGTTGATCCCGTGCAAGTATGGGGTTAACCTACAATTAACCAGTAGTTAGGTGAGCCTCTGAGCCTGAGTGGCCTTCTGCACTGCTACTGATAGGAACTCACAAGGACCAGCCTGACTAAGAAAGGACCCAATAGGAAAAGGTTGCCAATGGACCTAGAGAGACGGGATCCTGTCAGAATCATCACCAGGGCAGCTACAGTCGACTGAAGTTACAGCAGAGAGTCCCTCCCTGTCAGTACTGGATCCAGTTCCCAGTTTAGAAAACATACTGCTGCTGCCACAGGAGTTTCAGAAAGGGGCTTCCTGAGCTGGGGAGACAGGCTACTGGGTAAAATGTCTGCTGAGAAGTGTGACAAGCTGAGCTCAGAGCCCCAGCACTGAGGTAAAGTCAGATGTGGTAGCACATGTCTGTAATTCTAGTGCTCTCTCAGCAAGATAAGAGGCAGAGAGAGAATCCTCAGCCCATGAGCCAGCTAGCTTGATATACAGGCTACAAACAGGCCTGTCTTACAGATCTGACCATATGAACACACACCTGCATACACATGAACATGAACCCAGACAAAGAGAAAGGGCAAGGCAGAGAGGGAGACAGGAGAGAGAGAGAGGAGAGAGAATTTTGAGACAGGATCTTACTATGTAGCCCTAGCTGGCCTGGAACTCACGTATGCTGACTTTGAACTTATGATCCTTTTGCTTCAACCTCTTAAGTGCTAGGACTGTAGGCATGTGTCACATAGTGCTCAGCAGAAAAAACAAAAACAAACAAACAAACAAATCTTGCCTAATGAAATTTAAAACTTGATCTTCAGGAAAGAAACTGGTGGAATTTGTGTGTGTAGGTTACAGGGGAGGTGTGTGTCTTAGTTAGGGGTTTACTGTTGTGAACAGACACCATGACCAAGGCAACTCTTAGAAGGACAACATGTAATTGCATGCCTGTAATCTCAGCTCTCAGGAGACAGAAGCAGGAGGATCAGAAGTTCAAGGTCATCCTTGAGAAGGCCAGTTGAAGGCCAGCTTGGGGCACATGAACCCTGAGATGATAGTGAGAAAAAAAATGAGGAGGAGGAAGAAAAGAAGGGAAGAGAGAAGGGGAAAAAAGAAAAAGAAAGCCAGGCAGTGGTGGCGCATGCCTTTAATACCAGCACTTGGGAGGCAAAGGCAGGCGGATTTCTGAGTTCGAGGCCAGCCTGGTCTACAGAGTGAGTTCCAGGACAGCCAGGGCTACACAGAGAAACCCTGTCTCCAAAATCCAAAAAAAAAAGAAAAGAAAAGAAAAGAAAAAAAGGAAAAGAAGAGGGGAAAAGGGAGGAAGGAAGAGAAGCAGGAACAGTCAGAGGCAGTAGCTGCTGCACCCCCTGACCATCTCTGACAACCACCAAGCAGTGGTGGATGCAACTTGACCCAAATGCAGTATGTCTTTTTGAAGTCAAGTTGAAGAACTACAAAGTTGCACAAAGATTGGCAGGACATCAGTTTGGACCACTGTCTTTTAAAAACACCATTATAACAGGTGTTCATACCAGGTTACAGTACACCCTTGTGCCTGCTACCTTAAAAATGAACACTACAGCAGAGTGGTGGTCTACTCTGCTACAATCCCACAAAGCCTACGATCCCAGCTACCAAGGCACGTGAGGCAGAGGATTCTTAAATGTGAGTCCAGCCTAGACAACTTAGGAAGACCAAGACTCTATCTCAAAACTAAAGTAGAAACAAAGAGCCAGGTAGGTAGCTCAGTCAGGGGAGCACTCAGCTAGCACACAAGGGTTTAATTCCTGGTACTATCAAAAACTAAGAGAATATAACGTCCATTTATATTACTCATGTGTAGGTAACTTTCTTCTCAATGCCTTGGTGCCATCTTATGCCTTATCTGTGGACCAATCTCTCCCATTCTGGGTCACACAAATATGTTTGGTAGGGCAGGGGAGATGGCTCAATCAGTAAAGGGCTCTCATACAAACATGAGAACCTGAGTTCAAATCCAAAACATCCATGTAAAAAGCTGCACAATGGTGGTCTATAACCCCAGTGCTGGGTATGGGGAGACAGAGACAGGCAAGATCCCTAATGCTCACTGGCCAACCAACCTAACCCAACTAAGGAGTTTCAAGTTCAGTGAGCCTTAAAACATAAATACAAAAATTAAGATGGAAAACAACTGAAGAAAGATAAGTCTCATGGACTTCTGGTACTCCACCTAGTAACCCTATGCTAACAAGTACATACACCACACAAAATTCAAAATGCAAATCTTAAAAAGCACCTTTTTCCTATAACTTGGTTTTACACGTTTTACATGTCTAAGAATTCAGCATGGGGTTTCTGTGTATGTGCAGGTGTGTGTAGGTGTTCCTGTGCATGCAGGGCCAGAAGGACAGCAGGCATCTTCACCTATCGCTTTCCACTCTTTTGTTTTGTTTTGAGGCAAGATCTCTCATTGAACCTGGGGCTCACATTCTGCTCCACAGCAAGCCTCAGGGCCCTCCTGCCCCTGAAGCCCAGCACTGTCAATCACAGCTGTGCACCATCATACCAGCTCTTAACTCGGGTGCTGGGGACACCACTTAGGTCCTTACACTTTGAAATAAGAACTTTGGTGGCTGAGTCATCTCCTCAGTTCCTAGGATTGGTTTTGTTGGAAAGGGTCCCCCAAAATTAAATCTACAAAATTGTCTGAAAACACACTCAACAGACACATACACCTCTAATTTCAAATTCCTAGAAAAGAAATAAAGCGATGTCTAAGTGAACAAAGCTAGCCAAGTTGGTCATCAATACTCGGAGACACATGAACCACTACCCTTCTCCAGCCCAAGTTTATGTCTCTATCAAAACAAAGAGGTGAATGGGAGTCAAGTGACAGTTGACACCTGTAATCCCAGCACTTGGGAGGCAGAGGCAGGAGAATCTCCTAGAGTTTGAGGCCAGTCTGGTCTATAGTACAAGTTCCAGGATAGCCAAGGCTATACAGAGAAACTCTGTCACAAACAGAGAAAGGGAGGGAGAGAAGGAGAGAGAGAAAGAAAGAGAGAGAGAAAGAAGGGAGGGAGGGAAGGAGGGAGAGAGAGAGAGAGAGAGAGAGAGAGATAAAAGGGAGAGGCAGGCAGGGAAGAGAAAGGAGCCAAATGTTCACATCTGACCTGTGTGTTGACGGACACATGGTATGTATTTACAGAAGTGATGTCACTGTGGTCAGACACATCAAGAGTCACTAAGACTAGCTTCTGTCTTCATGCTGCTTAAGTACAAAGATATGCAAGGACACGTCCTTGTCCTCAAAGGGCCACTCACCATTCTCTAACATGAAGAACTACCAGCACAAGACAACTGGAAAACCACGATGATGTTAAATCACAACTATATGCACTGATGTAGAAAAGCAGTTTGGTAGCTGTCGTCTCCCTCTCTGCAACAAGGGATAGAAAGGAACTGGAAGAAAGTGCCAGAATGTGGCTACAACCGGCACTGAGTTTGAACCTGTACCTGACACAATTCTCTATAATGAATCTTTGGTAAAAGAAATAGGATTTACAGTAATATATTGCGAACTGAAGTTTCCAGAAGGAAGGAAGGAAGGAAGGAAGGAAGGAAGGAAGGAAGGAAGGAAGGAAAGAATGAGGGCCAGCTGCACCTATGTTAAAGATTCTACTAGACCAAATGACTGAACTTCAAGATTGTGGAGAGTTAAAATGTTGCAAATCAGAGGCAAATTATCTTGTGCTATTTTTAGTCTCTTGGAAAGCCATTCATTGCCCATACCAGGGTTTTACCTAACATCCTTGTATGTATCTGTCTTAGTCAAGGTTTGTATTCCTGCACAAAAAAACATCATGACCAAGAAGCAAGGGTTTATTCTCTTACACTTCCACATTGCTGTTCATCAGCAAAGGAAGTCAGGACAGGAACTCACACAGGGCAGGAACCTGGAGGCAGGAGCTGATGCAGAGGCCATGGAGGGTGCTGCTTACTGGCTTGCTTCTCCTAGATTGCTCAGCCTGCTTTCTTATAGAATCCAGGTGTACCAGCCCAGGGATGGCACCATGCACAATGGGCCCTCATGGAGGCATTTCCTCAAGGAAGGCTCATTTCTCTGTGATAACTCCAGCTTGTAACAAGTTGACACACAAAACCAGTCAGTACAGTATCAAAACCTAAAATGTGTTCAGGGCTGACTTAGTCTTCCCCAGTCCAAACTCTACCAGGGTTTTCCCTGCTGTGAGCCCTACCACTGAATCTGGTAAACACCTTAATTTACTACTTTCTTTGTTCTGTAACCAGTAAGATTTCAGGTAAGCAACAGAGTGGCGCATGGTGCTTGAGGAAACAGGAATCTGTTCTCCAGAGCCACTGTAATTCATATTGGGTTCCAGAAGGAACTATTATTCTGATCAAGGTGAGGGCTGTGTTTTTGAGTTGACAATATGGCTGCATTTGAATTTTTAAAAGGGTTATACTTGGTGGCTAAAGCAGGGCTCCGGAATAGAGCCTGGCCCAGAATGCAAAAGGCCCTGGTTCACTCTCAATTTCTGGGAGTGGGGATACATTTGAGTAAGAATAAAAACAGTAACTATTGTTCGGAGGCCGTTTTATTCTATTGATTAGGGTGCCAGGGAATTGGCCCCTCTCCAAGTTTTTTCAATCATTTAACGCCCACTGAGAGTCATCCACAATCCCAGTGCAACCCCTGCAGCAACAGGCTGCAGAGGCTCATGCTAGGAAATTCCATCTGAAAAAAAGGGGGTTTAATCTCACCAGGCTCATAAGTTCTAAGGTAGAACTTTAGAAGCAAAAATAATATCCTCACAGGTTAAGTCAAGGTAGCAAACTATTATCCAAGTTAAGATAAACTATAAAAAGTGAAGGTGCCCTCGTCTTTAGAAGGGTTGGTGGGTTGGTCATAGTTCTGTAAGTTACTCTTACTGAACTCCATATGGAATTCTGTACGGGGAATTAAACCTCAAAACTGGTTGAATACCAGTGTGTTGGGGAAGAGGGGTGCGTGGTCACATACCCTCAGGCTGTTTGTAGTAGTCTATATCCGACCGTATTTCAAAAGCAAAACCTTTCTGCGTCCTAAAAGGTTTTTAAAAGTCCTAAAAGTCCTAGCACACAATACTCAGAAACAGGTGGCAGAGAAAATTTACAAACCTCACCCAGCCAGAGAAGTTGAGGAAGTTTCCGGCTGAAAAGTAGAAGGATGCACATAGCCTGGGACAAAACTGAGATGACTTAGTCGCTGGGAGTCAAGGTGACTCCGAGTTGCCCAGAACCTCAAAGAGGTAGGTGAGCTGGGCCAACCATCCAAGATGTGGAGTAAGCACTCTCACCCTTTATCGGATAAAGTTTATCCGATCCAAAGTACTGTCTAGGGAAATTTGAAACGTCCAGCGGCCGAGACCCATAGGCATCGAGGGAGAGGATGGATATAGACTGGTACCCGTGCGGCAGCAGTTGGGGACCCGGGAACTGTGGACTGAAGGGGTAGGCGAGGGACTCGGGGGCCGTGGGGCGGCGCGGGCACCGGTCTTGAGGGCGTTCGAGGGAAGGGAAGCTGCCAGCAACTCAGGAACAGAGTTGGCCAGGGCGAGCGGCGGAGCTCACCGATGGAAAGTGGGAAGCTGGGGAGGGCAGGTGTGGGGAACGCGTCGGATGGGTGCTGCGGGCATGGCGGGGCCCTGCCGGCAGCCTGGCTCCACTTACCCCGCCCGGGCGGCGACGATCCCTGCGAGGCGCGGGCTAGCAGGCCTTTCTTGCCGATCAGCCCCGCCGGCACCGCGCGGCCCGCGCCTCCCATTGGCTGCCGCTTTCGGGACGCGTCTGACTCGGCCAATCAGCGCGGAGAAGCGAGGTTTGGAAACTTTTTCCTCCTAGGCCCAGGTGCGGTTCGGTCAAGCCGGGGTGGTGCCTGGCGGGAGAGGCCGCAGGAGGCGCGGGTCAGTGGCCCTGAAGGCGGGCGTGGAGAGGGCCTGCTGGAGGCTCGGTGCTCGCCGTGCCACGCACTCTGGAACACCCGCACGCCTCTCCTTCACACTGGTTGCTTTTATCTGCTCTTGCGCTTGCCTAAGAATAGACAAAGGAACAATTGGTCAGAGAAACCCGGGCATTAGGAGTAGCTGGTGTCGGGTTACACTTGAAAGTGCTCTACCCAATTCCAAAAATGCTATACTAGCCCAGAATGCACAAAAACAAAACTGGCATAGAGAACGACAAACTTCCGCGCAGCTCACAGGGCCTTTGTTGTCCCACAATTTTACACCCCAAATAGAATCTTTAGCAACAGCTTCTTCGGAGTCAGAATAATTTAGTGCGAAAGAACTTGACTTTGAATCCTACTTAGCTGTGTGAATTTGAGACAAGGTATTTAATTACTCGTGGATCAAATGGGGTTTTTCCACAGAGCTAAATAAATAAGTTTACAACACTTTGTGCGGTGCTTTGTATACAGTAAGTACAACATATGTATTAGTTAAATAAACATAGGTTGAACGACCAGTGTGTCTCAGACACAATGCTTTCTTTTGTAGGTGGTATTGGAGGGTTGTGAGCCATCATGTGGTTGCTGGGAAGTGACCTCTGGGAGATCAGTCAGTGCTGTTAACTGCTGAGCCATCTCTCCAGCCCCATGTTTTTTGTTTTTTGGGTTTTTTTTTTTTTTTTCATTTTTGAAATACTTTGCCTATGTAACTTGGGCTGGCCTCAAATTTCTGAGCATTGCCTTAGCCTTATTTTTCAGTGGGATCACAGGCCCAGCTAATAATAATTTTTTAACGTTAAGCCATTCTAATTGTTCATTAATTATTGAGTTCTGTTAGGCACAAGGTAATTTTACAACCTGGTGAATAAGACAAAGAATCTGATCTCAAAGGGCTAATACAGTAAACGGAAACAGAATTTCAGATGCCAAATGTTGCTGACTATTTGAGAGACTGGGAGCCAAAGAAAGGGATATTTAGCTTACATTTTGGCAGTGCTGGGCCATGTTAGGCAAACATTGTATCATTCAGCTATATCCCCAGCCTTCTATAATTGTTTAAAAGATGAGAAAAAAAGGTACAGGAAATCCAAGTGTTTCAATTTGTAGCTAACAAAAGGAGCTTCAGAGGGCTCTTCTTGACTTATAATCATGTTCTGCCCCACCGGCTACACAGGTAATGCCTCCTGCCCCTCCCCCCAGGAGTGTTGATTGAAATCAAGCCCTTACCCATTCTAGACAAGTGCTCTACCACTGACATATACCTTCTGCCCTTTTTTCTTTTGAGTCAAGTTCCTTCTAAGTTGCCCAGGCTGGACCTAAGCTCACCCTGTAATCTAGATAAACCTTGAGTTTGCAATCTTGTCTCTGCCTTTCAAAGAGCTGGGATTAAAGGCCTGGGCTACTGAACTTGGCCTTGTTCTCTCTTTTTAAATTCTGGTCATTTTGTTTGTAGCTTTTGAGCTGTGACCAAGCTGAGAGTCTGACTTCTCTTCCTTTGGTCCTGTCCTCATGGGTGAAAGAGGAGAATTCTAGTTAGTAACTTAGGTCTTTGGGGAGTTGAATCAAATGCAAAGTATCCATTGGAACACCAAAAAATAAATCTCTGTTATCTTTGTTTCATAAATATGAAAATTATTATTAAGAAAAGAAAAAAAGGAAGCTTTTGGCTTTGTTTTTATGAGACAGGGTCTCTGTGCAGCTCCAGTTGTCCTGGAGCTATCCCGCCACTTTTGGCAAAAAATTGAAACCTACTTTTATTAAATAGGAATAAAATTGAGCCAGGCATGGTGGAAATGCCCTTAATTATAGAACTCAGGAGGCAGAGACAGGAGTATCTCTGTGAGCAAGAGGTCAGCCTGTTTTCTATAGTGAATTCCAGGACAGCAAGAATATGTAGAGAAACCTTGACTCAGAAAAGAAAGAAGAGGAAGAGGAGGAGGAGGAGGAAGAAGTAAATTAACTTTCAGAAAATATACTTTTCTCTTCTCTCCTCTCTCTCTCTCTCTCTCTCTCTCTCTCTCTCTCTCTCCCTGGCTTTGCTGATGTAGATAGGCTCTTACTATGTGGCTTAGGCTTCTCTCAAGCCCATGAGCTAGCCTTCCTGAATTTGAAACCTGCAGGGGGTAAAGTTGGGAGGTCAGAGGACAATCTCAGATGTTGGTCCTTGCCTACTATCTTGATAACACCAGGTTAGCTGGTCTAAGACCTTCAGGCCATTCTCCTGTCTCTGCCTCCCCTCACCTGAGATTAGACAAATGAGCTGCTTCTGGCTTTTTACATGGGTTCTGGAGATCTGAACTCAAGTTATCAGGCTTAGACAGTGGCTGGTTTACCCACTGAACCTTCTTCGCTGCCCTGGAAACATTCTTTTAGAAAGATTAAATTATGTACTTTCATTCATCCATCCATCCTCCTCTTGGCCTACATTTTTTTCTTATTTATGCATTGCATATGATGTTTTACCAGCATGTATGTCTGTGTACTACATGTATGTGGTGCCCAAGCAGGCCAAAAAAGGGTATCAGAGTCCCCTGGAGTGGACTCAACAGACTACTCTAAGCCATTTGGACACTGGGAGGGGAACATCGTCACACCATCATTACGACCGTCTCCTCTGGAAGCACTCTTAACTACTATGCCATCTTTGTTTGTAGAGTAAGCAAAATTGAAACCTTTTAAAGTGTTCTCTCTTTAGCTTTTCATTTAGTCTAGCTGGCTGGCTTTATTTATTACGTTACCTGTTGTCCCCAGCATATCAGAATAGAATAAATGCCAAGCAAAGTCAAAGGAAAATGTTGCTTCCCACTTTAATGTTTTGTGGCTAAAAATCTGTTCAAATAACTTAAATTTATCACAATTACTTTTTTCCTTTATGTTTTTAATTAGTATTGTCAGTATTCAAAAATAGCTAGAATAAAGTGGAGGTAAAATAGAGACCTACAGTGAGTTAACACACTTGTTTGAGACTCTGAAAAACAAAACCAACAGCAGCTGGAATCTTTTTGTTTTCAATTCTCCCTTGGAAAATTCTCCCCCCACACAGTCACAATGGTGTTCTTAGCAATAATACACATCTGAACAGGCCGTCACTGTGTGTATTCTGGAGAATTCAATAGAAACACAAAGGATTCTTCAACTACATGTCTGAACTCACTCCCCTGACACAGGAATCCAGGAATGCCAAATTCATTCCACTTAATGCAAGTCTCGAAATGATAGCACTGCCTACCCAGAGACTCAGGAAGAAAAATGCTCTTGGCATTTTCTGCTTCCTAATTAGTTAGCAGAGTTCATTTGTTTCCTGGCAGACTTTTAAGTATAAACTATTTTAAAGCCAGCTAGGACATTCTAAACTGTGCCTGCGTTTAGATTATATTTTTTCTCTAATTTGCAACAGGAAGTAGTAAAAAGCTAGAGATTTCAGGAATTATCTTTCCCCCTATGGAATCCTGAAAACTCATATTTAAGCCAGGCATGGTTGAACACACCTTTATTTCTTGAACTTGGGAGGCAAGGGCAGGCAGATCTCTGAGTCTGGTCTACAGAGAGTTCCAGGGCAGCCAGGGCTATCACACAGAGAAACCCTGTCTCGAAAAACGAACAACGAAACAAACAAAAATTCAACTCATATTTAGGTAAAGTAAAAGTGAAGTCTGCAAGGCTCAGTGGGGGCGGGGAGGATACAGAGCAGAGTTTATCTGTTTAAAACATGAAGGATTTTTGATTTCACAAAATTTTTATAACTTTAGTATCTTCTTTTTCGTGGCCAACTTGTCATCTGAAAAGTATTTATGTTACAAAGCACCGGGTTTATTAAAATAAAAAGTTTGCCAGAGGACACGAACACCTTTAATCATAGCACTCAGAAGGCCACGGGATCTGAGTTTGAGGACAGTATAGTCTACAGGGAAAGTACCAGGCCAACCCTGGGTTACACAAGTGAGACACTGTCTCTGAAAAAAAATAAAAATTGTGTAGGATATCATGTACTCTTAATTGTTGGTGTTAATATTCAGCAGCAGTCTTTGCATGTACTTTATCAGCACTGAAACTGCGAGAGGCAGGACGGACCTTGCCAAAAGCCCAATTGGCAGGTTTTACTGTTCTTTCTCCACTGGCCACTAGGTTGCGTTAAAAGATGCTACGCTACGTGCACGATTTAATTTGTAAAAATAAGGGTTATCATGTGACGAGGCAGAGCGTTAAAAAGTCACCACAGCACTTTATTTCACATTAATCTTGTCTCCTTAGTCCTCACTCCCAAGACCTTTTAGAGCTGGACCCTAGCAAATCACATCTGGCAGGCCTGTCCTTGCCTCCATCACAAAAGTCCCTAGTTCTCCGCATGGAAGCTCCGTTCGACCTAGCGTCATTAAACCAGTGGTGAGAACGCCTAAACTGGGGTTCATGCTAAAAAAAACCGCTGCCGCCCCCCGAGGTAAGACCCTATTTTGAGGTTTATCGGGAGGGGACTGAGCCTGACGAGGCTACAGGGCCGCGAGGCCCCGCCCCCCCCATTTCCCAGCGTGCCCTGCGCGGAGACGAGGAGAGGAGGGCGGGGCGGAAGAAAAGACTGGGCGAGACGCAGGGAGGGGTGGAGCTAGAAAGTGGGATGAGAGGAACGGGGAAATGGGCGGGGCTACTGGAGGAAGAGACCGGGAGGAGTGGGGACCGGGTGGGAATGGGCGGAGAAAGGGAGTGGCCATAGGGGGAGGAACGGAGGAAGGGTATGATATTATGGAGGAAGAGGAGAAGCAGGGAGGATCGGGGAGAGGGGCGGGGCCAGTGGTAGAGCAGCGTGTCGGTTTTGCGACAGGGGCGGGGCGGCGCGGAAGCGGAAGTGGAAGGTGCGCTTGGCGGCGGCGGCGGGAGCTGCGGAGTCGGGAATCAAAATAAAGGGCCTGGGGGGGTGGGGGGGGAAGGTGGCGGCGTCGGAATGTGAGCGGAGAAAGAGCTGGTGGCTGAGGTGAGTCCTCTGTCAGTGCCGAGACTCCACTCGGGCGCACCGGGTGCTCTGACCAGCTGGTCTGGGAACGGCGCCTTTTTTCTCCAGACTGATGCTTCTGGGGTTGGAGGACCAGGACTGGGACCCGCCGAAGGGGCCGCGCCAAAAAGTCGGTCTCCAATGCTCGCTGAGTCTCTTCCGGGCGTTTAGCTCCCAGCTGGCGCCTGTCTCCCTGCTCGCTCCCGGGCCCTCCAGGTGTCAGTAGCAACCTTCACAGGATATGGAAAGTTGGAAAGTTGAGAAAAAGGACAGTGATAGAGCTGAGTTGAGTCCCTTAGTGTTTTTTGTTTTTGTGTTTTTGCAGCTCTCTTGGACGGACAGTCTTTTAGCAGCCACTTCTCCAATTAATTCTAGCATGAACGTGGTGCTTTCTAGTTACACTAGTATCTTTTGACTTCCAGGATCTTTCTGTTTTGCATACAAGGAAGTTGTCAGCTAAATGGTCTTCCTTCACCTTCAGTGAGTCCTACATTTACCCAGGGTCATTTGTTGATATTTGTGAGGCACAGTGGAGTTACTAAGTTGGGATACGGTGTATTCACATACAGTCAATGCTGTCATGGAATTTATATTCTAATGGAGGAGAAAAATAAATTATCAAATAGTCATTTTAGGTAAAAGGTAGAAAACGAGCAAATACATAGGACTGGGAGTTTGTGGCAGTGGGGGTGGGGTGGGGGGGTCATTTGAGAAATAGTTCATCCTCAGGTGTCTTCTTGTCACCAAACTACAAATAACTCTGTAAGTAAGGGGGTTGCCATGATGATCAGACTCATCTTATGTTTAGAAAGATGACAAACCCACACCTGCACAGATAGGTGGCTTTCAGAACTAACATGCAGGCAGTGCAATGTCGCACGCTGCATTCTCAGCCAGAGTCTAAGTTGCTCAGAGACTGAGAGTTTCAGAAGGGAAGATTCTCACTTTAGACCTTCCTCTGATTCAGTTGCTTAAATGGAATTCCTAGGAATATTTGGGAAAATTTTAGGCTGCAGGCCACTAATGTTTTTCCTTATATTTATTTGTACTGAGTAATCTATCTATATATGTCTGCATGCCTGCCTGCCTGCCTGCCTGCCTATCTATCTATCTGTCAGTCTATTGACAAAGTCTCACTGTGTAACCACAGCTGCCTGGAACTTGTTTACCCTTAAACTTGCAGATATCCTTCTGCCTCTGCCTTCTGTGCTATACCACTCCCGGCTCTTTGAGCAGTATTGAAGGCACCTTGGTGTAGAAAGAGCCTTTGACTTCAAGCTAGGTCTCCAACTTTATTTAAAAGTTTCTGTTTCTCAGTACAGTAGACATGGTAGTTCATTTTAGGATTTGGCTTTGAAAAGGTTTAAGCATGCTGAAATTATGAACACTGTGAATATGACAAGTTCTTATAACAGTGGAATGTGTTGGGTGATATACAACCTGGATTTTTGTGGGGTGGGTTTTTGTTTTTTGAGGCAGGGTTTCTCTGTGTATCCTTGGCTGTCCTGGAACTCGATCTGTAGATCAGGCTGGTCTCAATTTAAACAGATCCACCTGCCTCTGACTGCCCAGTACTGGGTTTAAATGCATGTGCCACCATCACCTGGTACAACCTGGATTTAATAATAAAAACAGGTATTTTAATTCAAGTAGTGATAGTAAACCTTGTCTCCAAACTATTTCAACTGTACTAGGCTAATTCTCTGCTAATTCCTTCATTCAACAAATGATTGCTTTGTAATACCACAGGCTATAGTGGTGAAAATGGACAGTGCATGCATTTTCTAATTCACTTTTTATAATGCAGTGTTCAGCAAGGAAACAAACTTCTTTTTCTTTCCTCTCTGCCTCTCAGTCTAGGATTGAACCTAAACCTTTCCATATGCCACTAAGCCCCATACATTCCCCAACCTACAAACAGAAACTTAAATAGTTTCGGCACACTACCAAATAATAAATATATTGGGTTTTATAACTGGATGATATGGCAAAGTCTCAAGTCTCAATATAGTTCAACTCAACCATAGATATTATTTAAATGAAGGGATGTAGTGATGTCCTAATGAAACTTTACAGATACTAAAGTTTAAGTTTTGTGTTTAAGAAGATTTTCTCAAGAATTTTAAGAAATTCAAAATTGTTCTTAGTCTATAAGCCACTTAAATACAGGCATGCCATGCCTCACACTTGTAATCTTAGCATTTGGGAGGCTGAAACAGGAAGATTGTTACAAATTTGAGGCCAGACTTCAGGATTACAGATTCAGATCCTGTCCAAGAAAAACTAGATAGACACACAGAAACACACACATGCTTACAGACAGCAGGTTGACTTTGGCTTGCAGACTATAATTTACCTTATGTGATCAGTCCACCCAAACTTGAAATATATTGTGAACCATTTTCCTCTCACCCTATCATGAAGATATAAAAATCTCAAAGCATCTTACCAGAGAGATAGCTGAAAGAAATTATCTTCTCTATGCACAGATGAAATCTCTGATAAATAATCACTGAAAGTGGTCAGTGTTGGTTTGTTTCAGCAAGGACTTACAAATAAGGATTAGTTCTCACCATTACTAGCTGTCTCCCTGCTTAAAGAGTGTGCATGCATGGGCTTTGCACACTCAGAAGAGTGTCTGGGTAAAGTCCATCTGTGGGTTGTGACTTCCTTAATTGTTGGACGTTTGGTGATAACATTGCTCTTTTATTGTAAACAAAGAAATCAGTTGGTTGGCTTCATTTGTAGAATAGAATTTAAAGTCCTCAGAGGTCATTTAATTTGGCGTCTGTGCACACATTGGGCATAGAGAAAGGTTGACATTGTAGTTGTTCTTTTACTAAGATTAGATGCTATCTACTGGTAACTTTTCTGCTCTCTAGTCAGAACTTGCAGGAAGAAATATCTGAAAGTTAAAAACTATAGGCTGAGTATGGTGGCCTACATAACTTTAGTAACAGCACTAGGGAGGCAGAGGCAGGCAGAGGCAGACAGATCCTCTGAGTTCAAGGCCAGCACCTGAACTACATAGTGAGTTTCAGGGCAGCCAGTGCTACACAGAGAACTCCTGTCTCAAAATAAATAAATAAGTAAAGAAAGAAAAAAAGAAAGAAAGAAAGAAAGTAAGTGCTACACAGAGAACTCCTGTCTCAAAATAAATAAATAAAGAAAGAGAGAGAGAAAAACTATAGGGAAAGTCTGATTAGAGCCTGGAGGCTTATTTCAGCCAAGTGAAGAGATGAATTCTCACCTAGAGATGGGCACTGTTCATGATTTGGCTCTGTCCTTCAAGAATGGCTATGTTCGTTCCCCCCCCCCCCCCCCTCTCTCTTCTCAGTTTTTCGAAACAGAGTTTCTCTGTGTATCCCTGGCTGTCCTGGAACACACTCTGTAGATCAGGCTGGCCTCCCAAGTGCTGGGACTAATGGCTTGGGCTGCCACCACTGCCCGTTGACTATGTCCTTTCTCATTTGAAAAGTTCTGGTGGCTGGGGAGGTAGCTTAATAGTAAAGTACTTACTGCATAAGCACAAGGACTTGAATTTAGTCCCTAGCACTTACAGAAAAGCTGCTATGATGGTAACATGTGCTTGTAATCCCAGTGCTGGAAACATAGAGACAGGAGGACCCCAGGGGTTTATGCCAGCCAGTCTAGCCAAATTGGTAAGCTCCAGGTTCATTGAGAAACTCTGTCTTAAAAAAAGGAGGAGGAGGAAGAAGAGGAAGGTCATAGATTGAGGAAGATACCCAAAGCTGACCTCCGGTCTTTAATCACATGGGAGCATCTCCCCACTTATACACACAGAAAAGAACTCTGGGATATGAGGAATGGTAGATCATACATGGTATGTGTGGTGTATGCACATGTGCAGGCATGCAGGTGCACAAGCATGTATGTACATGTGTGTAGAAGCCAGAGGTGATTGTTGAATATCTTCCTCCTCATTCTCTATTTAAATTTTTTAAAATTACATTTGTCTTTATGTGTGTATGTATGTGTGGTGTATATACACACACCATAGCATGAGTATGGAGGCTAGAGGACAATTTGTGGAAGTCAGTCTCTCCTACTTTATTTTTTGAGTGTTTATGTCGATGAACCTGGAGTTGATTGGTTTTGCTTGGTAGGGTAGCCATTAAACTCTAGTGATCTGGCTGTTTTCTTCCTCCTCAGTGCTGGAGTTACAGTTGCATGCTTGTCTTTTATAAAAGTGCTGGGATATGAATTCAGGTCCTCATTTTTGTGTAGCAGATACTTTACAAAAAAAAAAAAAAAACTTTTTTAAAGCCTTCCTTTGCAGATACTTTTCTCAGCCATCTTCCAGCCTCAGATCATAAGTTCTTTTTTTTCAAAATCAAATTTGTATAGTCGACCAAGTTTACCAAATTTTAGAAGCCTGTGGTGAGCTGTGGTATCCATGTTGTCTTTGTTCTTTGAGGTCTGACTCTTTGAGAGTCACTGCACCATGAGCACAGCTGTGCTCTCAAACTTTAACGTTTTAAAACAGGTACTTGTGCAAAGAAGTAACATAGACATTGATTCATTTTTAACAGGGTGGAAGAATAAGAGAAAAAAGATGAAAGAATGTTGAACCATACTGTCTGGCTATGTGATGGAAGGGAACAGAACTGAGAACCCTTGCAGCAGAACACTTGGATGGTTTCACCAAGATAACGATGCTAAGCCGTGGCTTTGGAAATTCTCTGGTTGCTTTTCTCGTCCTGAGCAGACATTGCCTCTTCGTTCCCAAACGGTAACTATGTGCAGGACATGGCACACTGAATAAATGATGAGTGCAGGTGTCTGGACAGTCTCTCCAGCCAGTAAGAACACATTTGCTCAACTCAGTTTTCCACTCTGAGTGGCAAAGGTTTTAAGTGTTTAAAAATTGGGGGGAATTTGGCTCCTTATCAAAGCCCCAAAACTTTCATAGTAAAATCAATGAAAAGTATAAAATAAATTGTATTTAACTATACTTTATTAAGTGGCTTTAGAGATAAGTTTTCTTTATATAGTCCAGGTTGGCTTTGAATTTGTGATTATTCTGCCTTGGCCTCCCAAGTCCAGGATTACAGATAGGTGTGACCACTGCCCCTGGCTCACCCTCTTAGTTTTAAGTCTTAAAAATTAGAAAAGATTGACAATAGCTTTTTGTTCAGAATTTCTTGTGAATATTTAAATATGTTACTTTTTTTTTTTAATGATTTATTTATTTTATGTATATAAGTTCACCATTGCTCTCTTCAGACACACCAGAAGAGGGCATCAGACCCCATTGCAGATGGTTGTGAGCCACCATGTGGTTGTTGGGAATTGAACTCGGGACCTTTTAACGGCTGAGCCATCTCTCCAGCCCAAATATGTTACTTCTTTTTTTTTCTTTTTGGTGATGCTGAGTTTGAACTGAGAATGGATAGTTCTAATCACTGTATCTTTGCACTGGCCACAGTATAAAAGCTGCATTAAAGCTTCAGTGTTTTCTCAGTGCTATCAGCAGCACATTTGGACCATTTTGGGCAAATGGCAGATGTCATTCACAGTGTTTAGAATACCAGTCGTCTTCTTTAAGGAAAACCCTACTAAAACCTGTTACCACCTACAGGAATAAATGAAAGGAAGCCACTTGCTTATAAGCCACCTTACTTGAATGCTCTCTGTGAAATCATGGTTTGCATATCTCAGTTTTCTTTTGACAGTGCTTTGAAGCAAGGAGAAGTTACATATAGTCTCTGAGGTGTGGATAGTTAATCTGGCTTGCTAAAACAGACTCCTCTGCCTGACTGACTTAGGAGTCTGACAAACATAGTGCTAATTTTTGTTGTATTTCTTTCTTTAGTTGCCTTCCTGAAGGCCTCTATTAGGATTGCCCCTAATCTTAACTGGATGTTGTCTATTTGTTTAGTTATGATTAAATGGTGTGAAGAGAATTGAGCATTATTTTCCATTTTTTAATGCAGTAGTGTATGAAAGAACAAAACATAATGGCTCCAAAAACTCACTTGTATTCTGATCTCTCCTCAGAAAGAGTACATGGAGAACAAGAAAGCTACTGTGGAGTTAAAGGATATACCATCTCCCCTTCATGTTGGCTCTAAATTTTTCCCAGCAGTCCCACTTCCTGATATTCATTCTCTTCAGCAACCTAAAGTACAGCTCTCAGCTATCCCCAAAGTAAGCTGCTGTGCTCATTGCCCTAATGAACCCTCCACTTCACCCATGCCTTGTGGTGGTGGCAATGGCAGTAGTGGAGGTTCTGGGAGCTTGATTCACACGGGCTCACTCTTAGACTCACCAAGCACCGGGACAGTCACCTGTCAAGTAGGGCCAGGTTTTGCTTTCCAGTCTCTGTCTTCACTGCAGAATGCCTCCACTAGAAACAACTTGGTGGGCCTTACAAGTGACTTCCCCAGCATGTGTGTAGAGAGTAACCTACCTTCCTGCAAGCACCTGTCGTGTTGTGGGAAGCTCCATTTCCAGTCATGTCACAGTAATGTACACAAGCTGCATCAGTTCCAGAGTCTCCAGGGCTGTACCTCTGCTGGCCATTTCCCCTGTTCTGATTTCCCAAGTGGGGCTCCTGGGCATTTGGAAGAGCGCCTTTCCCATTCAGAGCTTACACCCCACTTGTGCACCAACTCTCTTCACCTAAATGTGGCACCTCCGGTTTGTTTAAAGGGCTCACTTTACTGTGAAGACTGTCTAAACAAGGTCTGTATCTTTTATTCTTTATCTTGGGGTAGATAAGGTTTGGTTCTGTTAAATGGCTCTGTCTTGCCATATCTTCATATCCTCATGATGTAGACCACACTCCCATCTGCATAACTGCTTCTGGTGCTGAGAGATGTAGAGGGTAAAATGGGAGGCTTTCCAAAGAAGTGCAGTGTGGTTGGCCTGCGTAGCTTGTGCTTTTAGAGCCTCTCCTCACAAGAAAGTCACATCCTACAGGACTCCTTAGTTTGCAGCTGTGATCTGTTTCACCCTTCTAGGATGCAGTTAGTTGGGTTCTTATAACTTAAACTCAGGTTATGCATGGGGCCTTTCATAGCAGGAAAGTAACTACACGCTGTCCTTTTATAATATGAGGAACTTGAAACTAGGCTCCAGTCACATTACTGTTCAAAAGAAAGCTTTTCTGCCATTTATGGAAGGTGCATTTAAACTTTCCTTCATATCAGATGGATGTCCCAGGTTGGAAAGGACTGAGCATTTGAACAGGTTCCTATCATTTCAAGTTGCGTCTTGAGATGAAGCTGTGGGTTGGTAGCTGATTGTTCTGATAAAGACTGTTTGAAAAGACACTTTATCAGAGGTCAGCAGGTAGGAAGAGAAAATGTTTACAATGATATTTCAGTTGTGTATGATTCTAGGTTCTGTATTGATGTGTCTAAAACTTCTTCCTTTTTTTTTTTTTTTTTTTTTTTTTTAAATTAAAACAGCCAACAAGAAATAGTATAATTGATGCTGCTAAAATCTGGCCAAATATTCCACCTCCAAGTACTCAGCCTGCACCTCCAGCTATTCCTCTGTGTAATGGCTGTGGAACAAAGGGGACGGAAAAGGAGGCCTCGTTGTTGGCAACTAGTCTAGGCAAAGCTGCTTCGAAATTTGGTAAATGATGTAGCATTAAAAAGTGCATTTAAGTACTCCCTCCCTCCCTCCCTCCCTCCCTTCCTCCCTCCCTCCCTCAAAGGTTTACTTGCTTTTATTTGATGTGCAGTGTTTTGCATGTATGCCTGTAAACTTACTAAATGTGTGCCTGCTGCTTTCGGAGGCCAAAAGAGGGACACTGGATCCCCTGGAACTAGAGTTACCGAAGGTTGTCAGCCACCGTGTCTATGCTAGGGACTGAACCAGTGTCCTCTGCAAGAGCAGCAAGTGTTCTTGATTACTGGACACATCTCTATAGCCTCCATTTGAGTTGTTTTCAGTATTTGACACAAATGTATTTATTTGCCTCTAAAAACTTTCTTGTGATTTTAAGGGTACATTTGTGTTTTAAAGTATATGTGAGACTTCCTTTCCCTCATTTGGCAAAAATCTTTTTGATTATAGGCCTTTCTGCTGGGTTGAGGCTGTTTGAGACCAGAATCTGTATAGGAAAATGAGGAGCCTATTAGATTAAATGCTGTCAGAGACTTGGCCTCACTTAGGTTGTATGTTTTGTTTTGTTTTTTTGAGACAGGGTCTCTGTTGTAGCCCTGGCTGTCCTGGAACCCTCTGTATAGACCAGGCTGGCCTCGAACTCACAGAGGTCCGCCTGCCTCTGCCTCCTGAGTGCTGGGATTAAAGGCTTGTGTCATCATGCTTGAACTCAGCTTAGGTTCTTAATGCTCTCTACACAGATTTAGTATTTAGAAAAATTTAGTAGTGTCTTGATTTTTGTTGTTGTTGTTGTTGTTGTTATTTTTGTTTTGTTTTTCAAGACAGTATAGCCCAGGCTGTCCTGGAACTTGATCTGTAGACCAGACTGACCACAGACTTAAGAGACCTGCCTGTTTATGCTTCCCAAGTGCTGGGATTAAAGGCATGCGTCACCGCTACCTGGCTGTAGTGCCCATTATTAATCATACTTGAAACCTGGGTGTTCTCAATCAAAACCATTTCCCTAAAAAGCAGTTACTGTGATACTTTATTGAAGAAAACATCTCTGAAAGGTTAAACCAGATGTTCAGAATGTACCAGAGTAGTTTCAAGTGAGAAGCAGTGCTGTAGTTTTACTTTGGTAGTCTTTTCAATGCTCTTCCATATCCTACAGGAAGCCAGGCCTGTACTGAGGTGGAAGCAGGTCCAGGGACCTTAGCATCCACTCAGTTTCTGGTCATCATTGGAGAAGCACGATGGGTCAGCAGGAGATGAGGTCGTGCACCACTGATTTGTAGGTTTCTGCTACTAAAAATAGGCGTGGTCTCAGTATGTCACTGGAACGTCATGGTTGCTTCTTAGGCTAGCCAGTAAAGTTGGTATCCTTAAACTTAATGGCAAGCAGTAACTTGATGTTTCTGCTATTCAGCATGATGGGTAGTTAGTTACCTATTGTAATTTAGTTTGCTGTTTGTTTTGCACTTTGTGTAACTCAAAGTATTAACATTTCTTAAGGGTCACCAGAAGTTGCAGCCACTGGACAGGTACTGGAGACCCTACCCCCTATTGGCGTTTTCTGGGATATTGAAAACTGCTCAGTCCCCTCTGGCCGGTCAGCAACGACTGTTGTACAGAGAATCCGTGAGAAGTTTTTTAGAGGACACAGAGAAGCAGAGTTTATCTGTGTGTGTGACATCAGTAAAGAAAACAAGGAAGTTATTCAAGAGCTGAATAATTGTCAGGTAAGGGTGGTTTGTTGTTTGTTTGTTTGTTTGTTTTTTAAGCTTTTCAATCTGCTGAGGGCCAGAGCTATTGCTCAGCACTGACTTCACTGACTTCCCAGAACCCACATGTTGGCTAACAGCCGTCTATCTGTATGTAACTTCAGTCCCAAGTGTCCGGCATCCTCTTCTGGCCTCTGTAGGTGCCAGGCACTCATGTGGTACACAGATATGCATGCAGGCAAAACACCCACACACATAGAAAATTTAAAATAATGAAAAATTTTAAAATGTTAATTTGCTATGGTAGCAGAATAAGTATGTGTGATTATTTGGGGTGTTGTGTTGCCTTCCTTAGGGATATTATTCTCTCTTCCATCTGTCATGCAGCCCCAGATCCTACAGGCTCCAGACAGTGGATGGCATAGACAGGTGATAAAATGGAACTCCACAGTGTACCTTAACCTTACCACTTGCAGATTGTGAACAAAATGTACTGTAGAAAGTTTGGTGACTTGGAAGTTGACTTCCTTTTCCTACTTCTTTTCTTAAGGGAAGTTGAAGGAATTAGAAATGAGAGTTAGGACAGTAATTTCTGCCCTTTTTATATGGAGAACCAGTTCTGAAACAGATTCAGTTGTAACAGATTCCATTCCCAACAATGATAATTGAAGAGTTTCTTTCCTTGTGTTATCTCCTAGGGCTCAGCTGCTGTAGAGCATTTTATAATCTCAGCATGTAGGAGGCTAAGGTAGGAGGACCTAGAGTAAGGCTAGCCTGGGCTACACAGTGAGACCTTTTTTTAAAAAAATGTGGACCAAGTGTGTGGCAGTTTTCTAACCCTAGCTCTTGTTCAATGACCCTTTTGATAAATGATCACAGGTAACGGTTGCTCACATAAATGCTACTGCAAAGAATGCTGCTGATGATAAACTCCGGCAGAGCCTGCGAAGGTTTGCAAATACACACACAGCTCCAGCTACTGTGGTTCTTGTGTCAAGTAAGTGTCAAAGCATCTACTGGTTTTAGCCACACTTACTGCATGGGAATTATCAGAAATGACAAGCCAAAGAACATAGAGATGTGCACACGGCATGCAGTGATGATTGTTTGTAACCGTTGAGAGAATGGCTGAGTCTACAGCCTGGTATAGCTTACCCTATAATCTCAGCGTGGACGAGGAGGCTAAGGCAGGAGGATCAAGTATGCACGGCTGGCCTGAGCTACATAGAGAACACTTAGCTGAAAAACTTAAGAAAGAAAACAGAATCTAAATTTTTAGTTGTTCTCCATGAGTTATCGCAGGGCCAGTGTATTCAAGAAAATGGTTTATTTTGTGTGTATATGGGGGTGGATATTATAATTTAAAAAATGCAAGATGAATAATTTTCAGATTTGCGTATCCCTCAAAGTGTTAATACCTGCTCCCTGTTAATATTAGAAGGTAGCCAAATCTTAGGTATGTGATATGATTGCCCTGTCATGTTAATCCTTCGAGAGAAAATGTGCTCCTGTTCAAAAAGGGGACAGCGACTGACCCTGTGCCAGGCCTGCCTGTCTACTTGGACATGGCACTAGCTGTCCAGGGTTGTCTCTGTTGAATGTTTCTAGTTCTTGTTTTTTTCCTTTCAGCTGATGTCAATTTTGCATTGGAACTCAGTGATCTCAGGCACCGGCATGGTTTCCACATCATTTTGGTTCATAAAAACCAGGCCTCTGAAGCCTTGTTACATCATGCTAACCAGCTGATCAGATTTGAAGAGTTCATTTCCGATCTACCCCCCAGGTTACCACTGAAGATTCCTGTGAGTGGGTTTCTATTGATTTTGCTGTTTTCTAGTGGTAGGTTTTGGAAGCTGAGAGACAGCCCTTGGTAAGAGGTCACCAAGTCCAGGTGTGCTGTTCTCTGAGAAGTTGATCAGAGTTTGAAATAAGCTTAGAAACCACAAATTCTTGTCTTAAACAGATGAGTTTTCTTGTAATGCTTTTTAAACTTGTGGCTTTACTTCAGAGATAGGCACTTGCTATTGTCCCAAAGGCTAGAGGTGCTTTATATCAAATAGATGAAACAGTGGAAGAAGCATTGCTTTGCTCCCAGGTATTATGGGTAAAAAGCATGGCAAGAGCTCATACACTTGTGTGTCTGCGCAGTTGTGCATCTCGGGCATTTTTTTTTCCTAAGCTACCAGAAGCTGTGCTTTTTTCAGTGTGTTTCTTGTCAAGCATAGGTCCTGTTGGGTGTTGTAGGGTATACATATTAGGAAAGTGTGAACACATTCCTAGGCTCAACATTTTTGCTAGAATTGATTTGGGATAAGGATGATTGCCACAGTGCTGAGCTGTGTGTATACTGTTTGGGAAAATGCATGTTTAACTCTGGAAGAAATTCTAACAGTGATAGAAAAGACTTCCATGTAGGTATTCCAGGAGAATGACAGTCCTATACATCAAATGCATTTTTAATATATAATAAAATAACTTTATGATTGCAGGTGTATCTTATAAGCAGTCATATACAACCCTGTACTTGGGACATATACCTGTAATCTCAACATTTAGAAGTTAGAAGTTGTGTCTCACAAGTTCCAGGCTAACCTGGGCTGCATAGCTTCTGTTCAGCCAGGGCTGCATAGTGAGACCCTATTTCAAAAACAAGAAGAAAGGATGGCAGAAGGAGGTAGAAGTTAGTGTTCCCTGCTAGTACCAGATGCCAGCAAGCCCAGGGTCTATCCTAATGAAAACCATGTGAAGAATGAGTCACAGTTGGAAGTTACAGATTCTAGTCCAAGGGATAGCATCACAGTCTACTGTAGCCTTTTGAGCCTCTTTCTTACCACATTTGTTTTGGGGACCTGTGACCAGACCTGCATTACCTGCCTCCTGTATCTGTCTTGTGCTTTCTAACTGTAAATGGCCATTAAATCAGTTGTATTTTGTCAGAAAGCTTGCCCACGTAGGAGGTCTTATGATTAAAAAAGACCAATTATCCAGAATATTCAGTCATGTGGGATGCTTTCTCATTCACCAGAGTGGTAATGGCACAGCTTTTCTTTCCTGTTTTTCAGCCCAGCCCTTTAGTAAGTTGTGCTAGCTTTGCCTGCAGGTGTCATGGGATGAGTGGGATTTTGTTGATGACTGTTGACATAACCCTTGTAAAAAGGAAGTTCCCAATACAAAAGTAATGTCAGTATAAAAACAACATGTAGAGCACAGAACCTCCCAGGCCTACCTTGAGGGGCTACTGTTAACAGGTTAGCAGTGTTCTCCAAATGTTAAAGTTTTTTAAGTCACATGCCTTTTTTTTTTTCAACTTAATATCATAATGAGTGCATTTCTGTGCCCACATAAAATACTGGTTTGAGTCTCACATATTTTTAGCCATTAGAATGATGATTGACAAGCTGGGTAGTGGTGGTGCAGGCCTTTAATCCCAGGACTCGGTAGGCGGAGGCAGGCAAATCTGTTGAGTTTGAGTTCAGCCTGGTCTACAGAGCTACTTTCAGGACAGCCAGGGATACACAGAGAAACCCTGTCTGTCTGGAAAACTAAAATAAACAAAAATGAACGCTGACTGATAGCATGCATGCCTGTGGCTGGCCATTGGCTTGTTTAAGTAGTCTGCTTATTTATTACTAGACACGTTTCTACAATTTTTTTTTTTTTAAATACCATTTCCAGCTAGCCCATTCAGGGAATCTTTGGAGGGTACATTCTCAGCTGTGGTAGCTCTAGGTTAGAAGTTACTAGTAAAAAGTCTTTCTTGTCCTCCAAGAAAGTAATTTTGATTTCTACTCTTATCATTGAGAAGTCTTTTTAAGATGTTTGCCAGTGTGACAGGTTAGGAAGTACTATCTTTGTATAATTGACCTTACCAAATCTTTTTTTTTTTTTTTCAAATCTCCTTTTCTTTTGCTGTTGTTGCCCTTGAATATTTTTCTGTGGTCCCAGTTGTAGTCCCTGCACAGTTACCTTCATTCTCCTAGCATTCGCACTGTTCTGGAAGAGTTCCAACCACAAGTTACAGGCTGTTGACTAACAGTACATTTCATTGGCTTTTAATATTTACTGTGTTGTACCTTCAGCTTGAAGTGGTTTCCATGTGATAGCTGCCAGTCAGTGGTGATTCCTCCTCACCCAGCCAGCTAGTTACCAGTCTCTAGGTTGATCTTTTCTGGACATTTTATAAAAACGAATCACTCACTAGAGCCGTGCCTAACTGGTTATTGGAAACAGCATTACACTGAATAGGTTTACTTTCTCCTATCAAAGTTGCTGTTCTTTCCTCTTGTGTATCAGCTGAAGTAGAGACAGCACTTGTTCTTGTTTTGAAATTGAATGTATACTTTTGACTGAACCTGATATAACACTTTTTCCCTATGTTTGCAGTGCCACACTCTACTCTATGTTTATAACCTGCCAGCAAATAAAGATGGCAAGAGCATCAGCAACAGGCTCAGGCGCCTCTCTGACAACTGTGGTGGCAAGGTGCTGAGTATTACAGGCTGCAGTGCAATTCTCCGCTTCATAAACCAAGACAGCGCAGAGCGAGCCCAGAAGCGAATGAAAAATGAAGATGTCTTTGGCAACAGGATCATTGTGTCCTTTACTCCAAAACATAGAGAATTCTTTGAAGCCAAGAGTTCAAATGCTATTGCCGATAAAACAAAGTCTCCCAAAAAAGTTAAGAGCACAAAATTGTGCCTCATCAAAGACACAAGTGAACAGTCACCTAGTGCCAAAGCCATGCCTGGGAAAGGATTGCAGGCAAATTCTGGATCTGCTACAAAAACCACAAACGTTAAAAGCTTACAGGTAATTCGGTATCTCTTGCTTTCTAAAGTTTATGTAGGTTTGGTTTCTTTCTGTGTGCTCTGGGCCTGCTGGTTCCTGTTGTGTCTTTTTACTTTGGTGTTTGCTGAGACTCAGTCATTTTACTCTATGTAGAATCTAACCCATCTGAGATATTTAGGTTTAAGACCACTGCATTTGTGTCTTTAAAGGAGCTGTGCCGAATGGAATCAAAGACTGGCAATAGAAACAGTGACCATCAGCAAGGCCATGGGAGACTGGCAGCACTGCCTAACAGTGGCCCAACTGCTTCAGTGCCCACCTTGAAGAACACAGGTGTGATGGAGCCACTTTACAGAAGCAGTCAGAAGTATGTCCAGTTTTTCTTTCGTAGGAATTGCTTCTATGAAATTATGGAGACCTGTAACATTACTCTCAAATCCTCCCTTCTGTTAGAAAAGAGAACCTCAGTTCCCAGAGCACTGCCAGCTCTCCTGTAGAGAAGAAGAGAGAGGAAACTGTCTTCCAAGTAAGCTACCCATCTGCATTCAGCAAGCTGATCACCTCAAGGCAAGTCAGCCCTCTGCTCACCTCTCAGTCTTGGTCTCCAAGGTAAGTCCAGCTTCCTCACCCATGGGATGGCTCTACAACAGGAAGGTTATAGATCACTGTGTTAGTTAGAGACATCTCTCACTGCTAGGCCCTCCCTTCAGGTTACCATAGCTGACATTCTGAGGCGGTGCTTTCCTCCATTGTTCCTCTTCCATTTGGAAAGCTAGGCAAGTCCATGTTAACAGGGAAGAACATTAAGATGTCCTCATGGTCAGATGTGTGGTGCATGCCTCTATTCTCAGAATTTGGGAGGCTGAGGCAGGAGACTTACAAGCCTGATGAATTCAAGGCCAGCCTGTGTAACTTATCAGAACCTTAAAACCGTAAACTAGACAAACAATATCTTACACTCTGTGTTCAGGGAAGCCAAAATGAGATGTGCATTGATTGCTCATAATATGGTACTCCATAGAAGGCTGCTGGATACCCACTTTGTGAGACTTGGCAGATGGGGCTGCTATAAAGACCAGTTCTCATACTCATTTTCTGTGCAGAGCTGGTTAAGAATCACTGCAAAACCAAGTACAGTATCACACACTATTGATCCTAGAACTTGGGAGACAGTGATCTTAGATTTCTGTGTAGTCTGGTCTACATAGTGAATTTCAGGACAGCAAAAGCTACATAGTGAGACCTTGTCTCAAAAAATTAAAAAAAAAAAAATTACTGCAGAAAGGAAATGTATACTTTCTCATGTAACAGTTGACATCAGAGCCTGCCTTCAGTCAGAGGAGGTTAAAATTAAGCATTGGAGGTTAAATTTGTAAGACTAAAATGCTGAGAGTGGAGTTTCAATTTGGCAAGGCTGCCTAAGGAATATTTATTCCTTTTTGCTTTAAATATTTGCTGTGAAATAACAGTTGATACTGAATAATTTTTTTATTGCTGTCCACTTGTACTTTAGACATTAAGCCTAAATCAGCATAGGTTAAGGTAAAACACATTTCAAAATCCAATAGGAAAGTCTCTTCATCAGCTTCAGACAAAGCCAGAGTGGCAGAACCTCAGTGCACAGAACAGTTTGTATCTTATGTATTTTCTCCAGGAGTGTGTCCCCAAACCTTTTGAGCAGAGCCTCACCACTTGCTTTCAACATTGCCAATCCCAGGAGCGGTGCTGACTGCCCAGACCCATTTGCAAATGGTGTTGACATCCAGGTCAGCAATGTGGACTACAGGCTGTCTCGGAAGGAGCTGCAGCAGCTCCTCCAGGAAGCCTTTTCCAAGCATGGCCAGGTAACTTCAGTCTTGTTATTTGGGTAATTGGTTTGGATTTTTGGAAGTGAGTCATATTTTCAAGACAGGAACTCAGCTCTGTAGCTCAAACATGTGAGAGTCTTTGTGCCTCAACCTCCCAATTGATATGATAAAAGGCATAAGCCATAATACTGTGTCAGCTTCACTCTTTCGTTTTTTAAAAAAGATTTATTTTTAAATTAGTTATATGGATGTATATGTGTGTGTGGGGATATGTGCACATGTATATATGGGTGCCCTTGGAGGCCAGAGGTATCAGATCTCTTGGAGCCAAAGTTTCTGGAGGTTTTAAGCTGTCCATTATGGATGCTTTGACTGAACTCTGGTCCTCTGGAAGACCAGGGAAAGAGTGGTATACGCTCTCAACTGATGAGCTGTTTCTCCTGCTGTGTGCCCCCACCCCTTTCTGTCCTTGCTGGTTTTATTGAACTGGAGGAGTTCAATGCCAGAGAGCCTAATTGGACACACAGCCATAGTTAGGGCATGGTATGACTGGGCAAATTTGAACTTCTTTGCCCTTCTCTGTGTTAGAAGAAATATAGAACACATGGTTTTTATGACATCACCCCAGAGAAAATAAAACTAGCCATGAGAAGTGCCTGTCATAGATAGAGGGACTTATTTAGAGCTACATGTAGAAATACAGAAAGTCTAAAGCAGTGGTTCTCAACCTTCTTAAGGCTGACCCTTTAATACAGTTCCTCATGTTGTGGTGACTCCCAATCATAAAATTATTTTATTGCCACTTTGTAACTAATTTTCTACTGTTATGAATTGTAATATATAAATATCTAATATGTAGGACATCTGATATGACACTCCTGTGAAAGGGTTGTTGGTAAACCACCAAAGGGGTCTTCACCCACAGGTTGGAGATCCACTGGTCTAAAGTAATGTTGGCTACATCTCCACATGTCTTTTTTTTTTTAAGATTTATTTATTTATTTTATGTATATGAGTACACCATTGCTCTCTTCAGACACACCAGAAGAGGGCATCAGATCCCATTACAGATGGTTGTGAGCCACCATGTGGTTGCTGGGAATTGAACTCAGGACCTCTGGAAGAGCAGTCGGTGCTCTTAACCACTGAGCTATCTCTCCAGCCCTGTTGGCTACATCTCAATGTACCCAGCTCAGTATTTAGGTACAGCTTGCTTTTTCTTTCTTTTCTTTTCTTTTCTTTTCTTTTCTTTTCTTTTCTTTTCTTTTCTTTTCTTTTTTTTAAAAAGCACCTTTTATAGACCTGGTATTTTACAGAGTTGTAGAAACTCTCTGAGTCTGCCTCTGAGAGTGGTATATGCCAGAGCAAAAAGGCAGACTGGCCAGGATAGCTTCTTTGAAGATGGCTTTCACTCTGGTCACTTGCAGTATCTCATTCAGACAAGTTACCTTGTGCAGGCCCTGACATCTGCTAACATATTTCTCAACAGATCACTTTAACTTTTGTAGTTGACAGGCTCTAGGAAGATACTGGTAGTGCTGTTGTATTTTGTCCCATTGTAGGTGAAGAGTGTTGAACTCAGTCCCCATACTGATTACCAGCTCAAGGCCATTGTGCAGATGAGAAACCTGTACGAAGCAATCTGTGCAGTGAACAGCCTCCACAGGCACAAAATTGGCAGTAAGAAGATACTGGTCTCACTCTCCCCAGGAGCTGCCAAAAAGTCACTGTCTTTACTAAGGTAAAAAGCAACATCCTAGCCATGCACTTCAGGACATAACAACTTGACCCACAGATGGTTTGGAAAATAATAAAAATTGATTTTTATCACATTTCCATTCCTCTGGTATGCAATAATGGTTATTGTGAATTGATAGGGTTTGAAATCTGCCCTCTGGCTCTTGTTTAAGTAATTAAGCAAAAGCCAAACACAGCTTGAACTTGGCAGGCCCTTGGTTGTGAAGTAGCCAGCTTCATAGAACTAGAACAGGTTCTAAGACTAGAAGACCTCTACAGTAAAGCACAGAATTCTAAAAGTGGACAGTCCTGCTTTAGAGTCCTAGTGCAGAGTCTTGGTGCTGACTGAGTGAGTGTAGGCTCTTGGGACTCTGATAGCAGGTCCTCAGGCTGCTATAAGGAGCTAGTGAGATAAGACTCACTCTGAGTTTTGGAATGTCAGGGATCTTCTCTGTGATTTGTACTTGGCCAGTATTTAAAGTTGTGGGTATTTTTTGTTGTTTTTGTTTTTTGTTGTTGTTTCTTAGAATAAAAATAATATCAGGTTTCTGCAGTGTTTGGGGAAGAAAGAGAAATGGAGGAAAAACTGCTAATTCTGTTGCTCCAGGCTAATCACCTTTCTGAGTTGAGCTTTCTGTTGTCTTTGAGTATTTTTAATACCTTGTTTGTAAAGGGTGATGAAGATGATACTGTGTGCAGTTACATGTCTTCTCACATGCAGAAATTCCAGTCCCATCCATCTAACGCATAATCCACACATGGCAAGATCTCCCCCATCCCCCTGTCCTCAGGACAGCCCATGATTTTCTGCTACACAGATGTGTGACATGGTGTTCCTGAGTCCCAGGGAATCCCAGGGAATGAATTGATCAGTTTTCATGGCTTGTCCCAAAAGTCCTTTTGATTTTCCTTTTAATTTTTCTGAAAAGTAAACTGTAACATTTCAGAAATTAGTAAGTTTACTTTGCTTGACATTGTGTTAACTTTACGAATCTTTTAAAAATATACTTTGTAATATATGGGAATGGTCTGTTTTCTAACTCATGGATTTTGTCCCACAGTACAGAAACAATGTCTATTCTTCAGGATGCTCCGGCCTGTTGTTTGCCTCTCTTTAAATTTATAGACATCTACGAAAAGAAGTAAGTTCCATTTACTGTTCTGCTGATGCACCAGTGATTGGTGACTTCCATGTAAAAAAGCTGCCGTGCTCACTCTTAAGGAACTTCTCACCAAGGAAGACAGACAAAGCAGATTGCGCTGTTTAGACTGGAAATTTGAATCTAACATTTTTTTTTTTAAACAACTTTATTTTTTAGCAAATTTAGACCTGTCATAGTTAGGGTTTTGTTGCTATGAGGAGACAACCATGACATTGGTAGATCTCCTAAAGGAAAACATTGTACTGGGGCTGGCTTACAGTTTCAGAGGGTTAGTCTGTTGTCATCATGGTTGCATGCAGGCAGACATGGTGCTAGTGAGGTAGCTGAGAGTTCTACATCTGAATCCCTGGGCAGGAGGAAGAGAGACACTGGGCCTGGCTTGAGACTCTGAAACCTTGAAGTCTGTCCTTAGTTGACATACTTCTTTCTGACAAGGCCACACCTATTCCAACAAGGACATATATGGGGACCATTTTCATTCATACCGCTACATTCTACTGCCTGGCCCCCATAGACTTGTAGCCATATTGTAATGCAAAAACGCCTTTACTCCAGCTTCTAAAGTCCCCAAAGTCTGTCACAGTCTCAACACTTCAATGTTCAAAGTCTCTAATACTCATGGCAATCTCTTAACTGTAATCTGGAAAATCAAATTAAAAAGCAGATCACATACTTGTAACATATAGTGGCACAGACTATACCTTTCCATTCCAATAGGGAGGGGTAGGATATAATGAGGAGATACTGCAGCAAAGCAAGACTGGAACCAGCTGGGCAGACTCCAAGCGCTGCATCTCCACGTCTGATGTCAAAATGCTCTTCAGATCTCCAACTCCTTTCAGCTTCGTTGACAGCAACACACTTCTTTCACTTGGGCTGGTCCCACTCCCTGTTTCCAGGTTTCCTCAGAAAGTATCCCATGGCTCTGGCATCTCCAATATTTTGGGGTCTCCACTGCATTCCAGGTGTCACCTTCACAGCTTCACACATGGCATTTTTATGCCTTCATGAAGGGACACTCCTAAGCAAGGCATGTGCTTGTCTTTAGTGGTGCTCCTTAGTCTTGGTAAAACTAATCCCAATAACTTTCTTCTATCCTTGAGTCTAAGCTAGAACTATGTGACCAAAGCTGCCAAATTCTGCTGCTTCCTAGGGCTGGAACATGGTTCATTGGAAGGCATTTGTGAGTAGGAATTAGAATCTTCAGTGTCCAGTATAAAGAAGATGCATAGCAGGTGTTAGTGGAATGAAAGTCTGAGGCACTGCAGAAAATGCAGATTTGCATTTGTTCTGTACCCAAAAAGTTTCTTAGAAGGAAACAGAAAGAGCTCACAAAATCTTGTGTGAGTCAAAGAGAAATGTCAATGAAAAGGAGGTGTACAGGGAGAGATAGTGCTCCAGAGGTCCAGGCAGCATGGGGAGTATGGCAGCTACTCAAGTGATAAGCCAGTTCCTGGATTAGAGGAACGAGGGGAAGAGAGAGGTATGGTGGTAAGAGCTGTTCTCAAGGAGATGAAGAAAAGAGACAAAGTTCTATGCCAGTCCCAATTTTGTGCTAATGTAATTGGACTACAAAGAACTATGTGCCACAGAAATTTTAAGCCCCTTTAAGGTCTGGGAGCCAGCATTTGGGAGTGGAGGCTAGAGGGGTTTGAGACATAGTCAGCTGTGCAAGGCCAGGCATGAGATGGCTGTCTCAAAAATTGGATGGATGGATGGATGGATGGATGGATGGATGGATGGACGGACGGACTAGAGTAGAGGTTCACAACCTGTATGCAGTGACCCCTTTAGAGATTGAATGACCCTTTTATAGGGGCTACATACCAGATATCCTGCATATCAGATATTTACATTGCAATTCATAACAATAGCAAAATTATAGTTATGAAGTAGCAACAAAAATAATGTTGCGGATCGGAGTCACTGCAGCATGAGGAGCTGCATTAAAGGGCCACAGCATTAGGGTTGAGAACCACTGGACTAGAGAGATGGTTCAGCGGTTAAGAGGGACACTGGCTACTCTTGTAGTAGACCCAGATTCAATTCCCAGGCCTAATCATACTCAGTCCTCATTTAGCAGGTGTGATACAAGTTATCACAACATTTAACGACAGCAAAATTGAGACTCAAACTGGTTGTGTATTTTAACTAAGTTTCTAAAAGGCTGAAGTAGAGTCAGCATATGAACTCAAATCTGTCTGCATCCAGAGCCTGGGCCATTATGCTCCACCTATAGCAGGTCCAACCGGGGTTGAAGAGTACAGAGGACAGTGGTCCAAAGTTTCTTTTTTTTTTTTGGTTTTTCGAGACAGGGTTTCTCTGTGTAGCCCTGGCTGTCCTGGAACTCACTCTGTAGACCAGACTGGCCTCGAACTCAGAAATCCGCCTGCCTCTGCCTCCCAAGTGCTGGGATTAAAGGCGTGCGCCACCACTGCCCGGCGACAGTGGTCCAAAGTTGAGGTCAGTTGGTGCAAACAGTTCTCTAAAGGAGTACACTTCAGAGGGCAATGGTTGGAGATGACACCTGTTGAGAGCACTCCCATCTTAGACACTGGGGCCATTGGCATGGGAAGGGCTAAGAAATGGTAGTACCGTTGAAGCCGCCAGGGAGCCATGTGGCTTCAAGAGTCAGTGAGCTCAGTCACTAGTTTCATTTTACTCTTGAGAAATGGGAATGCCATTTTGTGTTGTCTGATTAAACATGTCAGGTATTTCTACATAATCAAAGAAAAACATTCTAAACCAGCATCTGTTTCCTGTGTTCTTAGGTATGGACACAAGTTAAATGTGTCTGATTTATATAAATTAACAGACACGATTGCAATCCGTGAACAGGGAAATGGACGGCTGGTGTGTCTCTTACCCAGTAACCAGGCCCGCCAGAGCCCCCTGGGCTCTTCCCAGTCACATGATGGCTCCTCCACAAACTGCAGCCCAGTTCTGTTTGAAGAGTTGGAGTATCACGAACCTGTCTGCAAGCAGCACTGCTCTAACAAGGACTTCAGGTACGTCAGTGCCCCCCAAAAGGTGTAAGCAGGGAATGCTTTCCACTCCTGAGAAGTCAGCTCACTGTTTGATGTCTTTCCTGCAGTGAACTTGTATTTGATCCAGACTCTTACAAGATTCCTTTTGTGATTCTCTCTTTGAAAGTGTTCGCACCTCAAGTTCATAGTCTTCTGCAGACCCACGAGGGTACTGTGCCTTTGCTAAGGTGAGCCATGTTAGCCATTGGGAGTAGAGTGCTTGTAGGGTCGTTCCTGAAGTGTGCCTACTGATGGACACAAGGGTCAGGAGGGCTCTGTCCTAGGGCTGAAGCTTTGAGAAATGGATCATGCGCTTAGTATTTCAACAAGAAACTGGGTTTATGTTGAATTTCACAAACAAAAATAAGAACAGTTTCTTCATTGCAGGAAAGAGATGCTTCTAGTTAGAAAGCTGCACAAGTGCCGTGAGAATGCACCATTTCACCTGTGTTCAGGTGCCAGGGCTGCAGCGAAGCTCAGTCATTAGAGTACATTGAACCACTGTGGGCTGCAGACAAAGGCCAGCTCAGAACTTGGTGGCCTGACAACCCACAGTGCTTTCTTCATCTAACTCCCTGCTGAACACTGCCCAGGGATTTCCCCAGCTATTAGAATATATCACAGAGGCAGTACCCCAGCAGTTACTTCTCACCAGATCCATTGGCTAAAGCCTGCTGTTCTGCCTGCACTGCCCTTTTCCTTAGTCTCACTTAACCTTTCATCCATCCCTTCAGCTTTCTAGATTGCTATGCTGCGGAGTTTGGTGACCTAGAAATGACGCAAGACAGCCACAAGGGTGTCCCCTTAGAGCATTTCATCACCTGCATTCCAGGAGTGAAAATTGCCACCGCTCAGAATGGCATCAAAGTAGTGAAGTGGATTCACAACAAGCCCCCAACTCCCAACACTGGTAGGTGGGCCAGTGTCAGGGATTGAACCCTAAACTCCCACCTGTCTACAGGGAGAACAGGAGGAAGCTGTGGCTTTGATTTCAAACAGCAACCCTGTTTTCACTAAAGCGTCTCCTCCAATCTTAAAACTCCCCAGATGGTAAGGACTTGGTAGAACCTGACTTCTGAAGATACCAAAATGGGGCCAGCAAGATGACTCAGAGAGTAAAGGTACCTGCCATGACTCCTGAGAACCTGAGTTTGAACACCAGGATCTACGTGGTGGAAGGAGAGAACCAGCTCCCACATACATGAGTGTCTTCTCTCTCTCTCTCTCTCTCTCTCTCTCTCTCTCTCTCTCTCTCCTCCCTTTCCCCCCCCCCCCCCCCTCTCTCTCTCTGTCTCCCTCCCTCCCTCCCTTTTCTTTGGCCATAATGTGTCTTCTTAGGCTTACACTTCTGTTTAAAGGTAGAAGGGTAACTGGAAGCCTGACCTGAGTCAGCAGCTCTGGTGGAGCCCTGGACAGAAGCTCCTTTCTAAGCCTGTCCTCTCCTCTCTCAGTCTGAGACTGCACAGGGCCATGGGAGATTTTCAGTCTCTCTTTTGTGCTGTGAGGCCACAAATCCTTTCTACTTCTCTGTGAAGAGTTCGTCTGATTTTTTTTTAAGGTTTTGTTTTTTAGTTTTTCTATTGTATCATCATCTTCGTTATCATTGTCAGAGATAGTGTCTTGCTTATATAACCAAGACTTATCTTAAATTTATAATCCTCTTGCTTCAGCCTCCCCTGCCCCAGTGCTAAGATTAATTTAAGGACATTTGCCACTATGCCAGCTCTACTTAGGCTTTTTTTTTTTTTTTTAATAATTATATTTTATGTTCATTGGTGTTTTGCCTGCATGTTTGTCTGTGTGAAGGTGTCAGAAGCTCTGAAACTAGAGTTACAGACAGTTATGAATTGTCATGTGAGTACTAGGAATTGAGCTGGGATCCTCTGGAAGATCAGCCTGTGCTCTTAACCTTTTTTTTAGATAAAGGTTTTTCAGATGTGAGCATTTAAGATGGTTTTAAAACCTAATGGTACAGACCTGTTTGTTCTAGCGTTTAAGAGACAGGCAGGAATACTGCTGTGAATGTGGTCTTCATAGGATGGTCCAGTCCTGCTAGGGCTATAATGAGGTAGGTGGATAGATCTGTTAGTTAATTTCATTCTCGTGGGCCACCTTCCTGGTGTCTGTCTATACTCTATCTGTGGGAAAATATGATGAGTGAGTTACCAATGGACCCTTGAACTATAGCCAGTGTAGTCTGGAAAGCCCTTGTTCATCTGGACTTCTCCCGTAACCCTAGAGTGCTCTGTGGATTGTTGTTGCTTTTTTTTTTTTGATACCTTTTGAGAATTATGGCAAATGGTTGGTTTGCCTCCCTGTAGTAGGAGAGTTTGGTCATGTGTAGTTCTGTCATGCCTGCATATAGAAGCTGAAACTTGAAACAGCTGCTTGCTGCATAGTGACCCTGAGCTAAGAACACAAAATAGCTTTTGAGCCAGTGAAATCATTTCTAAGGCCTCATGGCTTTTTGTTTTGTTTTGTTTTTCTTTTCTAGACCCTTGGCTTCTTCGTTCTAAAAGTCCTGTGAGAAATCCTCAGCTGATTCAGTTTAGCAAAGAAGTCATTGATTTACTGAAGAACCAACCGTCTTGTATACTACCAATCAGCAATTTCATCCCTTCATACCATCACCATTTTGGAAAGCAGTGCCGGGTTTCAGACTATGGATATTCCAAGCTGATTGAACTACTAGAAGCTGTGCCTCATGTGTTACAGGTAATGAATACAAGGAGTTACTTGTTTAAAGAAACAGGTGTCCTTCCATGACTTCAGCTGCCACAACCAAAGACTCAGACAAAGTAGGTCTCATTTCTCAGAAAGCCATTCTGAGCTAAGCATCCTGTAAGAGCTTGCTTCACAATGCAGGAGCCCTCTCAAGTTTTCAAGAAACTACACATTTCCAATCTAAAAGAAGTCCTTAGAGGCCTGTGGGCATTTTCCTTCTGGTCTCTAGGGGCTGACACTTGCTTTCCAGTAGTGTTCTCTAGGATGCTCATTATTGCAATAGGCTGCTTGAGCATAATGCACTTACAAGTTGGTACCTACCAGGGCATTAAGTGCTCTACCTTTCATGAGTTGGACACTAGTCACTGGGTTAGGGTGAAGACAGTGCTTTAATAATTTCCTACTTGTTAAAAAGGCCTTAAAAACTTCATCTGTCTTTTAGAGATGAAATTATTCATCCAGACTGAACATGTGCACTTCCTCTTTGTGCTCATGGTCTTTTGAGATAATGGCACTTTGAAAACAAGGGGATAATCTTGGTCCCAGACAGTTGGGTTATTGTTCTTTTTAACTCTACATACTGAACTGTGTCCATTTCAAATTGCAGGCATTATATTTGAGGGAGATAGTCTGAGAGTAACAAGAGGAAGAAAGATAGAGACAAGGTTGACACAAGAACATATCTTTTGAGTTCTTCGTAGTATAAGTAATTAGAACATTTCATTTTCAGATTCTTGGAATGGGCTCCAAGCGTCTGCTGACCCTCACTCATAGGGCCCAGGTGAAGCGCTTTACTCAGGATTTACTAAAACTTCTCAAGTCCCAGGCCAGCAAGCAGGTCATTGTGAGAGATTTCTCACAGGCATATCATTGGTGAGTTGATGGGAAGCTTTTTTCTTAAAAAAAAAAAAAAAAACAAAAAGGCAGTCTTTTGTAAAGCTTAATACTGTGGCAATGATTTTACTCATTCTTTGCCCATTTCCCATGTTAAAACATAGGTGTTTCTCAAAGGACTGGGATGTCACGGAATATGGTATTTGTGACTTGATTGATATAATATCAGAGATCCCAGACACAACTATTTGCTTGTCCCAGCAAGATGACGACATGGTCATTTGTATCCGAAAAAGAGGTATATGGAGGGATGTTGTCTATCTTAGTGGTGCTGTTATTTGTACTTTTGATACCTGACTTCACTGCGTAGCCCAGGCTTGCAGTAGTAGTACTCTGACTTCAGTCTCCTCTAAGTGCTGGGATTGTGGGCATGAGCCTAGTCATTGTTTACTTTTAAATGGTTAAATAGTTATTTTAATTGTGTGTGTATATGTGTGTGTGTGGGTGCATTTTTCTCTCCCATTCCGTGGCTCTTAATGATTCCTTTGAAAGTGTAGTTTGTAGTTGTGTACTTGGTGCACAAAACCTGTGTTCTTTGGAAGAAGGGAAACCATGTGCCCTGTAAGAAAGCACACTGGTTAGTGCCTTTAATCCCAGCACTTGGGAGGCAGAGGCAGGCTGATCTCTGTGAGTTCAAAGGCCACAGAGTGGCCTAGTCTACAGAGGAAGTTCCAGGACAGCCAAGGCTACACAGGGAAACCCTGTCATGAGGACAGAAAAAGAAGGCAGGGAGACAGGCAAAGAAGAATCTAATCAAAGGGGAGAAGCTGTAACCAGCATTTTGTTAAATGCTTCCCAGCTATGTGCATATTTCTAGTGTCCACATTATCTGATGGAAAACCCATTTAGCTCTGATAATTACTTCACTATGCATATTTTGGAGGAAAACAAACACAGAGGTGTGTGGCATTTGTCTTTCCAGTTGTTGTAGTTCAGTCAAGTCTGAGAGATACCTTATTCTGCCCATTACCAGTGAGAGGGTCTCTGTGTCCCTGAGGTCACAAGCTTCCAGAGTTAAAACAGAGTAGTGTCCTTTTTCAGTCAATTTAAAATTAACAGATATGAAGATCAGTATTTAAGTACTTTTTTATTTTGTTACAATTTTGGTGCCTAATAACTCCTTTCTGTGATAACTTTTAACTGGAGATCAAATGAATAAACAAAAAACATGTGAACAATGTTCAGAAGTGTAATTTCACAGAAATAATATCTTTTTGCTTGAAGCACCCAGACTTCTGTGTCATCTTGTTCACAAAGGTGTAGTGGACATGATTTATAGAAACTGTCCCTATCTTGTAGGTGATGACATGTGTGTCTTTCACCTCCCACAATAGCACCCTTGTTTCCCAGGATTGTGCCTTGAGCCTGCATGAGAACCACTGGCTCCAAGAATCTAGTTCCAAGTACATGAGCTTATTGTGGGCTGTGTGGCTGTGTGGCTGGGGAAGGCAAAGCTGATCTCTTGTGACTCCAGCAGAGCCCCTGAAGGGTTGGTACTAAACACAGTGGTGGATGCCTGATTTATAAGGTGCTTTATGTTTTAAAGAACGAACTCAGGTTGAAATAGAAAGGACAAAGCAGTTCTCCAAAGATGTTGTGGACTTGCTGCGCCACCAGCCCCATTTCCGAATGCCCTTTAACAAGTTCATTCCCTCTTACCACCACCACTTTGGCCGGCAGTGCAAACTTGCATACTATGGATTTACCAAGCTGCTAGAACTTTTGGAAGCCATACCTGAGATTTTACAAGTAAGTGAAGAGATTTAAATTCTTGAACCGTCTTTCTGAGCAATATAAAGGGAGGTGTTACTGTTTATAGTTATGAGTCTGAAATAGCCTTGTCAGAAAAGCTGTATTGTTGACCTGTTAGTAAATTTAGGTAAATGCGCGATTTGTTCTGTAGTCTCAGAATTTATGAGGTGGAGCCTGGGGGATTCTGTGATTGAAGCCAGCCTAGGTTAAACAGCAAGACTCCACCTCAAACAATAATCTTCAGCTTGTGTAGAGTAATCTCTGAAAATAGGATGAGATGGTTTAAATATTAAAGTGGGTATTTTTTGAGCAGCACTGTGCTTCCCAAACACCCTTGGAGGTGGGGTAGGGGGTTCATGCCAAGTTCTTCCAAGCAGGGATGGATTTCTGTTATTAGTTTTATTAACATTATCTTTCACTCAAAAAGTGTTAAAACTTTTTGTTGTTGTCTTACATGTGTGAGTGCTGAGGGAAGCATTCTTTGATCTTGCAGAAGTGTGCCTTCATAACACATTCCCATCTTAAATGATCAATATGTAGTGTTCATGCCACCTAACTCTACATACAATCGTGTGTTCAAATCCCTCTTTCTGCCCTATGTGTTTCTAAGGTGTTAGAATGTGGAGAAGAGAAAATCCTGACTTTGACTGAAGTGGAGCGATTCAAAGCTCTAGCCGCCCAGTTTGTTAAGCTTCTGCGTTCCCAAAAGGGTAACTGCCTTATGATGAGAGATCTGTTTACAGAATATGCTAAAACTTTTGGTTATACATTTCGTCTCCAAGACTATGATGTAAGTTCAGTCTCTGCTCTGACACAGAAGCTCTGCCATGTTGTAAAGGTAAGCCAGCATCCTTTTGCTGACAAGGCTATGGCATGGTCTGTGTGAGGTGGTTTTGTGTGTGTGTGTGTGTGTGTGTGTGTGTGTGTGTGTGTGTGTGTGTGTTGCAGCATTTTGGTTGTGTGTACCCTGTATGTCTTGCTGATGCTTCATAGCAGTGTGTCATTGAAACCTTAATAGGTACTAGGAGGTGGCTTGGTTTGGCACTTTAGATTTATAGTCTTCCTTTTATATCTTTACTTATGACCTTTCTGAACTGGCAGGGTCACTTTTTATCCTATGGTATGTGTGCTCAGGTATAATAAATCTCTGTCAAGCTGGCTTGAAGTTAAAGCCTTCCAGAGAGTTCTTTGTCTACAATGTTCCTGGGAGACTGTATTATGTATCTTCCCTGAATCCTGACTCATTTGAGAACAAGCACAAGCTCAAAATTGCCTTTGTGGTTGGCAAAGCCCCTTCAGAGGGCACCTTCCTCATCTCTGCCCTTCTGTGCCAAACTGACCCTCCATACGTGAGTAGAACAGCTGGACGGTTTCCAGAATATCTGCAAGTCTATAGCATAGAACTAGGGAAAACTGCCAGGAGGAAAAACTGGAAAGGGAACCAGGAAGTGGAGGCATCATCATTCAGAGGCACAGAGGTAATCTGGTTATATACTTACTACTGACAGGTTAGAGGCGGAACCATTACAGGAGATAGGAAGGGGGTGACCAGTAGCGTTCCATGAGACTTAGGTAGCTGGAGATGACTCTGTTGCTGCTAAAAACTGCACTTAGAGGACTTTGAATAATGAAGTGTCAAGGGAAAGTAGCAGCAGGATTTGCTACAGCTTTTGGCTAGCTTGCTTGTGAGGGGAAGTGGGAGAGTCACGGCCAATCACATGGGATGAAGGGAGCCAGTGAGCTGCTGGCTTGATGTCCAGGTACTGCAATTGGGTGTGTTTGAATGTTCCAAAGAACAATTACTTGAGAAGTGAGCAGACACAGGCAAGAAGGACTTCTGGGGTAGTGTGATGAGGAGGTAGGAGATGAACCATAAGGAGGGCCTTAATCTTTCACAGGAATAGAGGCTGTTGGATGGGGTCTGATAAAACTAAATTTGGCACCAGGAACTAAATGTTCACCAGGAAAAGGATGCTATGTTACCAGTAAGTAGAAGATTAATGTAGTAGAAAATAGTTATAAATCTTGGCACAGGGTTTCTTACCTCCCTTAGACCATTTATGTTCCCAGATGATACACACAGCCTTTATATTTTTAAATTGCCTTAGGCAGCACAGTAGCTAGGCAGCTCCTGCCCTCCATGTTGTTAGAATCTACTTTCCTGTCAATAACCCCGAGTTATTACTTAGTATTTTCTATGTTCCATCTGGGCTGCTCTTCATTCCGGTTGGGCAGCCCTCAGAGCTGTGGTCTCTTGTCCCTTAGCCCATGGGAGCTCTCCTTCTCCCTCCTGCATGTTCTTCTTCTATTCCATGACAGCTCTCCCTTCTCCCTCCTCCTGGTCCTCTCTCTCCAAGCCTGTGAAACCTAAACCCCACCTATGTCTCTTCCACCCAGGCAGGTATTGGCATCTTTAATTTACCAATCACAATTAACTGGGGACCAGGTCACAGGGGCTATGTGCAGACTCCAGGTCTTGGGGTTCCTTACTTAGCATTACAATAGACAGTAAAAGACAAAACCTTAACAAGGTAGGGTAACTGTTGAAAGAGAAGAAGATCAGAGCCTAAGCTAGAGGAGCACAGAGAAGGTGTGACATGTGAAGTCAGGGGTGTGGAGGAGCACTGTGCACTTGGGGAGCTGATGCTCACCACAGATGAATGGTAGGGATGGGTGTGCCATAGAGCTGTAGGTCTAGAAGCTGATGGCTGGCCTCATGGTGGGACCTGGCCAGATGACCACAATGGACAGGACTTAAGGGGCAAAAGAACTTAAATTATTGACAGGAATGCTAGTGAACCAGTGGCCCCTTAGTGCTATCGACAGAAAAATGAGTAACAGAAGCCTGACCTATAATCCCAGGACCTAAGGAGGCTGAAGCAGGAAGACTTGAAATTTAAGGCCAGCTTGAACAACTTACAAGACCCTATCTCCAACTTTAAAAAAAATAAAAATAAAAAGATTACAGTTAGAGCTCAATGGTAGAGAGTTTGACGAGCTTGCAAAGCCCTTCGTTCAGTCCTCAGTACTGGAGATGGGGAGAAACAGAAGCACATGAGGAAAGAGTCGTGTGAGACTTGAAAGATGATGAGGAGACTGAAGACAGTAGTACTGTCTAGGGATGCAGGAACAGGTCCATACTCTCTCCTCTTTTTATGTAATTAAGAGGCAGGCAAGGAGTGTTATCAGAAACCCTGAGGAGTCCTGTCAGAGCCAGCATTGATAATGTGAGAAACGGGAAGTCTGAGTTTCTTCTTGGGGTTCTCAGCCTCATGAACAAAAATCAGAATAGATTCAAAGTGGAAGCTGGAGGTTACTTATTAGAGTTTTAAAGAAAAAGTCCCTAGACTGGCAGACTTTAAATCTTCCAGTGTCTTGAAGAGGATTGAATGGAGGAAAGGGGGTTGGGGGGGCAGGCCATGCCATTTGAGGAGCTGGCATAGAGATCAGCCACATGGTGGGGAGGGCAGTTTTACAGAAAATGTAAGGAAGCCAGAGTACCCGGGAGCACATGCTTAACTCTGACCGTATCTGAAAGAAAAGACAGAGGAGAAGAAAAAGGGATAGTTAAGCCTTCCCAAATCAGGACTCTAGAAGATGAGCAGACCCAGTTAAGTTTCATGTTGGAAAGGAAAAGTACATTGTCTTATGATAAACCCATATATCATTTAGCTAAGTCTTTGTCCTGCTTTAATGGAATTAACTGCTTTCAAAGAATATTTGTTTGTTTATTACTTTTTATGTATATGAGTGTTTATGCATGTATGTCTGTGCGCCACATACATGCAGTGCCCATGGAAGCCAGAAGAGGGCATTGGATCCTCTGGGACTGGAGTTACACATGGTTGTGATCTGCCATGCTGGGAATTGAACCCTGGTCCTCTAAAAGTACTCTTAACCAGTGAGCCATTTCTCCATCCCTTTTCTTAACAATAAGGGAGGAATAAAAGGCATGTGGATTACATTCCTTTACAAAGGGTGAGAAGGGCTGAGCAATGAATTACTTCTGTCTTCCATTCCATGTCTACCCCAGACACCCTATGTTGTGTGGGAATGAGTAATTTTAAAAGTGGGTAAAGACAGACCCTGGAATGTGTCTCTCTGGAGAGATGTCTCCAGTGGAATCAATTAGAAGTTGAGGGATTGAAAGGCCATGGTTTGTATGACAGTCCAGTTCTCCCCAGTGTCCACTGGCCAACATATTAGTAGGGGTGGCCTTCGTTAGATAGAAAGGTTGTAGGCCAGGACTAGGGAGGGATGTGCTCAGTTGGTTGAGCTCATCCTTGCTCAGCATACACTAAGTCCTTGGCTCAATTTCCTGTGCTGCATAAATTGAACATGGTGGTGTACATCTGGAGTTCTGGCACATGGGAAGTAAAAGCAACGAGGATCTTGAATTCAAGGTTATTCTTGGCTACCTAGGGAGGCCAAGCCTAGCTATATGAGACTCAAAACAACAAAAGCCCAGTGAAGATCCTGCGCCAGGGCCAAAGATTAGTTAATGGGAGTTTAGTTCAAGTAGCAAAGGCAAGAAAACATGAGAGACCCAGTGCAACCTTCACTTTCCGCTGGGCCTCATGGGGAGCTTGTGGGAATTGCTAGGTTTCTCAAGCTGTGAGGTCCTTGAGTGTACACTCAGCATTGTTGCTTCTGAAGCATGCCCTAGATGATTGAGATCAAGGGATGAGTTTTAGCAGCATCAGAGAAGCTGAGCTTTGGTTCTTAAAAAATTGTATTGCCCCCTGAGACCATGGTGATGTCTGGACCCATGCTGCCTCAGAGAGCCATGTGAGAGTCTAAGTCTACTGCAGCCAGGGTCTGTGTTGATGTCTGTGACCTATTTTACTACCAAAGGCCATGGCCATGCTGATGTCCAGGTCATGTTGACATCTGTGGTTTGGGCTGCCTCTGAAAGCCTTTCTGTGTTCATGATCTTACTGAAGCTGGGGTCTGTGTTTGTGGTCCATGCCAGAAACCATATTGGAAACCACTGATTTCACGTTGTCACTGACTGTAAAGAGCAAGAAAGGTACTTTAGCAGTGGTATCAGTGACTATAGATGCATAGTTGAGGGAGGGGGACATGGAAGGCTTCTGTGACAATCCATACTTACTACCTCAAGCCCCACCACAACAAAGGAAACAGCTATTGAAAACCGGAGACTATTGAAGACAACTTTTTTTTTCAGTTTTTTTTTATACATTTTTTATTGAATATTTTATTTACATTTCAGATGTTATCCCCTTACCCCATTTCTCCCCTCCCCCTACCCATTTTTAAAAGATTTATTTATTTATTTATTTATTTATTTATTTATTTATTGTATATGAGTACACTGTTGCTGTATTCAGACACTCCAGAAGAGGGCATCAGATCCCATTACAGATGGTTGTCAGTCACCACATGATTGCTGGGAATTGAACTTAGAACCTCTGGAAGAACCATCTGTGTTCTTAACCTCTGAGCCATCTCTCCTACCCCTGAAGACAACTCTTAAAAAGTATGTTAAGGATGCAGAAGTATAGCTCTTGACCATTGATAGCTTCTGGTTGGGGTTCAAGAAGGGAAGGAGTCAGTTGTATTTAAGAAACAGGCCACTGAGAATTTTGACTGTGCTCCTGTGAGTATATAGATAACACAGATTGAATTTGGGGAGGGGGTGTTACAAAGTGGGGGCGGTCATGGAAGGACTGGGAAGTATGATCTAGGTAAATGATAGGAAGTTCCCAAAGAACTAATAAAAATATTATGTTGGGGGAAAAAAAGCAGTATTCACAATGATCTGGGATTCTAAGATAGTAACTCAAAAGTTTTTGACTCGTGACTGCTAATTGAGTGCCTGTTTTCTCATTTCTTTTTTAAAGATTTATGT
>JANHMN010000002.1:93438867-93461720 GCA_030674055.1 Rhabdomys pumilio | reverse complement strand
TGTGTGTGTGTGTGTGTGTGTGTGTGTGTGTGTGTGTGTGTGTGTGTTTGCCTGCTTGTCTGTATGTGCATAAATATCAGTGTACTGCCTGTGGAATCCAGAAGGGGGCATTGGATCACCTGGAGCCAGAGTTACAGGTAGTTGTTCCTCCTTATATGAATGCTGGGAACTGAACCTGAGTCCTCTGCAATAGGACCAAGTGTCATTAACTGCCAAGCCATCTCTCCAGTTCCCTCATTCCCCCTGCTTTCAAAGCAGGATATGTGAACAGCTCTACTACCACTATAAGAGTAAGAGTCTGCCACCATGTTCCTGCCTCAGTTCAGAGGGTGCCTGAAAAGTAAAGATATGCTGATGCCGGGCTGAGTCCAGAGTCCTAAAGAGGACAAGCATGTGACTTTTCAGGTCTCACTGTAGGCAAGGAGCCATTTGGTCCTCACAAAGAAAGCAGAGCCATTGGGCAAGAAGCCTAAGGGGATAAGACTGGATGCACTGGCAGATGGTGCGAGAGCACAGAGCTCTGCTGCCTGCAGTTAAAGGCCATGGTGGGTTCTTGGACCTGAGGAAGGCAAGAGGTCTCAGTCACCAAGTACTTGTCTCTGCTCTTGGTATTTGGTGCTCAGACGATGTCATGGATCTTTTACAGGTTCTCCAGATGATGCAATCAACTTATCTTTCAAAGGTTCTCTCAAGTTCTTTGTCTCCTTGAGAATCTGAAATGATCAACTAAATGCATAGTAGATGAAAAGGACATCTTTAAAATTAGCTCTAGGACATCAGAGAAATGCAGTTTTCCTTGTAGTCCCTAGCTTAGCTAAGACATGCCAGCTGGCATGCATGCTGTCTCTGTGCCTTCGGAGAAAGCAGCAAGGAAGAAAGAACATAGAAGAGAGAACCATGGCAGTATCTTCCAAATTTCTTCAAGAAGAGTGGGTGGAGTTTGGGCTTATGGACTGTAGTGAGGGTAAAAACAATTTCTGCTCCAGTCTTATTCCAAGTGTTGGTCTGCTATCAAAAGGAAACCCACTGCTGTTTGTGTGTGAGTGCCTCTGTTGGTCTCGTTAGCCAGAATGAGATGATCTGAGTTGGGTTTGTATTCTCCTTTCCTAGGTTGCTGATATGGAGTCTGGTAAACAGATCCAACTGATCAACAGGAAATCCCTGCGGTCTCTCACTGCTCAGTTGCTGGTATTGTTGATGTCTTGGGAAGGAGATGCTTATCTTCCTGTTGATGAGCTCAGAAGACATTATGAAACCACTCACAGTACTCCTCTTAACCCCTGTGAATATGGATTCATGACCTTGACTGAACTGCTGAAGAGTCTGCCTTACTTAGTAGAGGTATGTGTGTGAGTGGGTCTTCAGACCCATCGTATCTGAAGCTTCTCAGCCTGGAGTTCTGTTAGGTCTACCTTAGTATGTGTAGACCTGGAGGGGCACTAGAGGTCTTCAGATTGGCTGGACATTTTTCTTTCTTTCTATTAGTAATGTTTTTACTTTTTGGAATTAAAATATGATCATATCATTTCTCCCTTTCATTTCTTCCCTTTATCCCGTCTCTTGCTCTCTATCAAATTCATGGTCTCCTTTTTTAAACCATATGCATTATTATCTACTGCTATTTTATTTTATGTGTATGAGTGTTTTGTTTGCATATATATATGTGTGTATATATGTGTGTGTGTGTGTATCAAATGTATGCCTGGTGTCCACAGAACTGAGAAGGAGGCTTTGGAGCTCACGAAGCTGGAGTTAACCATTTTGGTGCTGGGAATTGAACACAGGTTCTTTTCAAGAGCAGCAAGTGTTCTTAACTGCTGAGCTGTATCTTTCCATTCTCCTTTTTCTTTAAGTGGTGGTGGTGGTGGTGGTGGTGGTGTGTGTGTACAGTAGCAAGTGTGTGGAGGTCAATTTCCAGGAGTGGCTGTACTTTATACACTTGCTAGGCATTTGAAGTTGTATATACATACATACATGCACACAAAATGTAAAAATTAAAAGTAAAAAATGTTAAGTTTCAATTAATCTTGAAAAAATAGATAACTGCAGCTTTTTAAAGATTAAAATTTTTTAATTTTATGTGTATAAGTGTTTTGTTTGTTTGCACACTGTACATATGACTGGTGCCCGTGGAGGTTGGAAAAGTTTTTGTATACTCTGGAACTGGAGATGCAGATGGTTGCGAACTGCCATGTGGGTGCTGGAAACCAAATCTAGGTCCTCTGCAAAAAGCAGTATTTACTCTTGCCTGCTCAGACCAGCCCTCCAGCTCCAACTTCAGCTTTAAAAAACCAAACAAAACATTTTAGAGCATGAAAAGAAATGTGGTAGAAGGTATAATTTACTTTTTTTAAAATTGCTTTTGTTGATTTGTTGTGCTGGGAATCAAACCCCAGGCCTCATGCATGCCAAGTAAGCATCTTGCTACTCACTGAGCTAAGCCCTAGCACACCACTTATTTTTATTTTAATCTTAATAATACTGTCTTAATATGAATCTATAGAAGATATCAGCAGATAAAATTCAGCCTTGTAGGGAATGAACAGTTAAATTATCATCTTGTGACCATGTGCTAGGTCAATAATTAAAAGAATTCAAGTTCTTCTTAATTTTTAAATGGTATTCTAAGTAGGTTTTATGCCAAGCTTTACCCCAGCCCCCAAGTCTGACACTTTAAAAACTGTTAATTACATTCTGCCAAGTGCGAGTTCTGAGCATCAGGACTCAGAGCTTGTCATGGCTTGGTGACACTAGTGATGCCCCTTCTTCTGGAATGTCGGCACATCTGCTGCTTAAACAGTTGCTGCTTAAGTTTTCTCCAGTTCAACGCTTGCTATAGAATGAGGTAAAACAGGTGTACAAAGCAAATATTTGTTTGATGATAAATGATAAGAAAATTTGTTTTTAAATGACTGGTATGCATGTAGTTTTACCATTTACAAAATGGTATTTTGATTTGCATATTGAGATTCATGTGCTTGTTTTCATGTAAGATTCTTGGCTGAATATTGAATCTATAGGATCTAAAGCATCTTCAGTGATTTTTTTCAGAGTTGAATAATAGCAGAAAACTGATGACTAGGTCTTTTAGGCAGCACTTGTTGGAGTTGTGTGGATGACAGTGTGCGTGGTGCCGAGTGTGTGATGCAGTGTGGAAAAGTGCTGCTGCCAACGCCTTGGATTCATTATCAGTTTGGCTCTTGGAGTCATTTTTGATGGCTGGGATTCAGAAACATTATTTTAAAGATTTATTTATGCATTTGAGTGCTCTATCTGCATGTATGCCTGCATGACAGAAGGCGGCATCAGAGAGTTATACTCTGGGAATTGAACTCAGGACCTCTGGAAGAGTGACTAGTGCTCTTAACTACTGAGCCATTTCTCCAGCCCTCAGAAAATTTTTATACTGCCAGTTTTTTGCAGTCTTCACATGAAGTTTCAAAAGCTGGGTGCCAAAAGACACAGGGGTTGGGGGTGCTGTGTGTGTGTTTGCAAGGGTGACCACTATTGTTCTGCCTCACATAATCTCTGGGAGATGAAGTCTAGTACCCACAGCCACTGTGTGTGTCTCTGGCTTGCCTCACCTTTCCTGTCTGCTTGCATTGGGATTACAGATTCCCTACTTTTCTTCCCTCCTCTTACAGTTTCTGCAAGATTCAACAGTATTAACACCTGCAGAGAAATCAAAATTGCCCTGGGTTGTTGAGCCTTTCCACAAGCCTCTCCTATGGTTCTGGGAGAGCCTTTTATGTGAGCCCCTTGTAGAGTTCTTTTAGAAGCCAAGATGATTTAGGGCCTTCTGAGTGTTCCTGGCAGGAGGCCCTCACTCCAGAGCAGACAGGGCCAGTCTCTCAGGAAGTTCCTTATCTTCCTCTTTCTTCTGGGCCAGGTTTTTACGAATGATACGGCACAAGATTATGTGAAACTCACAAGCCTATACTTATTTGCAAAAAACGTGAGGTCTTTGCTTCATACCTATCACTACCAGCAAATTTTCCTTCATGAATTTTCCATGGCCTATACCAAATATGTTGGAGAAACACTACAACCCAAAACTTACGGCTACAATACTGTGGAGGAGCTACTGGGAGCCATCCCACAGGTAGGGTTTTCCTTAGCTTCTGGGAAAGTGTCTTTCTGAAGAGCCATTGCTGATTCCTGATCAGAGATGTAAGGTGTCACCTGAGTGCTGCCAGATAAGATGAATGATTTTAGTGTGTCTCAGTGACTTTTATAAACTTGTATTCCTGTGTGCCAAGTGAGTTTCAGGCCTTCCTTGTAGGAATGTGCTCTGTGGTCACCTAACCAGACAGGACACCTAAGCAGATGCCCTGAGTGGAATGTGGCCAGAGCAGCATGCCTGTGACCTCTTTGCTCAGTGGATATAGAGAATAGCCCAGGCAAAGCCCACTTCCTGACTGGGCTAAGCCCACTTCCTGAGCATAGCAATCCTGGAGGGGCAGCATCACAGATGTCTGTGAGTTACTGTATAGCAGGGAGGCATAGGCTGTCATGGTAGGTAATGTGGTGTGCACAATGAAGAATAGCCAGCAACTGTGAGAGGCAATGGAACTGTTCTTGAAGATTGCTGCTAAAGAATAAAAGTGAAAAATGCAAGTGCTAGAGACCTAGAGTGGGAGTTGTTCCAAGGTCCTTGCTCCTTCAGGCATGAGCTTCCCTGTACTGTGGAGAAGGCAGAGGAGCCCAGCATTACCTTTGGAAAGCATTACTGCTGTCCACAGAAGAACTGAGGGAAAGTGGAGTGGGGAAGAAGCTAATGCAGGATCCTGACTACTGCCCAGGCTCCAGAAGGTATTGGCGAAGGAGTTGAGCTGGGATAAAACAAATTTGAAAACCCAAAATACTCTGAAGGCAACATGATACCACACTGGACAGTCCACATCTGACCTCCTGTGATAGATTGCAGTCAAAACACCTTTTCACTATAAAAAAAGGAAACACTCACTAAAAATGCCTTCAAGCTATGTGTATACATTGTTTATGAGATATAGTTGAATATCTAGTTTAAGTGCTCCCAGACCCCCAAGGTACCTCACTAGGTATAGGCAGATATTCCCAAATCCAAAACCCTCTGAAGTCTAAGCATTTGAGACAGAAGGTGCTCAGCCTCTGCTGAAATAGTGGGAGAATGCCTGAGAGCCAAGGCCTACTTCCACCCTGACCTGGCTGATGGAGTGCAGTGTTGCTTTAGAAGCTAAAGAGAAAACATAGACAGGCTGTTGGTGTTTATTAAGAAACAGACACAGGAGGCCCCACTCTTCTGAATGTTAGAGTACTTTCTTCTCCTTTTCCACTGCTTAACCAGGAATATATCTTGTGTGCAGGTGGTCTGGATAAAAGGACATGGTCATAAGAGAATTGTAGTGTTAAAAAATGACATGAAAAGTAAGTAAACTCCCACCCATTCCCTGACTTTTCTTGTGGTTCTCTGACTGACCTTTCTCTGATGGGCACTCTTGTCTTCCAGACCGGCTGAACTCATTTGACCTTTTCCCTGTCAATTTTGAAGACCAGCCTGCAGTTGGCAGGCAGATCCTGGAGGTGCCAGAATCCCATCGAGCCTCAGAACTCCAGCTCAAAACAGGTACTAGACACTGGAGGAAAAGCAAGGAAGTAGATAAAGCCTTAACGTAAAGGAGGTGCTTGGAGTGGGACATGCAGAGAAAAAAAAGACAGTGGATAGTTTCATTAAAGTTAAATACACATTGAAAGTTTTAGATGTATTTTAGTTTTATGTGAATGAGTATTTTGCCTGCATGTATGTGTATGCCTCATGTGTGCATTTGGTGCTGAAGAGATGTCAAGAGGGCTTTGGGTCCTCTGGATTGGGAGTTAATGGATGGTTGTGAGCCATTATGTGGGTGCTGGGATCCAAATTCAAGTCCTCTACAAGAGCAACAAATGCTCTTAACTGCATGAGCCATCTTTCTACACCTAAGTATTCATTTTCCCCAGTGCAGTTTGGTATGTAGTTAACAACAGGACTACATGTGCTAGTATTGAATAATTGTATGTGTAAATTCCTTAAAGAATATCCCAATTCAGGTGTTGTTTTGATACTTGCCAGAATGACTGTTTAAAACTGTGGTGATAGAAGGAAAGAGACCCCAGCCTCACAAGTACCTTGAGACAGAGTACCTGAAAGGGTAGACGGAAGTAGATGAAAGGGTAGGTGAATTTGTGCTGATAGTCTAATGGAATTCTGCTAAAGATTGGTCAGGGTTAGTGGGCACTAAGATTGGTAGACTTCGGTGAGCTGGATCATCAGGGTTCTTGGTAGACTAGATTTGGAGAGGATGTAGCACAGCATACAGGCCTTAAGAAGAAATGCCTCGGGGACCTGAACATGGGACGGTAATACATAGTGGTGCAAATGTGTTTGTTCGAGAACCAAGTCATGGACCAACTCCAGAATTCTGTAGACTTGGGTTCCACCATTGAGGGATCCCATGTTGTATGAAGATGTTCATATAACATGACAAGTAGCTAGAAGGATTACTGTGCCTTGTTCTTAGAGAAAAGCTATGTTTCCAGCATCCAACATTGCTGAAGCTTCTTGCTCTAGCTGCCTCCTTCAACTGTCCCCAACCTTTGGTAATTTTCTCCTCCAGAGGCCCTTTTCCTTTTTGGGCCTCTTCAGAGTCTACTGTTCTAAAGAACACAAATCTTCAGCAGATTGTTGACTTTGGTTTATTGTTTCCCAGGGATCTTCTTTCTGATAATGGCATAGTTGTTTGGTTGTTGATATATGTATGAATAAATATGAGAGAGCACGCGCTTGATTACTTGATGCTGACTTCTGAGGCTGAGGAAAGCCACAGGAGCAGACCTTTGTGCCTGTTTGAATATAGCTGCCTGTCTGTCTCTGCAGGACCCAGCCAAGTGGATCAGGAGCTTCTGCATCTGACCAACAGCTCCCCTGTTGACCTCCTCTGTGCTCCTGTTCCTTCATGCCTGCCATCTCCTCAGCTAAGACCAGATCCTGTCATCTTGCAGTCCACTGATCTCATTCAGTTTGACGAACACCCTCAAGAACCTTTGGGTAGGTTACACCCTATATGCTGGGTACTTGTCTGTGGGTTTGACAGATGACCCATGATGCCAGTAAAGGAGGTATCTGATGAACATAGGGAAAATACTGTGTCAGGTATACAAGTACCTGTGCTGATTATTCAGCCCCTTTCCTTCCTTGTTGGGGTTTCTGCTAATAGGATTTATAAACCTGGTTTAATCTAAAGTTGAGAGCCAATGTCAGTGGGCTATGGAAGAGCTCTTGGGTAATGAGTTCTGTCCCAGGTCCTCTGGAACTTCTGGCCTTCCCACTATGTCTGAGGTTCATCTGCTCCTTAGGCAACACCTGTCACCTGCTACACAACATTTACTTAGGTCCCAGTGGATTCTGGGGTTTTAGGAAGCTGGTTTGAGCAGGGTACTTATGACTTGAGGTCCTGGAGTCCTGTGACCTAAAAACCAAGAAAGATGACCTCTTTGGTGGTGGTTGGTTTTTTTTTTTTTTTTTTTTTGTTTTGGTTTTGGTTTTTGTTTTTTTTTTTTTTTTTTCCCCGAGACAGGGTTTCTCTGTGTAGTCCTGGCTGTCCTGGAACTCACTCTGTAGACCAGGCTGGCCTCGAACTCAGAAATCCTCCTGCCTCTGCCTCCCAAGTGCTGGGATTAAAGGCGTGCGCCACCACCGCCCGGCGGTTGTTGTTTTAAGACAGGGTCTCACTGTAGCTTTGGCTGAACTGAAACTTGCTTTGTACATCAGGCTGGTCTCTATCTAACTCACAGAGATCCCTATGCCTCTGCCTCCTGAGTGCTGGAATTAAATGCTGATATCTCTTAACATCCTAACTTAGTGTTAGCCTAAGGTGAAATCCATTCAGTTTCTTAACCCTGTGTCAGGTGCTGGAGCTGATGGACCCCCACCTCTACTCCATAGGTTAAGTGACTAGGGCCTTTTGACTGTTAGTCTGTCATTCTGCCTTTTGAGGAGTCCCAGATGCTCTGTGGAAAGCCTTCACTTTCCCCTTTTGCCACTTGAATCTGACTCTTCGCTTTCCTGCCAGTACTTCCTTCTCTACTGTTGGCTCCAGATAGGGCCAGGAGAGTTTGAAGTGGTTATGACATAGGAAGAGCCAGGTAGAACATAGGCTCACTGTGTGTGCTACTTTGAAATGAGGGTCTGGGGATGATAGAGGTGGACAGTTACTTCTTCATTGGGTGCTGGCCTTTATGCACATGTACACAGGAGCTCTTCCAAGTGCTTGTGACAGAGGAAAGCAAGAGCCTGAGGAGCACAGGTCCCTGCCCATCTGAGGAGAAGCTGGGGCTGTGTCATCCCTCTGTCACTATCACTTGGCCTATGCCTTCCTTCTATGGGTTTCTTGCTACACACAGAAGGCATCTAATACACAGTAGTCTTAGATGTAGTCTGTCTTTCTTGAACACATGTGGGTTACATGAGATCTAAATTCTGAATAAAAAACAGCTGACCTTCTAAAGTAGCCATGATTCCAAGTGGCTTTTCCTTTCTCTGACATCAACACCATGGCAAGCATGTTATAAAACAAATGGGCAGACACTCACTAGCAGGCACTAAGGTCCTTCTCCCTGCTGCCCCAGAACATTCACTGGAGGTTTATGAGTCTTAGTCACCAGACAGAGGAATGAAGGAGCAGAGTCTGAGGAAGAAAAACTGGCCTTTATAGGTAGCCAACATGACGTGTCTAAAAATTTGCAATCTAAAGAAAAGTGATGTGTCATTTACAGATATTTTATTTTTGTGACATATAATATTTACCATGTAGCCAGTACCTAGACTGTGACATAAGTGTGACATTTGGTGCTTTGGTTATTTGGTTTTAGGGTTTTGTTTTTGCTTTTTTCTTTTCTCTTTTTTTGAGACAGGGTTTCTCTGTATAACAGCCCCAGGCTGGCCTTGAACTCACAGAGATCTGACCACTTCCATCTCTGCTTCTACCCACTGGGTGCTGTTTGTTGTTTTTGTTTTGAGACATTGTCTTGACTTGTAGCCAAGGCTGGCTTGTCACTATGGTGATCCTGCCTCAGCTTCCTGAGAGCTGGATTTATAAGCTACCTACCATACAACTGGCTCTGGTGGGGTTTTATAAGCTTGTTTTTGTTTTTTAAATACAGATGAACTGAAAACCAGTACTTCTTATGAGCCTTGGAACTAAATCTATGTTTCTGTCTTTCTAGGAGTTTTAGTTTTAAACCGAGAAGAAAAATCAGAAATTCCAATACCAGTAAAGAAGGGGAACTTGTCCCGTGACTCCTCACCCAGCAGCCCAGCATCTGCTTCTGCTCCTCCTGGCCCCTCCTCAGAAGCCCCCGGACCACTGATCAGCAAGGATGCAGTGGAAAGCCCAGCCAAAAAGCAGCCCAAAAATAGAGTCAAATTGGCAGCCAACTTTTCGTTTGCACCTGTAACCAAGCTCTAACTCCCATTTTGAACATGGGATTAAATTAGGATGGGGGAAAACTGTCTGACTCTACACACAGAAATGGGCTTAAAACCCTCATTTTATGTCTTGACCCTAGAAGAGCCACTTTGTTTACTGGTCCATAGGGAAATGATTTTTTTTTTTTTTAAGTTTCACATGAACTTTTTCTTCCTTTATTTCTCCCAGTTATTTGAAAGAGCTCTTCCATTAAGGAATCTGTCATACTTTACCATATTTTTTTAAACTGTTGTGAACTGTGGTGGTTGGGAAGAAATAAGCAGAGTTCACTCAGCAGGCCATGGCTTGAGTCCCAGTGAGCAGTCTCCATCGTTTGTTTAAGCAAATGGATTTGTGGTTGTTCCAGAAGCCAAGCATGTCCATGAGCCTGTGGGTCACACACTGGGGGATGAGGCCAGGAGAGCCAGAAGTTCCTGGGTTCTAGGTGACTTGTTGGTGTGCCTTGTTTTTTATGTCTGTGGTTAACCAGTGTGGCCTCATCCCACTTTTTTAAACATTTCCATTTGAGGATTCCATTTAAGAGTTTTCTAGAAAGTTATTTCACGCTTCCCTTCTCTGTCCCAGTTTGATAAGGATAAGATTTAGGAAAGGAGATATGGCCTCCATGTCATGCATTTAAAGTCAGCATTTAAATGACATATTGTGTGTTGAGAGGTGGTAATGGTAAGAGTCTGATTTTTTTAAACTATGCATTAAATGCATAAATTGTAAATCAGCTGAGTGGTGAAATGCTTCAAGAGAGTGGGTTCAATACTATTTCCACTAAGAAGAGACCAGAGTTCTGTCTGTAATGTGAAGGCCAAAGTTCATCAACCTATCCTTGCTGTTGCAATTTAAAAGTCGGCTGTAAATCTGGAAGCTCTCCATGTGAAGCTGTGTGTCCATGTTAGTCCATCTTGGCGTCTTTTAATAGTGTCTGCTTTTATTGTTACTTCTCACTATTGGAAGCACGTTTGGGTTTTTGTTTTGTTTTTGTGGTGTCTAATGTTGGCATTTGGGAAAGCCAGCCTTTGTGGGCACTGCCTTGTTTGGAATGGCCTTCTCTGGTTACCTCAGGTGTCCATTTATGAGTGGTCTCTCACCCCTGTTGGAGAGACCTGACATTTACAATAGATTGTATCTGTTGGGCAAAAGAAGCAAATCCATTCATAGAGCAGAAAGAACTTGTGGCGCACAGTCTTCCACTAGTTAGATGACTTCTTTGGTGAGAAATGTTTATATTTTTTCTAGAAAGCCAGGAAATGGATTCTGATTTCATAGCCAGCATTTTGATAAAATGTCACAAAATTAAAGGCTATAGAGAGTTTTTTTTAACCAGTTGAAATTTTTTGCCAAAATCTTTTAACTGAAACCAGTGATTCCCAGTTCTCAGCACTACGACCTGCCTCAGATGGAGTTGCACTGGAATGTTCTGCAGGCTTGCCACTCTGTCTGTGCACAGCCTGAAAGTACTTTCTATGCAGGCCTGGAAGCACTTCCTCTTTAAGGCCTCATGGCACTTCCTCTGCAATTTTAGTACATAGGAAGCAAAATGGCACATGTGCAATTTCTTTAAGGCTTTTAGGCAGTGTAATAAAGTTGGTGTTGTAAGTTCCCTTATTTGCAGACATCCTAAGGCTAAGCTTGCCTGCTCAGACTTCAGGTCTCCAAGCATAGTAGGGACTATGGACTTTGAAAACACTAGATGTCACTAAAGTTACTTGGAGTCATCTCAAAGGTCAGGTTCTGTGGACAACAAAGAATAGTTGTTTACAGTGAACAGGTGTGAGTTTACCATTTTCTGGAGTTGTCCATAAGTCTGGGGTGAGTGTGGCTCTAATCCTTGCTGTTTGAAGATGTGAAAACTCAATTGGAAGCATGCTGAGTGTGATGTGCCTACAGTGGCCAGTCCAATCACTGTTCATTATCCAGAGGCTTAGATAATGATGCTATGATGTATGCACGTGGAGATGATGAGACACTTTTTCTGGGTGGAAGGATGTACCAGAGTAGATTTAACTGTTGAAAAGACAAATGTTATCACCGGATTCCCCTTTCCCATCTTCCCATCTTGTACTGTTTGCTTTTGATGAGGCTTGGGGGGACAAGACGTTTTTCTTAACTGTCTACTTTGTTTGAACACTTTGGGGTTGGGGGTGGGGTTAAGTGCTGTTTGTGTGTTGGGACCAAACAGTTGTCAATAAACTTTATGAGCAAGCATCTGTGATGAGTGCTTCTGTTTGTGAGGTGGGATTCTAACCCAGTCTAGTCAGCTTATTTTGTGTGGCCTCAGCGTTTCATCTCTCCTGAATGTTATACATTTAAGCTGGAGATGTGGGTAGCGCTTGCTTAGCATTCACGAGGCCCTGGGTTCAATTCCTGGCAGCATATAAATTATCTGTCACTTCAGCAGTCTGGAGGTGGAGGCAAGAGCACTGGAAATTCATGACAGCAGCGTAGAACACGTAGGCCAGCTTGCAGTGCATGAGGAAGCTTACTTCATTAAGGCATTTAAGGGGTGCCGGGTGCTGAAACAGGAGGCTGGACTGTTTGCCATGCGAATGCAACTTGGATTTTTCCAGCCTATTCCACAAGTAGAAGAGAACCTCCCAGTTAGAGCCAGGATGAATCCTAGGTTCTCCCTTTGTCTGCCTGCTGTTCTGCTCCTTGATAAGCTTGTTTTCCCATTAAGCAAGTCTGGGAAGGAAAGACTTCCTACACAGATTCAGCTATGGAGTTTCCAGCCCAGCCCAATCTCTACCTGCTTGGGAAGAACAAGACAAGTTGTTTCTTGGTGTAAGATTTGGGGATGTCAGTGTTACCCACTCCCAATGACCACTGGACAGTGCCTTCAAAACACCTTTTACCATAGCAAAGTTTTACACAAAATGTTGAGGGAATTGGAGGAATGGCTCAGTGGGCAGGTGCTGACTGCACAACCATGAGGACCCAATCGACATGGTAGCTAGTAGGTAATCCTGGTGCTGGGGTCAGACAGGCACATCACTACAGTACCTGTTGCTGGGAGATTTTTGGAGAGAAGTGTTGTGTTGCTATGGCTGGGCTCAGAGGGGCTACTCTGAGTAAACATTTAAGAAAAATTCTTAGGTGGCGATGGTGCATGACTTTAATCCCAGAAGTCTGGAAAAAGAGGCAAGTGGGTCTCTGTGAGTGCAAGGCCAGCTTGGTCTACAGAGTGAGCTCCAGGACAGCCAGGGCTACACAGGGAAAAACCTGTCTTAAAACAAAAAAAAGAAAAAAAAAAAAAAGAAGGTCTTGGGCTGGAGAGCTGGCTCAGGGGATAAGAGCACTGACTGCTCTTCCAGAAGTCCTGAGTTCAATTCCCAGCAACCACATAGTAGCTCACATCCATCTGTAATGAGGTCTGATGCTCTCTTCTGGTGTGTCTGAAGACAGCTACAGTGTGCTCAAATAAATAAAAATAAATCTTTAAAAAGAAAAGAAAAAAGAAAAGGTCTTAGGTAGCCCAGGCTGATATCCATCTACTCTGTAGCTGAAGATAACCCTAAACTAAACCTCCTGTCTCCATCTCCGAAGTGCAGGGATTACAGACGTGTACCATCATGCTTAGTTTTGTATTCTGGGGAATTGAACCCAGGGCTTTGAGCACACTGGAAAAGCACTCTGTCAATTAAGCTGCATCCCCATCCATCCTGCCCCAAAGACTTTTTATACTGTAGTTTTATACTGTATTCGAGGTCAATCTGCAACTCCTTATGTAGCTTACACCAGGACAGTCTTTAGTTTGTGGCAATCCTTCTGCCTAAGTTTCCTAAGTGCTGGGATTATAAATGTTTACCAGCATACCTGGCTGGAAGTTCTCACTTCTAAACGCTGACTGAGGGTATTGTTCCTGGCTATGTTCTATATCCTCTGGTAAGACTGAGTCTCCATGATCTCAGGTGGAAGGCTGGGGGCGTTGAGTTCCCATCCTGAGATATGCTGGTTTCAGAAATTTACCCTCATCCTTACAATAGGATGTCAATGACCTTCCACTCAGACCCTAGTATTTCTGTCTAGACTGGAGTCCTTAAAGAGTTACAGTTCGCGGGAAAGTGCTATTCATATCCCAACAGGGAACTTGGGGAAGGGAGTCAAAGAGCAGGGTTGGAAGAGATGAAGAGACAAACATCTCAAAGGAAGGACACACACATACACACACACACACACACACACACACACACACACACACACACACTCACACTCTCACTCATTCACACACAGATCAGAGGTAGGTTATAATGCCAGGGAGGAAGAAGAGCAGAAGTCAGGGACCCGTGGGCAAGCAGCAGAGGACACAGAGAAAGAAAAGTTGGCTCATGTAGCACCTGGTGGATGAGTCCCTTTGGGGAGCTGGGAGTAGCTGGCAGGCTGTGCTGAGGGGGAGGGGAGGGCTGGCAGTTAGCCACAGAACCCCAGCTTCCTTCCTCCTTCCTGTGACCTACCCCCTCCCCATCAGACAGGAGGGGCTAAGGCCAGGGATTTACCTATTCCTGCTTCCTAAGCCCTTGACCCCAACACCTGGCAATGACCTTGACCTAATCACACAAGACGCCCAGATAGAGGGGGATCCCAGGCACCCAGTCAGCTCCCGCATCAAGACTCTAGGTTGATAAAACCCAGTTTCCATTTTCCAGTCCTTGAGCCTTAGCTTTTGGGCCACTGTCTAGAAGTTGGCACTCCTACAGGTTAACTAGAACTATCCACTGCGGAGCCCTGGGCTGCTAAGGAATCTGTACCCTATAAAGTTATGTTTACATCTCAGGCTAAGAGAAGCTCAAGGTCACCCTGGGAGGAAATGGCAGAGCTGGAGAAGCAGTCAGGCCATTTCTTCCTGTTTCCTGCTTACAGAAAAATATCATATACCAGTATACTTTAGATGAGAAGAAGGCATGGTGGAACATACCTGAAATTCTAGCACTTGAGAAGCTGAGGCAGGAGGTTTGTGAACTTTAAGCCATCTTCAGCTATACAGCTAGATCCTGTCTCAAAAAAGAAAAAAAAAGGTATGAGGTAAGGCTGCAGAGATGGCTCAGAGTTAGACTGACTGCTCTCACAGAGGATCCAAGTTAAATCCCTAGCACCCATACATGATGGCTCACAACTATGAAAAACTCTAGTCCTGGGGGATATGACAACCTCTTTGGCCTTCTAGGGCATCACACACACAGTGCACAGACATGCATACAGGCAAAATATCTATACACACAGAATAACAGCAAGATTAGGAATAACTTAGAAAGTATTAAGGCAACATAAAAAATTAAGAAAGTAATATGCAGAGTGCAGAGGGAAAGGGGAAGAAAGAAGGTGCAGAGGGAGCAGAAGGAGCTTCTTATGGGACAGAACAGGTCTTTTCTTAATAACAAGGCAGGCTTAGTCTTACTAAAGAGGACAAAGCTTTCTTTATACAGACTTGGGTTTAATTCATTTAGCAGTAAAAGGGTAGAAGCTTTTTCTCTCTCTATGCAATAAAGATTGGAGCTCATTCTTCATCCAGAATGAGTGAGTTCTCTGTACTGGTGCTTGGGCTTTTGCTCCATAGGCATATGTAAGTGTGGATGTGTGTGTGTAAGTATGTAATTGTGAGAATGTATGCAAGCTGGACCCAACTGGTTTGACTGGAGATGTATGGATGCGTATGCATGAACCTGTACATAAATTTATGTGAATTTATCCATATTTATTTGCATAAAGGTTTTTCTTTCTGCAAGTGTGACTTTCTTCTCCTTGTTCAATAGAAATTTATTACTCTAAACCTCCCCCCAGCCAGACAAAGAGAGGCTTCTGGACAAGAGGAAAAAGGATTTAGCAATTAATCCTTTACTTAATCCCTCTCACCCCCAAACCCCCGACCCCTGGCCTCCCACTGTTTTACTATGAGGTGCCAAATGCCAGAGACTGCAGTTTTCTGACCTGAAAGGAACTCAGACAGGCAGGTCAGCTACCACAGCAAAGTGACTTAGACTTAAGACAGATAAACATCTTATTATTAAACAGCAACCCTAAATATCTCCTAAGACCAAGTCTTGCCCACCCCCTCCTGCCGCCACTCTTCCCACTCAGAGAATCACAAGAAAGAAGTGGTGTTTGGGCTGCCCCTCTCCTCCCCAGCAACAGCCAACTATAGCTTCCGGTGATACAGCATTCTCTTCTGGCGTGAGAAGGCACAGTCTACACACATACACACAAATAAATAAATAAATAAATAAATAAATAAATAAATAAATAAATGTAAAAATATAAAAATAAATCTTTAAAAGGGGGTGGGGAGAGGACTGGAGGAGATGGCTCAGGTTGTAAAGTGCTTGCCATACAAGTATGAAGATTTGGGTTGAGATCCCCAGCATCCATCTAAAAAGTCTGGCATGGTGATATGTGCCTGTAACCCCCAACATTGTCTCTGGGAAGCAGAGACAGGCAGTTTCCCGGGGGGTTCACTAGCCAGCTGGCCTAACCAATGAGCCCCAGCGAGCTCCTTATTTCTCAAAAAGTAAGGTGGGAAATGACTACAGAAGATCCGGATATCAACCTCTGTCCTGCACACACGTACATCCATATCCACACACAGATGTGCAGACACATACAAACATGTACACACTGAAAATAAATAAGCCCCTGGACACTGTCCTCTTGAGTGGGCCGGATGCCTCCTTAACACGTTACTTTTAAAACACTGTTATATGCCCAGGCTGTTCCATATGTAACCAAAGCGCTTGGATGACAGGTGTGTACAACTGCATTTCACTTTTTCTTCCTTAACTCTAGACATGGTGGACTTTCTGTAATGCAAGCTTTGGTTGAGCTGTTTAAGATGCTAGTCACATAGAGGACCAGATCCTATGACAAAGATTCCACAGCCTCCAGCAGCAGGTGTTAAAAGTGGCCAAACCTTAGGGATGGAAGGCTGTGGGAGGGGCAGAGCTTAGGGATATGAGTGCCTGTATAAGACCTGCTGGCGTTTAGATTACTGGAGACTACCAAGCAGTGACGTTTAAACACAGAGAGGGTACTTGAGTGGCTGACTGTTGGACTTTAACCCAAATGTTCAGGCTGCTGAGGTGGCTGAGCAGGTGTGTCGTTCCTTACAACTGCTTCCGTGAGACACGTGACAAAAGCAAGCTGAGGAAAGGGTTTATTTGGCGTAACCTTCCACATCAGTTCATCATCAAAGGAAGTCAGGACAGGAACTTAATTAAGCAGGACAGGAACCTGGAGGCAGGAACTGAAGCAGAGCCCATGGAGGGGTGCTGCTTACTGGCTTGCTCCTCATGGCTTGCTCAGCCTGTGTTCTTATAGAACCCAGGATCACCAGCCCAGGAGTGGCACCGCCCACAATAGGCTGGCCCTTCTCTGCCAACCACTATTTGAGAAAATGTCCCACAAGCTTACCTACAGCCTGCCTATCTATCTATCTATCTATCTATCTATCTATCTATCTATCTGTCTATCTATCTACTTATTTATTTATTTGTGTTTTTTTTGAGACAGGGCTTCTTTGTGTGTTCCTGGAACTCGCTCTGTAAACCAGACTGGCCTTGAATTTACTGAGATTTGCCTGCCTCTACCTTCCAAGTACTGGGATTAAAGGCACACAACCTCACCACCCTGTGTAGAAGTATTTTTTTTTTTCAGTTGATGGTCCCTTTTCTCTGGTGACTCTAGCCATGTCAGATTGACATAAAACTAGCCATCACTCATTGGTGACAATGGGTGACAATGCCATACGGCTTGTCTTTACAGGCCTTACCCCCAAAGCATTCGCTTCACCTACCCTAGTTTCAGATGGTCTCTGCCCTCTTTTACCCTCTTCCTCTTGAGCTTCTCCACTTCTCGATCGCCTTCAAGACAGCGCTGTGCTTTGAGTCAACTCCAGGCTGGAGTCACCTGAGAGAAGGGAACCTCAACTGACAAATGCTTCCATAAGATTGGGCTGTAGGTAGACCTGTAGGGCATTTTTCCCCCTTTGTTCTAGACAGGTTTTCTCTGTGTAGCCCAGGCTGTCCTGGAACTCACTCTGTAGATCAGGCTGGCCTTGAACTCAAAAATCCACCTGCCACTACCACCCAAGTGCTGGGATTAAAGGCGTGCACCACCACTGCCTGCCAGGCATTTTCTTAATCAGTGATTGATGGGGAGGGCCCAGACCATTGTGTGCGGTGCTATCCCAGGGCTGTGCTTTAAGAAAGCAGGCTGAATAAACCATGAAGAACAAGCCAGTAAGCAGTACTCCTTCATGGCTTCTGCCTCCAGGTTCCTGTCCTGTTTGAGTCTCTGACTTAGCTCCCCTCAGTGGACTGTGATTCAGGATATGTAAGTCAAATAAACCCTTTCTTTCCCAAGTTGCTCTTACTTATGGTGTTTTACCACAGCAATAGTAACACTTACTAGGACAGACATTAGTTCCAGGGACTAAAACCATGATCTAGAGTCAATCCTGCCTTCCTTGTTTTTCCCAGCTACTTGATCACAATGAAATACAAGCAACTAACACAGCATCCCATTGCTCTGAGAAACTTCACAGGATCACGGAATTCCCACATCCTGAGGCTAGGTGTGGTCGCACATACCTTTAATTCCAGAGATGGATTTCTATGAGTTCAAGAACAGCCTTGTCTACATAGTGAGTTCTAGAACAGTCAGGGCTATATAGAAAGACAGTTTTTCCAAAACAATTTAAAACAAAACAAGACAAGACAAAACAAAAACAACCACCCCACCCCCCAAACCTAAGTACCTGAGGAAGACACTGTCCATGTTCCACTTTATAGACAGGACTACTAAAACAGACAGTCAGAGGATGTACCTAAGCTTACACACTGCCATGGTCTTGCAGGCTAGAAAATCAAGAGATACCTATCCCCTAAACAGCCCAGCCAGTCTTCACTGGAGTCTGGTCTGTGTACCTTTAAGAGAATCTGCATGCTCTCTTTGGAGCTTCTGAGCTTGAGGTCTGTCCCAGTCACAACAGAAAATGAGTCAATTAAGTGTATTTATGACTTTTCATTAGTTGCTTAATGTCACAGTGCCCCAGCTTTCTTTCTTCCCTTTCCTCCTTCCTTCCTTCCTTCCTTCCTTCCTTCCTTCCTTCCTTCCTTCCTTTCTTTTTTCCTTCCTTCCTTCTTTTACTGCACATGCAAACACATCAACCCACGTGGCACAGTGTGCACATGGAAGTGAATGGACAACCCGACAGAGTCCTTTCCGTCATGTGGGTTCCAGGGATCGATCTCCCGCTTACCCAGCTCGTTGGCAGCACCATTCCTGGAATGAAGCTTCTTGATCATGGTGAATGATCATTTGATGTTCTTTAATTTAGTTTGCTAGAAGTATATTGAGTGTTTTTGCATTGATATTCATAAGGGAAATTTCTCTGAAGTTCTCTTTCTTTGTTGGGTCTTTTTGTGGTTTAGGTTTCAGCGTAACTGTGGCTTCATGTAAAGAATTGGGTAGTGTTCCTTCTGTTTCTTAATTTGCATAATTTCTTACAGAACACTATCAGAACCTCATGTCTATTTCAGCATTTATGATGGAGGCCACGAATGGTGGCTCATGCCTATAATCAAGGAACTTGAGAGGCAGAGGCAGGCAGATCTCTGTGAATTGGAGGCTAGCTAGCCTGATCTACATAGCAGGCTTCAGACCAGCCATGGTTACAGGACAATAACTCTGTCAATCAGAATAAAAAAAGAAAAAGAGCCATGGTGCAAACTAAAACTATTCTCAGAAGAAAAGTCTTAGTTGTTCATTTTATTTAATATATAATTTATATGTATTAATTTTTTAAATGATGATAACTAATTGGGGAAAACCTCAGAAATTAAAATAGCAGACATTAATGTAAATTTAGAAATTATTTAAAAAGAAATTAGGTCAAAATTTAAGACATGTAAGACAACTTACATGAAGATTTTATTTTTATTTAAATTACTAAAAGATTTGCTTCCATTTAAGGGAAAAATATTAGTCTATTTTTACAGAAAATTCTTGTAAATCATTAAACTTAAGAAAATTCAAGTACATGAATAAAAATATATCAGTGTATAGAAAAAAAGGGAAACTTTACAAATTGTTTTTTATGAAATTGGTGTAATAAAACACTGAAAACTGGCCAGACACTGGTGGCCCACACCTTTAATTCCAGTACTAAGGAGGCAAAAAGAGGAAGATTTCTATGAGTTTGAGGCCAGCCTGGTCTACAGAGTGAATTCCAAGACAGCCAGGGCTATACTGAGAAATCTGTCTCAAAAAAAAACAAGCCAAACCAAACTAATCCAAACAAAACGCTGAAACCTGAAAAGTTACCATGTCTAAATCAAACATTTATCCCATTGAATACAAAATACAATTTTATAGTCATTTAAGGACAGAAGTTATACTAAAAAGTCTACTAATTGGATCAAAATAAAAGCAACTTGGTGATGTGTTAAAAGTGTAGTTAGGGAGTTAGAGAGAGGGCTCAGCACGTAAGAGCATGTGTTCTTTCAGAGGACCCAGGTTTGATTCCCAGCACACACATGGTGGCTCAGAACCATCCAGAACTTGAGTTCTAAGGGACCTGATGCACACGGCACACAAAAGTACCTGTGATCAAAATACCCACACACTGTCTTAGTCTCTGTTCTACTGTGGTGACCTGTGATCAAAATACTCACACACTGTCTTAGTCTCTGTTCTACTGTGGTGAAGAGATGCCAGGACTAAGGCAATTCAATTCTTATTTAGAAGAGCATTTAATTGGGGGGTTGCTTGCAGTTTCAGAGGTTTCATCCGTTATCATCATGGGGAGCCTGACGGCATGCAGGCAGGTGCTGCCGCAATAGCTGAGAACTGTATGCTGATCCATAGGCAGACAGAGTCTGGGCCTGCTGTGAGCTTTTGAAATCAAATCTCACCCCCAGTGACATACTTCCTCCAACAAAGCCACACATGCTCCAATAGGCCTTACCTCCTGATGCCTATAATCTTTTCAAATAGTGCCACTCTCTGATGACTAAGTAGTCGAATATATGAGCCTGTGAGAGCTATTCTTATTCTAACCACCACACACATAAAATAAAACATTTAAAAATACTATTACTATCTTATGATAAAAAAGAAAAAATTTATGGTTATTTTCATAGTTACTGAAAGGAGAAAATTCAAATAGTTTCTTCATAAGAATATCCAATCCAATCCAGTCCAACACATACAACACATACAATACAATACAATACAATACAATACAATACAATACAATACAATACAATACATACAATACAATACAACACATACAATACATACAATACAATACAACACATACAATACATATAATACATACAATACAATACATACAATACAATACATATAATACATATAATACATACAATACAATACATACAATACAATACATACAATACATACAATACAATACAATACAACACATACAATACAATACAATACAATACAATACAATACATAAGAATATCCAATACAAGTATTTCAATCCTTCAACCAGTGTTGAAGTACTTTTTTTTTCTGTGTGGGGATCAGACCCAGTATGTGGTCAACAGGTACTTTATCACTGGACTACAGTTTCTGATAAAAAAAAAAATGTTTTCCCTTAAAAAGCTTCATATATCTTAGGCTAGCCTGGAACTCTGATTCTCCTGCCTCTACTTACTGAGTGCTAGGATTGTGGGCATGTTCCACCACACCCAGTTTATGTGGTGCTGGAGATTAAACCTAGGAGTCTGTTCATGCTAGACAGGTATTCTACCAGTGGTCTTTATCATCAACCCCTAAAGTGTCTCTTTAGTGGAAGACATTCCCACTAAAATTGAGGTCCCGATGAAAACACCCCACCGGTACTGCCACTATTTAGCATTTTGTCACAGATTCTATCCAGCACAGGTAAGTGCGTAAGAAATCAGATACATTAGGACTTGAGAGAAAACCCTATGTATGATTTAATTGTGTGCTTGGAAACCCTGCAGCATGTCTGAAAACAGAGAGTATTCAGTAAGTTAATGGGATATAAAATTGACAAACAGAAAGTAGTTTTCACATATGCAAACAGACTTAACACTTAAAATGGACAATGAAAATCCCACTGAAATAGTAACAATAAGTTAAATGTTACTATCTCATTAAATGCCTAGGAATAAACTTCTTGCATGTAAAAAAATTGAAAGGATAAAAATGTTGTTTTGAATGTATGGAAAGAAACTTTGTTTACGTATGAAGCCTTAATATTATAAGAAAGCTCCCTGAATTGAACGCCTTCCTACAACCCCTAAGTGCTGGGATTATAGCCGCGCCCCACCACGCCATGTTGAGACAGCTAGGGCAGCGAACCCAGCACACTGTGAACATCAGCAGGCACTCTGTCAACAGCTGTATCCCCAGTCTCCTTAATAGTCAAGAGTTGGTGGCAAAGAAAGAAAATACTGTTAATTTATTAAAATTGAAAACAAAACAGAAACCTAACATTTACTCAGCCTACTAAATAAGTCTTATACAGTAGTAAGATAAGAAAATGGAGTTAAGAGAAATAGATATTAGACAAGAAAGAAAACAAAGTATGGTTTATACTTTAAAAAACGAAGTAGATGTACTAGCATATTTTTGGGGTGTGAACGGTGATGGGTTTTTATTTGTCTGAGTCTTATACAATAAATAAAATGGTTTTTTGAAATTAATTATGTATATTATTTTCTTACACTTCTTGGTAGATGAAGATTCATGGTAAGCACTTTCCTTAAAGCTCCTTTCATGTCCCTGTTCCTCAGGCTGTAGATGAAAGGATTCAGCATGGGGGTCACCACTGTGTACATCATGGCGCTGCTAAGTCCCTCCCAGCTGAGTGAGACGATGAGGGGTTGAAATACAGGGATATGATGGAGCCATAGAAGAGGCAGACCACAGTCAGGTGCGAGCCACAGGTGGAGAAGGCTTTCCATGCTCCCCTAGGGGATGAGACTCTCAGGACAGCACAGGTGATGTGGATGTAGGAGATCAGGATGCAGACAAATGGGGTGACAACGATCATAGTTCCCTCTGTAAGAATCATCAGCTCATTGAGATGTGTGTCTGAGCAGGAGAGGTTGAGGAGAGGATTTGCATCACAGAAGAAGTGGGGGATGATGTTGTCCCCACAGAAAGAGAGTCCAGCCATGAGAAGGGTGTACAGCAGAGAATTCAGGATGGCTACCACCCATGACCCAACAACTAGAAGGGGACACAGCTTATCTTTGTTCTGTAGTGTAAAGGGTGGCATATGGCCACAAATCGGTCGTAGGTCATCACAGCCAGTGGGAACTTATCCATGTCAGCAAACACACAGAGGAAATACAGCTGTGTGAGACACCC
>JANHMN010000002.1:93399680-93413867 GCA_030674055.1 Rhabdomys pumilio | reverse complement strand
CACAGAAGAGCAGGTAGCTGGAATCAGGTGAGACTTCCGAGCAGCCACAGCCGTTTCCTTAGAACCAACCAGCCTCTGGGCAGTGCTAATTGAGCCTTTTGGTGGGCCACTGGGCATGTACTTTTTTTGACTAAAGAACCTAATTAGGCAGATGCTCCATTTTCTGTTTTTCTTCATGGGAAAACTGAGGTCCTGATTGCCGTGTCTGTCCCAGTCCATCAATGGCAGAGCTGTGTCTTGTTCCCTAATGCTAAAGACACGCTGTCTTCTCTAGCCACATGACCAGTGGGAACAGGATGACATGGGGGATGAAAGGGCTGTGGGCAGCAACCTGTCCTAGACATGGAGGGACAGCGTGAAGCTGGGGTGGCAGAGGTGGAGAAAGGTCCCCTGAGGCCTGCCCTTTCCATGCTACTGTTCTTTCTGCTGCCAGGAGTCTGGATACCTTTTCCATGAAGTAGTTGTAGAGTCTGCCTGGCTAGCAGAAGGAGCAGACATGGCTAGGTCTGTGCTTTCCAGTATGAAGTCCACCAGCTCCAGATGACTACTAAGCACTGGAAATGCCACTAATGGGATGAGGACTATTTAATTTTATGGGTCTACTGGAAATGATTAGCTTAAATATCTACACAGCTGCCTGTGCTCAGTGGCCTCCAACTGCACAGAAGAAATGGAGGTTTATCTATGCTCCGAGGAGTGAGCACATGCTCGGCTCCACCACTGTGCCCCATAACAGATCTCTCTCAGCTCTTTTGTTATTGTTGGGTTGGTTTGTTTGTTTTTGTTTTTCAATTCTGACTGTTCTAGAACTTGCTCTGCAGACCAGGCTAGCCTTGAACTAAGAGAGATCCCCGTGCCTCTGCCTCCTAATTGCTGGGACAAAAGTGTGCACCACCAACCCACAAACCCCAGCCTTCTTTTTACTTTGTTTTTGTTAAGATTTATTTATTTATTTTAAGTATATGAGCACACTGTTGCTGTCTTCAGACACACCAGAAGAGGGCATCGGTTCCCATTACAGATGGATGTGAGCCAACACATGGTTGCTGGGAATCGAACTCAGGACCTCTGGAAGAGCAGTCGGTGCTCTTAACCACTGAGCTATTTGTCTAGCCTCTTTTTTACTTTTTATAGTCTTTCTAGGAGGCCAGAGAGATGGCCCAGTAGAGGCACCGAAAGTTCTTCTGAAGGATATAGGTTTGATTCCCAGAACCCACATAGTGACTTACAACTGTCTGCAACTGCAGTTCCATGAATCTGGTGCCCTCTCTGGCCTCCATGAGTGCCAGGCATATAAATAGTATATAGACATATACGCAAGCATATACACACACCTTTAAAATACATGTATAAACTGGGCGGCAGTGGTGCACACCTTTAATCCGAGCACTTGGGAGGCAGACACAGGTGGATCTCTATGAGTTAGAGGCCAGCCTGGTCTACAGAACAAGTTCCAGAGTAGCCAAGACTACACAGAGAAACTATGTCTTGAAAAACAAACAAACAAAAATAGATGTATAAAGTCTTGCTAAGTTGCTCAGACCTTAAACTTTCCATCCTCCTGCCTCAGTTTCCCAAGCACTTGGGATGACAGGCCTGCCTGCCAGCCTAGCTGATGTGCAGCACGTCAGCCTTGTCCAGTTCTATAGGGCAGCACTTCCGGTTCTATAGGGTAGTACTTCCGGTTCTATAGGGCAGTACTTCCAATTCTATAGGGCAACACTTCCAGTTCTACTAAGGTAGCACTTCCGGCTCTATAGGGTAACACGTCCGGCTCTATAGGGTAGCACGTCCGGCTCTATAGGGCAGCACTTCCGGTTCTATAGGGTAGCACTTCCGGTTCTATAGGGTAGCACTTCCAGTTCCATAGGGTAGTACTTCCAGTTCCATAGGGTAGTACTTCCAGTTCCATAGGGCAGTACTTCCAGTTCCATAGGGCAGCACTTCCAGTTCTATTGGCCTGTCCCGATGGTGGCTGTGAGAACACATAGGTTCCAAGTGCCCACCAGCACACAACAGGGACACTGTCAGTAGCTGCTATGAGCACTGTGATTCCTCCAGCCCATCAGGTGGCAGGGAATCACATAGGATGGCCACCCCTACCCTTCCATTGCAGAAGTGCTTCAGCAGAGCCTGGCTTTCAACCTGAGCAAATCCAGAAGCTAGCAGAGAGTAGGAGGCTGAAGACAGAGCCTCCCACCGTCTTCATCGACCTTCGGCAGACAGAACAGTCAGAACCACAAGATCACCAGTCCCAGGAGAGGTACAAAGCAGTGCTAGGAACTGTGCCTTGGGTGGGAAGGAGGGACAGAAGCCAAAGCTAATCTGGCTTGAGCATACTGTACCTTCCCATCAGCACATGACAGGAAGCCCAGTGGCTCCCTGGCTTTGACTGACTACCACCGTCTTGAACTCCCAGGGTGGTCCTGGGTGAGAAGGTGAGAGGCAGGCCTGGCAAGGAAACTGGAGAACATCCTAAGAATCCATTTCTTTTTACTCCCAGCTCTGAACATAGCTCCTCTGACAGCGAGGAGGAAGAAGTGGAGTCAGCAGGCTCAGTACAGGTGGCATCCTCCTGGGAACAAAGGTAACTTTATAGTCTCCTCTGCCTAGGGACGCTCCCTCGCTGTACCCTGGACCCCCTACACATGTAAGCCAGCATCTGGTGTGGTGGGAGTGGGTATCATTGTGTTTTATAACGTGTCATAGGGGAAGCCTTTGTGGTCAGGCTCCCCACCCATGGCAGCGTACTCCAGCCTCTGAAAACAGCTCCTCAGTTTGATTGCCCTGCTGCTAGTCCCAGAAGAAGAGAAAGTGTAGGGCCAGAGGTTAGCCGAATGTGTAAAGTTTTGGTTAAAGAGCAGCATCCAATCAGGGACATGCCTGGGGGCCCAGACCATGGTGGATGAGAAATATGGGTCCCCGCTGCCCACAGCACTGGGAATGTTAGAGCCCAGGCCGTAGATGAGGCACAGAGCTTAGATGTAGAATGTGGACATCCTAGGAAAACAGGGCAGATGTATTGGCAGAGGCAGGCAGATCCTGTGAGTCACAGGCCAGCCTGGTCTACAGAGAGAATCTTGTCTTAAAAAGCAAAAACAAAAGGCAGTGAGGGCAGGAACTCAAGCAGGAGCTGATGCAGAGGCTATAGAGGGTGCTGCTGACTCACAGACTTTTCATGGCTTACACAACCTGCTTTCTTATAGGCCCCAGGACCACCAGTCCAGGGATAGTAACCCATCTGCAATGGGCTGGGCCCTCCCTGTCGATAACTAAGAAAAAAGCCTTACAGTTGGCTTTTATGGCTACTTTTTCTTAGTTAAGGTTCCCCTCCTTTCAGATGACTCTAGCTTATGGCAAGTTGACATAAAATTAACCAGGCCAATAGCACTTGGGAGGCAGAGACAGGTGGATTTCTGAGTTCTGAGTTTGAGGCCAGCCTGGTCTACCGAGTGAGTTCCAGGACAGCCAGGACCACACAGAGAAACCCTGTCTCGAAAAAGAAAAAAAAAGAAAGAAAGAAAGAAAGAAAGAAAGAAAGAAAGAAAGAGAAAAGACCATACAGAGTGTCATCCCATATGTTTCCTAACCAAACTGCAGCATGGTTAGGCATTGCCCTTGCTTTGGAATGGGCACTGAAAGACCTAAGACATTCCTGTTTCAGTGTTGGGAGTTCTGGCCATCAGGTGACAGGGCTTAGGTTGCTTATTCTGTGTCACAGGTACTGTACCGGGAAGAGTCAGCTTCTTCAGCAGCTGAGGGCATTTCGGAAGGGGGCTGTTCCACCGCAGCGGTCTGCCAGTGACAGTCCTGGAGGCCAAAAGTCTCAGGCCTCAGAAGATACAGCTGGATTACAAACTCAGAGGAAGAAGCAAATAAACCTCTGGGCTGAGAAGCAGAATGCCCTAGATCTAGGGGACCCTCTTGGGACACAGCTGCTCCCTGGTATGGGCCAGCTATAGGCAACTCAGGTAAAACCTGAGAAGTAGATTGGGCGGCAGACTTTATACCTACACAGCCCTGGTGGTCTCTACAGTCTGCCTGTTTCTAACAGCATGGCATCAGGGGCTAGGACCCTCAGTCTAGATGCCATGCAGCAGTTTAAGCATAGGCAAACTTCAGTTGTGGTGGTGTTGAGAGCTGAGTCCAGGGCCTCTCCCATTCCCATATTTAGACATATTTATAGTCTCCTATAAAAATGTCCCCAAGTTCCTGGATCCCTTGGCACTTCATGTACCCACCCATACAGATCTGATGGAAAAGAGAGCGGAAACTAAAATTCGCTTTCTCTCTTTAACCAAGGTACAAAAGCACACATAGGTTTCAAGTCATTCCAAATTAAAGTTGGCACCAAGTTTTGCTAATCTGAGTGGAGTAGCATACTTCCTGGGAGTTCTAACACTGTGTGAAATGCAATGGTACCCAGTCTCCCTTCCTGGGTACCCAATAACAGCTGTGTGACCAGTCAAGACCTGGTCCTCACAGGACACCCGAGTTTCCCCCACCTGGTTACTTTGCAAGCCTTGTCCCCCACCAACACCCTGCAGACTCCATCTGTAGGACATTTTTGTACATGCTTTCTCAGCTCCTTGGATCTCTGGCCACCTCATCTCTCAAGAGTCTGCCCCTGACTGCTCCATGAAAGAGCGGAGAAACCATAACTGAGGCAGGACTTGGGTGACATGGCAGGGTTCAAGTGGCTTGGCAGGATGCTTGGCATCTAACAGATGTTTTAGCATTCAGGTGGAGGGGTTGTGCTACTGCCCACTGCCCAGCCAGCTGCTGAAGATAGGCAAAGACTCACTGCCAAGCTTTGAGCCACACAAAGGTCAGGTCCTTGGCAGGATCACAACCATCACTGGTGGCTAGTATCAAGCCCACATAATCCTGATCCACAAACCCTGTTTGATATGGCCACAGGGGAGCCATATCAAAACATATCATTCCCAATCCCAAGATATATTTTTTAGAAGCCAATTGCAAGTCACACCTCCACCAAGACCACAGGCCTTGTAAGTGGGAGCCAGGTTGCCGTGCCCAGGTACCAAGGTCCCTTGCTTGAACTCCAGGGCAGCGTGACTCTACCCTCTCACTTCAACCAGGTAACTGCCAATAGCAGAAGTGCCCACTGTCCCCAAACCCACATTCTCCCAGCCGCGCCCCACCCTTAATGTTAGACAGCTGGTTGAGAATGACTCACCGTGACAGAAAATAAACTCTGCTGCGGTTTCAGCTGTGCCTGAGAATCACTGGCTTTCAGGAAAGCTGCAGGCTGGTAATGGGCAAAGCCAGATCTGCCACCTGGGCAGTAGCCATCACGCCTCAGAAGAGCATACAGGGGATCAAAGGGGCTGAGAAAACAAGAACAAAAGACTAAAGGTGGCGTCTTGGGGGTTATAAAACTGAGGGTCACCTCATAGGACCAGGTGCAGTGCCATCATGGTACAGACCTGGCACCCCAAACTCTCATGTTTCCTCATTAAGGATGACAAGGCCATGAGGTAGAGACAGAATTCCAAACAGGAAGAAGGAAGAAGGAAGGGCCCTAGTGAGGAGGGAGGACAGGCTCCTCATGAGAACCCAAGAAATGGCGAATGCCCATGAGTCTGCTCTCCATGGCACCAGCAGGGAGATGAACCTAGAGCTGACTGTATGGCTGTGTCAGCTCATGGGCAAAGAGGGTCTGGGTGTCTCTGCTGTTTCCATGTGCACTCCAAGAGCTCTTGAGGCCTGTCCAGGAGGTAAAAACCACGCCACACATGGGGTCATGACAAGGACTGGCATTTATTATGAGAGTGAAGAAAAAACAAACAAGCCTGGGTCATGTGTGATAGTGAACAAGCAGAGCGGGCAACAGAAGGCAGACATCAGAATGACACGCTGGGGCCGGGACAGGGCTCCGCAGGGAAGGCATTGGCTGCTAACTCTGGGAACCTGTGTCTGCTGCCTGAGATCAGCATGTGCATGGAGATAACCAACAAGCCATCCTCTGGCTTCCACATATACATTGGTACACACATCCTACACATGACAGGTTTTTAAAAAACATGTATTCAGTCATGAGTAACAGACATACTACCTGGATGGAACATCCCAGAAATCCACAGCTTCAAAAGCTGACTCATGATTTCAGTAACTACTATCAAGGGGTCAGCGCTAGCACTTAGCCACTCCCCCAAGCACTAGTGTGGACTGACCACAGTAGTTCACTTTACAGGCCAGTGAGGCTTGGAGAACAGGACAGGGCCTCAGTTCCCTACCTCAGGAATAGGTGCTCAACCCCCAGCTTCTTCAGCAGCATAAGACCTACTGAGCTGCTCTGAATCTGCAAAGGGGACTCCAAGCTCACCCAATCCTCCACTGACTCCTGGACAAGCCCCACATTTTCCTTTTAGAATGGCTGGAAGGAGGGGGTTCCTGCTGGAGAGTGATCACTGCGCAGTAGTCATGGGACAGCTATACAAGCCCCAGAGTATAAACACCCACCAGAGAGCACTGCACAGGACCCCTCAAATCCATGCCCCCTCGAACTCAGAGCACAGCTTTAAAGCTGGGTATGATGCTGTACAACTTTAATCCCAGCACTTGGGAGGCAGAGACAGGCAAATCTCTTGGGTTGAAGACCAGTCTCGTCATCAAAGTGAGTTCCAGGACAGCCAGGACCACACAGGGAAACCCTGTCTTGGGAGGGGGAAGTTATAAAAGGAAGGTGTCATGGGACTCAATTCAAGGGACATTAGCAGCCACCTTCAGCTGGAAATGGGGATTGATTCTTCACCAGGTCCTGTGGAGGCAGCCATCTCTTACCAACATCATACTGAACTGTTAGAGGTTTCCGTTAGAGAAGCCACCAGGCTATGGGGCCTATAATGCAGGAGACATGTGTTCCCTCTTTCCTGCTCTGTGCCCTGTGTACAATGACGGTCCTTCTGCAATGTCCTCATGGTGCCCACAGGACACAAAGAGGTGGTCCAAAGATATTCAGGTCAGGGTTGCTGCACCGACTGGTAGCATCAGAAGTGTTGGGCCTGGTGGCTTCTGGAGAAGTTTGGGCTGTGGAGAGCATCATGCATTGTGGCCAGGCTCTGGCCTCAGTGCATCCTGCTCTGTATACTAGGGCTGTGCTGCAGAATGGGTAAAGTACAGTGGCTGGCATGGGTCCAATCTTCCTTGTGCAGCCTATCAGATGTGGGAAAGATGTCATGGTACCACCTTCAGCAGCCAACAGCAAGAAGACTTACTATCTTGTCCCAAATGCCTGTTCAGGGACCTCAGTCCTAAGCCTGACAGTCAGCTCAGCCCATGAGAAGAACCACATTCTCTATAACACACCACCGTATGAGGCTAGTGGGCAGTACCACGACCTGTGTTTGCTTTATAGGATGGTCCACAACATGCCTTGTGGGTAACCTAGTTCAGTTGCTAAGTCACCCAATCTCCATTTCATGCATTCCTGAATTGGGTAGAACACTTGTGATGGAAGAAACCTTGAAAGTTTGCTATTATTTGTTTTGAGGCAGGGTCCTTCTTTGTAACCCTGGCTGTTTTGGAACTCAGTACATAGAACAGGCTGGTCTAGAACTCACAAAGCTCTTCCTGCCTCTGCCTCCTGAGCACTGAGATTAACAGCATACATGTTGACCCCTTACTCCAAAAGACGGTCTATGGAGCTCACACAGGCCTCAAACTTGCTATGTTGTCAAGGATAGCCTTGAACTTCTGATCCTTTAGCCTCAGCCTCACAAGTGCTAACAAATACTATCATACCCTGTCTGTAGAGTGCCAGGTATCGAACCCAGAGCTTTGTGTCTACCAGGCAAGTATTCTACCAACTGAGTTACCTCTCCAGCCCCATTTCTTTAGTGAGTTCCTATTATTTTAGAAGTCCATTACTAAGTCTTGTGAGAAGTACACATTGGTACACTTATAACTTGTATCTACATATACAAAGGAGCATGTGCACATGAGCATATAAAATGATTCTGTTGAGGATGGCACTGGGAATAAATGCACAGCAAAGCGGGGAAAGGAAAAGGCATTGTCAGGAAGAGAGAAAATATTAAAGAAAAGGACCCTTAAATAATTTTAACTCTACTTTCAGAAAGGAAACTTTAATTCTTTCATGGCTTCCTTAGAATGGATGGATCAGAACTAAGAAAAGAAACAAGTGTTTGGCTTCCCAGGGGAATCTTGCTAGGGGCCATTGTGCAGAGGAGGGAGGCTATTGAGGAGGTTATGTATCCCTGAGGACGGTATACATAGGGCAAAATAAAATATAAAATAAAATAATATATAATATATATATTATATATATAATATAAAATATTCTATAAAAACTATTCAAGAAGGGGTTGACATGTGCCTGTAGTCTCTGAGCTGGGGAAGCAGAGGCAGGAGGATCCCTAGGCTTGCTGCCCAGTCAGTCTAGGTTTAGGGAGTGGCTTTGTCTCAAAAACTAAGGTGGAGAGCAACTGGAGAGTATAACTGGGGTTGGCTTCTGACTTCCACACACAAGTGCATGTGAAGCTGCATACATATACACATACGCACATTAATGCATACACACACATGTAAATAAAATAAAAATAAAATAAATAGTTCAAAAAGGGATGCAATCCTGCCAGAGGTGGGATGATAAAAGACAGTTGGGGATGATATGTGAGTGGCTACCTAAGTCTTTGAAGTTCTGCCACACTGAGCAATTCACAAACTCACCTACATCAGAAGATCCTCGTTTTTTGAGATTCCACAATTTGTAGGTATGTGTGTAAGCTTGTACTGACTCTCTTGTCTCATTAACGCATTGCTTTATATGATGAATTTATTGTAGATTATTCACCAACTGACACTTCAGTTAATAGTATAAAGCTAATACCTCATTAGGGACCAACATGCTTCCCTCAGGTAGTAAGGGGTCATTCTTTGGGGATAGTTTCAGGTGTATTTCCAAGAATGGGAAGAGGGTTTCAAAGGACTCTAAGATGGACTATAAGATGGTAGGGTTTTGCTTTATTTTTTTTGAGACAGGGTTTCTCTGTGTGGCCCTGGCTGTCCTGGAACTCACTCTGTAGACCAGGTTGGTTTCAAACTCAGAGATCTCCCTGCCTCTGCCTCCCAAGTGCTGGGATCAAAGGCGTGCGCTGCTACAGTAGCTTTGATGTTTGGCTTCCAGCTAGAACATTAAGCTCGGATGCTGGCTTAGATGTGGGCCTTTTTTTTTTTTCAGAAGGTATTATTAACCTGATCCTTGAAGTTCGGGGACACATCACCCCATATGCTCCAAAGCATATTATTCTGGGATGTAGTTGACCTTTGACCCCACTCTCTTCACTGATCCTAACTACTAGCTGAGGCCTTTTCTTCACATTCTGACAGATAATCCTTTTACCTCTGTCTTTCTCTGGACCTCAGAAATGACCCCATTGAAGACTGGAGATAAACATTCTGGCAAGTGGCAGAGCAGATGCAGAAGATGCAGGAGAACAGGAAGTTTTCGTCCTCAATCCTGCCATCGGGGTAGGGCCAGACTCCTTTCTCTACACACCTCTGGAAGCATATGGGAACTGCTTGTCACATCCTGGGAACCTTTGATCTCTAGCCTATGCTTATCTTGCTTAAATCCCCAAGGCATTTTCAGTGAAGTCCTATTTTCTCTTTTACTTTCTCACCTCGGGATGTTTTTCTTTAATCTTTATTTCAACCCCATTTCTCAGATCGGTAACTAGGAAGCACTTGTGTGATCTGGAACTGTCTTGTTTAGAGGAGCTCTTTGCCCATCTATGCATGGACAGCCTTGACTAACCACGGCTAGGTCAGTCTCTTTTACAGATTCAAGTGCCAGCTAGGGTTTTAAGAACAGAGATAGTCTCACTCCTGTGCCTTTTGATGTCCTCTCCACACCACTACAGGCCTTCTTAGCCTTGGAATTCCTGTTCTTTATTCTCCTCTGGGTCATCTGCACACATCTCACTAGAACCATCTATCCTTACTTTTTTGCTACCCAAAACTTCTGCCTCCTGCCTACCTTTGTCAGTGGTGGACACATCTGAGACCTTCCTCTTGATCTTCATGTGAGAGATATACTCTGTAGTATATATAGCTTGGTTTTATTTCCTGTCTCTTTCCTCCTCACTCTATTGGTTGGCTTTCAGGTTTGTTTGTTTCTTTAAAGGTTTATTTAAAAATTATCTTTAGGTGAGTGTGTGTATGTGTGCATGTGAGTTCAGGTGTCCATAGAGGCCAGATGGGGGGCGTCAATTCTTCTGGAGCTAATTTATAGGTAGTTGTAAGCTTCCAGATGTGGGTTCAGATGCTGTGCCAGAGCAGCAAAGCACTGCTAACTGAAAGACTTCCAAAGGGAGACCCTCACTCCAATCCGGATCAGCGCGCACCCAAAGACACACAAAGACCTTCTTGATGCAATAGCAAAAGGCAGTTTAATGGCAAGGGCCCTTGGGTCGAAACGTATCTCATGCAGGAGATAGCAGATTTGACCCAGACTCCAGGAAGCTTAGAATATTTATAGATAGAGGTTGGGGAGAGCGGGAATATTTGGTGCGGTTACATGTGATTGGATATTTTAAATATCAGCAGTTTGCGTAAGCAATCATTTGAGCTGGCAGAATGACTAGTTATCTTTGACCATGAGAGAGAGAGAAAAAACACCAGATGGCTCATTACTCACTTGGGCTTGTTTGGACTTGTCTGGGTATGTCCTTGCTTGCCTGTTCATTTCTGGTCACTCTGCCCCTCTGAAGGGACTTGATATTTTTATTATGGCTATATTCAACATGCCATTGGTGGTCTTGCTGACCATGAATTTTTGTTATGTGTTTCAAACTGCTTTCAATTTTTTTATTCTCACATTCCCTACTCCTGTTGTTTAGAATAACTTTAACCTTAAAGTTAAAGATAAGTATCTTCTATTTTGTCTTCCACAATTTCATATTCTTGTCTCAACACCACCAACTGAACAGCATCTATCTTAGTCTTAACAAAAGCTAGTAATCTATTTATCACACATGGACCAAAAACCAAAAATAAGAAAATTATTATTAAGGGACCGGCTACAGCAAAAAGCAGTGTCGTCATCCAAGGAGAGTGGGTAAACCAAGACTCAAACCAACCTTGTTGGGCTTCTTTTCTTTTTGTCTTTTATCTAATCTTTCTCTGAGTTTATTCATAGTCTCTAAGCAACATCCTTCTCTTAGAGCAGCACACAGGCCCTCTTCTATAAGGAACAGCAAGTCTAATCCTCTTCTGTTCTGCAGAACAACCTCTGAGAGGGAAGTCAATGACTCCTCTAACTTTTATATATTTTGTGGCACATAGTTGTCTACATACACATAAAATCACATATATAATAAAGAGAAATTGTAAAAGGAACAAATCTGTATAGCTCTAGATTCACATTTTGATTTCAATCTTGGAATCACAAGTTGTCATTTAACCTTGGGTGTATACACCCTAAGTCCCACCCTCTAAAGTAGCATTACCCCTGTGCCTCTCAGTGGGGGATGTCTTAAACAGCAGGGGGTTGCTCAGGCATCTGGATCTTCTCCAGTTGGCATCAGGCACAGGTGTTGGTGTTGACCACAGGATGGTCAACAGCCCCAGGAACAGTCTCTTAGTAGCCTGAAAAATCATTTCTCACACAAGAGGGACATTCTGGGTGTGGAACAAGGATAAGGGACACTCTAGCCAGCGCCAGCTCCGAGGGGGCGGAATTTAGTTTTAAGGTTCTGTTTATTCTCTCTACCCGTCCTGAGCTTTCGAGACAGTACAAACAATGGAGCTTCTAATTAGTCTCTAATATCTCTGACAATTCCTGACTTATCTTAGAAACAAAGGCAAGGCTATCTAATTATCTCAGCTACTTGAAAGATATTTACTCTAAGTCTCATCAGCCTTTACTTGCTGGCATATCCTACACTGTTTTATTATTTCCCTGGCCCAAAACCTGAGGTCCATTATACACTTTAAATCTCTTGGCTGCTTGGTTGCACTCATATCTTAAGAGTCCATCTGTGCATTTAGCCTGGTAAGTCTTTTGCTTTCTGGGGAGTATAGTTCTCCCTTCTTGTGTGCACCATTGTCTCTTTCCCTCTAGATAGTAGTTGACAGGATGGCTAGCAATCTGAGTTCTTTCTCTTACTCTGTGTTTTAAGTGAGGCCATATCTTAGGCCCACAACTGGAACAGGCTCCCGTATCAAGCCACTTGATCTGTCCGGTTATTGCCTCAGGCCACTGAATCTCTTCCCTTTTGGTGTCCTGGGCAATGAGTACTCACAGTTGCTGGCTTCATCAGGATTTCATCTCTTGGTATATAGCCCTGCGGACATGGGCTGTGGCAAAAGCATACCTGTTGTCCATGAAGATGTTAGTTTTCTTGTCGGCCCCAAGTTCCAAGGTTGATCTCTGCACCGACGAGCCCAGGGGTGGGGAGTCAGCCCAGATGACATTTGTGTCCACCACAGTAGCGTTGGCTTGTCTCTGAACAGCATGGAGAAAACTGCTCCCATCTGTAAAGCACGTTGCCTCGGCTCCAGGCTGGAGTCAGTAGGAGAAGCCTTTCCTCTACCCCTGAGTTCTTGTCAGCTAGTTGCAGCCCGTTAGGTAGGAAGTATATCTGGGCCCCCATCCTGGGGAGTAAGTCTCAACCCGACAGAGGGTAGGAACAGTCTAGGATGACCATAAATGAATGGGATACCCAGCCTATCTCTTAGTCCACCATTTTTCAGGTAGTCCATGAATATATTTTGGCCCATTGGCCTAGAGGAGGAGGACCCTGTCTATCTTAATTGCTGTCTTCACACAGAGCTAATATCTTCGACATTTGGGGTATTTTTCAAGGCCTGGGATTTCTTGTCCCTGGCTTCTATTTGTTAGGGCCCTTTTGGACCCTGAAGCTGGCTCCTTTTACTTGTAATGTGCACACTGGTCTTTCTCAAGGAGTTTATCTCTCTTTGATTGGAGTCCCTCTTCTCTGCTTTCTGTAAATTCTTTTCCTGTCACCTTTCTTTTTCTTCACCTCTCTCTACTCTCAGCAACTTACACTAAACCTTTTATCTTCTCCACTCCTTTCCTCTAGACTTTCCCAGCAACTTATGTCCACTCTTCTTCTCCGCTCCTTTCTTTTAGACTTACACTAAACCTTCTCTATCACTTGCTATTACCGTCAACAATTTTAATCCTATGATCCCATCTATCTTATCTTTCTTTTCTTTCTCTACTCTTTTCCTTTCTCCCTGATATAGTTTACTTCCTAAATCTTTCAATGACTTATCTTGTAGTCTCTCTAGTCTTTGAAGCCTTGTCTATACTGTCAGAATGTCTCTATAAGCTAGTGTAGAAAGGCTGTGGGTAATTTATCTGATCCCTGCTTAACCTCATGTGTCTTGATCAAAATTAGTGGAGTCTCATGTAGCTCTCTCAAGATCTGTCAATGGGATCTGGCGTGGGCCTTTGGGTGTCCCTTACCTTCTGTAACCCACTGTTGACCACGACCTGATCAAGTATTTCCCAGTATCTTCTCTTGTTCTTCTAGTCCTGAAAAGTACTTCCGAAAACTAGAACCTGTGAGGGTCTTGGGAAGGAAAGGCTTTTGTCTTATTTATTGTTTTGATCACCCGTAAAAGCAGTAAATAGTCTTTTAGAACTCTGTGTAGACTGATGTATTTGTGAGGCTGCATGACTGTTGTTCATATCACACTAGAGCCCACAGCCTAGTTCAGTCTGCAAACAGTACCTTGTATTTGAATTTAACTTTTGGCAAAATAGAAACTTTGGTCATAGTTCTATAAAAACCTTTTAAAGAGTTATTTCTGATTAGAATATTATTTTAGAAGCAATACACAAGAACAAGAAAGTAAACATTTTTATATCTAACATAAGAGCACAAGTCTTCACCACTTCTTCAATTTTATCTTGTCTGAACTCTCATCTTTGAACCAAATCTTGATGAAAGTCTCAGACAGCAATGGTTAGAAAGTCTATCAAAACAGAAGCATATATATATATATATATATATATATATATATATATATATATTTCTGACTCAGTACTGCCTGTAACTTTTTAGCTGTAATTTAAGAAAAAAGTATTCTTTTATTTATTAAACTGGGAAAAACCACTATCAACTTTCTTATTACAGAAGCCAAAAAACCTGCTGGCCCCCTTCCAAGAGC
>JANHMN010000002.1:93312894-93338523 GCA_030674055.1 Rhabdomys pumilio | reverse complement strand
CCCGGTCTTCACGTCCTTCTTCTCCATCGAGCGAGCGTAGATCCTCGCGTCTTTCTTCCTGGTCGAGCAGACGCAGGCGTCTTCCTTCCTGGTCGAGTGAACGCAGATCATCGCGCGACATATTCCAGTGTTGATTCAGGGCAGATTTGAGTTTAAGAGGGATATCCAGGTCAAAAAAAACAAGTCTAGGAGTGCAGTTGGCCATCCAAGATGTTTGAGAAGTGGAAAAGAGAAAAGACCAGACTGGTGAGGGTCCCCAAGCATCAGGAAGGTTTAGCAGAGACTAGAAAGTCTATAACGCTGGCATTAAAGAGGAAAGAACAGGACAGCTACAACTCTGAAACAGCCTGTGGTCAAGCTGGTCTAGGAACTGTGGTCAAGCTGGTCTAGGAACTCAGTTCAACTGACCACAGGTACATGGCAAGAGGTCATGCAATAAGAAGCCAGAAAGATGTCTCAGCAGTTAAGAGTGCCATTTTGTAGAGGACTCTAGTTTAGTTCCCATCTCCAGGGAAGGAACAAACACCCTGTTCTGGCCTCCTTAGCTACCTGTACACATGCAACACACACACACACACACACACACACACACACACACACACACACACCTGTAAATAAAAATAAAAAGTTCAAAATTAAATAAGTAAAATAAAGAGGGCTGGACAGAGGTGCTCCTGGGAGGTAGGAAGCATACCTAGAAATTGAGATAAAGCATGTGTCTGTATCACAGGCACCAGAGACCATGAGGCTGACTGATGTGTACTGGCCAGATGTAACCTAATGACTGTATTCCTGATGAGAGGCAATAGCTTTGAGAAAGTGTCAAAGAACAGATTAATAGATTCAAGAAGTTTACCGTGGCTCAGTAGTAGAGCACTGTGGGACAGTGAAAAGAATAGCTTGGTTTCTGGTAGAGCACTGGTTAAGAAATGGCTGGAGACCCTGTGAGGAACGGCATACATTTTGCCTTGCTCCCAGATCCCAGGCTCCTGACACATGGCCAAAGACCTCCATTGATCTGCGCCTTTCAGTCACATAGGACAATGCCCGCCCCGTACCAGCCCCTCCACAGGTAGAGCGTGTGGCTGCGGGCCTCAGCCTCAAGAGATTTCCATATTAATGAGATACCTGAAGGCCAGAGGGCATAGCCAATTAAGCATTCCTTCCCAGACTCTCCTCCCTCCTCCCTCCCTATTTAACTCAGATCTGCCCTGAGTTTCCAGGGGTACAGTCAGATTCATCCACCTTCCGCCATGACAATAAACCCTTTAAAGCCATGGACTTCCTTGTGTCTTTGGGGCCTGCCATGGAGAACTGTGGAGAAGGCCTTTGACTACTGAGTGGCTGTTTAATCTCCCGCCAGGAGACTTCTCTATGTTCCCACCATGGAGGCCATGAATTCAAGCAAGCTAGCCAGCCATAGAGACTCATAACAAAGAGTCTCTACCCATGGGGTGCTGTCAGGACTTCCCTCCCTCTCGTTCCTCTCGGCCAGTCCAGCCGGTATGCCCCAGTCTCTGTTCTTCTGCGGCTCTCAGAAGGGGGCCCAACATCAGTGGAGGACCACTGGCCTCTGGGTCAGCTGTGGGCCCAGAGACCCTCTCTCAGAAGCCCTGCCACCGCAGGACCTCAGACTGACATCTCTCCATGCCTGCAGAGCCCTGCAGCGTCTGCCTGGCACCACATGAAGTGAACTTAGTCAAATTCCTGCACTTCTGCTCCCCAGAGCCATGGGATCCACAACTCCACCCAACAGGACCCACGCTCATGCCCACGCGTGAGCTAACTGCCCCACAGAGCACTAACATCCACAAGCCCCAGCCCCAGAAGGAAAACAAGTACATTCAGGAGGCAACTGGAGGTTAGGAAGATGGACATGACAAGTCTATGGACACTTCTAAAGAAGTAAGGCTAGGGAGATGCTGCGAAAGATGGCAATGAGAGCAGAGAGGCATTTGTTTAAATGGGAGATGTGTTGAAATGCAATAAGAAGAAAAGGGATAGAGGAGCATGAGCAATGAAAGATGATTCCACTACCAACTACCATAGGGGCCATGGAGTCCCGCCGTTTCCTCAACTGTACAGTGGGGATAGTAACCTCTGTGGCTCATGAGAGATGATAACAAGTTGATGTGCATATGCCTTCCAGAAGGATCAATTCTGGGTGTGGAGGCGCCCATGATCTTCAAGATTCCACAGCTTTGTGGTGGCCCTAGTGACCCGAGATCATCATCTTTCAATTTCATCTGACCCTGTCCTGCTTAAAGCCCAAACAGATGTTTGTGTTACAGCTTTTATAGTTTTGTATATGAGGCACACTGTGTGTGGATGCACATGTGAAAAGGTGCCCACTGGATGTCAGAGGACAACTTTCAAGGGACAGTTCTCTCTCTTGAGGCAGGGTCACTCTTGTGTATTTCAGACTAGCTCACCAGAGAGCTTCTGGTTGAGTGTCTTGTTCCTGCCTCTCTCCTGTAGGAGTGCTGAGATTGCAAATGCTCTTTATTTCATCTGGCTTTTTAGATGGGTGTGGTGGTTTGAATGAGATGTCCCCTATAAGTCTTGTGCCTTTGAATACTTGACTCCTATTTGGTGGCCATTTGGGGGTTGGAAGGTGTGGTTTTGCTGGAGGAAGTATGTCACTGGATGTGGACTTTGAGGTTCCAAAAGACCCCTGCCATTGCTAGTGTGCTTTTTGTTCCCTCTTGTGGTTCAAGATATGAGCTCTCACCTGTTCCTGCCACAATGCCTCACTGCACCACCATAAACTTTAGAATCATAAGCTGAATAAATGTCTTTTAAAAATCAATTTCCTAATCAATATCACAATACTATAAAAGTAACTAATATAGTGGGATATGGGCATGAAGCTTAAATTATCAGCTTATGTAACAAGTAGTTTTATCCACGGAACCATCCTGCTGACTCTAGATACTCATTTTCAAAACCAGTAAAAGAGTAGCAGGAATATAATACAGGTCTGCTAGGAACTCAGTGGGAGTACTAGATGCTGTGATCTTAGTGGGGTAAGTACTGAAGGCAGGATATCTGTGAGGAATTAGTTCTCAGCCCCTTGGTTTGCTATGTTTTCCATGGGGAAGAGACAACAGAGCCCTCTGTGTGGTCTTGCTGTTTTGAGTTTGAGAGTATGAAGGAGTCTTAGAAGTTGGATAAGAAATCTGCCCCTGGGAGATAAATAACACTCTACTCAATGACAAAATGGTCAAGGAAGAAAGAAAGAGAGAAAGAAAGAAAGAAAGAAAGAAAGAAAGAAAGAAGAGGAAGGAAGAAAGAAACTAGAGACTTTTTAGAATTTAATGAAAATGAAGGCACAACATACCAAAACTTATGGGACACAATGAAAGCAGTGCTAAGAGGAAAACTCATAGCTCTAAGTTCCTCCAAAAAGAAACTGGAGAGAGCACACACTAGTGGCTTGACAGCTTGAAAGCTCTAGAACAAAAAGAAAGAAAGAAACCCAAGAGGAGTAGACAGCAGGAAATAATCAAACTCAGGACTGAAATCAACCAAGTAGAAACAAAAAGAACTATACAAAGAATTAACAAACCCAGGAGCTGGTTCTTGAGAAAATCAACAAGATAGATAAACACCTAGCCAAGCTAACTAATGGGTTTAGATTCGGTATCCAAATTAACAAAATCAGAAATAAAAAGGGAGATATAACAGAAACCAAGGAAATTTAAAAAATCAACAGATCCTACTACAAAAGCCTATACTCAACAAAATTGGAAAATCTGGATGAAATGGACAATTTTCTAGACAGATACCAGGTACCAAAGTTAAATCAGGATCAGATAAACCATCTAAACAATCCCATAACCCCTAAAGAAATAGAAGTAGTCATTAAAAGTCTCCCAGCCAAAAAAAGCCCAGGACCAGCTGGTTTTAGTGCAGAATTCTACCAGACCTTCAAAGAAGACCTAATAACAATACTCTTCAAATTATTCCACAAAATAGAAACAGAAGAAACACTACCCAATTCATTCTATAAAGCCATAATTATGCTTATACCTAAACCACACAAAGACCCAACAAAGAAAGAGAACTTCATACCATTTTCCCTTATGAATATTGATGCAAAAATACTCAGTGAAAGTATTCCTGCAAATCAAATCCAAGAACACATCAAAACAATCATCCAGCATGATCAAGTAGGCTTCATCCCAAGGATGCAGGAATGGTTGAATATATGGAAATTCATCAATGTAATCCACTATATAAACAAATTCAAAGAAAAAAACCCCACATGATCATCTCACTAGACACTGAGAAAGGATCTGACAACATTCAACACCACTTCATGGTAAAAAGTCTTTGAAAGATCAGGAATTCAAGGCCCACCTAAACATAGTAAAAGCAATATATAGCAAACCAGTAGCCAACATCAAACTAAATGAAGAGAAACGTGAAGCAATCCCATTAAGATCAGGGACTAGACAAGGCTGCCCACTCTCTCCCTACCTATTCAATATAGTACTGGAAGTCCTAGCCAGAGCAATTAGACAACAAAAGGAGATCAAGGGATACAAATTGGAAAGGAAGAAGTCAAAACATCACTATTTGCAGAAGATATGATAATGACCCCAAAACTTCCACCAGAGAACTCCTACAGCTGATATTCAACTTCAGCAAAGTGGCTGGGTATAAAATTAAGTCAAACAAATCAGTAGCGTTCCTCTACTCAAAGGATAAACAGGCTGAGAAAGAAATTAGGGAAATGACACCCTTCAAAACAGTCACAAGTAATATAAAATTATTGGTATAACTCTAACCAAGCAAGTGCATGCAGAGAAAGATCTGTATGACAAGAACTTCAAGTCTCTGAAGAAAGATCTCAGAAGATGGAAAGATCTCCCATGTTTGTGGGTTGGCAGGATTAATATAGTGAAAATGGCCATCTTACCAAAAGCAATCTACAGATTCAATGCAATCCCCATCAAAATTCCAACTCAATTCTTCATAGAGGTAGAAAGGGCAATTTGCAAATTCATTTGGAATAAGCAAAAACTCAGGATAGCAAACACTAATTCTAAACAACAAAAGAACTTCTGGGGGAATCAGCATTCCTGACCTCAAGCTATATTACAGAGCAATAGTGATAAAAACTGCATGGTATTGGTATAGAGACAGGCATGTAGATCAATGGAATAGAATTGAAGTCCCAGAAATGAACCCACACAACTATGGTCACCTGATCTTTGACAAAGGAGCTAAAACCATCCAGTGGAAAAAAGTCAGCATTTTCAACAAATGGTGCTGGTTCAACTGATAGTCAGCATGTAGAAGAATGCAAATAGATTCATTCTTATCTCCTTGTACAAACCTCAAGTCCAAGTGGATCAAGGACTTCAACATAAAACCAGATACACTGAAACTAAAAGAAGAGAAAGTGGTGAAGAGCCTTGGACACATGGGCACAGGGAAAAACTTTCCTGAACAGAACACCAATAATGGCTTGTGCCCTAAGATCAAGAATTGACAAATGGGACCTCATAAAATTGAAAGCTTCTGTAAAGCAAAGAACACTGTCAATAGGACAAAATGGCAACCAACAGATTGGGAAAAGATCTTTACCAATCCTCTATCCGATAGAGGGCTAATATATACTATATACAAAGAACTCAAAAAGTTAGACTCCAGAGAACCAAATAACCCTAGTAAAAAATGGAATACAGAGCTAAACAAAGAATTCTCAACTGAGGAATCTCGAATGGCTGAGAAGCACCTAAATAAATGTTCAATATCCCTAGTCATCAGGGAAATGCAAATCAAAACAACCCTGAGATTCCACCTCACACCAGTCAGAGTGGCTAAGATCAAAAACTCAGGTGACAGCAGATGCTGGTGAGGGTGTGGAGAAAGAGGAACACTCTTCCATTGTTGGTGGAATTGCAAGCTGACACCTCCACTCTGGAAATCAGTCTGGCAGTTACTCAGAAAACTGGACATAGTACTTCCTGAAGACCCAGCTATACCACTCCTGAGTGTATACCCAAAATATGCTCCAACATATAACAAGGACACATTCTCTACTATGTTCATAGCAGCCTTATTTATAATAGCCAGAAGCTGGAAAGAACCCAGATGTCCTTCAACAGAGGAATGGATACAGAAAATGTGGTACATTTACACAATGGAGTGCTACTCAGCTATTAAAAACAATGACTTCGTGAAATTCTTAGGCAAATGGATGGAACTAGAAAATATCATCCTGAGTGAGGTAACCCAATCACAAAAGAACACTCACTGATAAGTGGAATTAGTCTAAAAGCTTGGAATAGCCAAGATACAATCCACAGACCTTATGAAGCTCAGGAAGAAGAAAGACCAAAGTGTGGATGCTTTGGTCCTTCTTAGAAGGGGGAACAAAATACTCACAGGAGGTAGAGAGTGGGAGGGACTTGGGAGGATGAGAGGAGGGGGAGAGGGAAAAAAGGGGGGCAAGATCAGGTACAGGAGGAGATGAGAATGATACACAGAGGGTAAGGAATTTGAACAAAGATGTGTAGCAACGGGGGATGGGAGACTGAGGGTAACCACCAGCAAGTCCCAGATGCCAGGAAAGCAAGAGGCTCCCAGGACCCAATGAGGATGACATTAGCTGAAATGCCCAACAAAGGGGAGGGAGAATCCCATAGGAAGAACAATATCAACCAACTAGACCCCCTTCCCCCTACAGAGCTCCCAGGGACTAAACCACCAGCCAAAGAGTACACATGGAGGGACACATGGCCCCAGCTGCATATGTAGCAGAGGATGGCCTTGTAGGGCACCAATGGGAGGAGAGGCCCTTGGTCCTGTGAAGGCTTGATGCCCCAGTGTGGGGAATTCCAGGGCAGGGAGGCAGGAGTGGGTGGGTGGGTGGGGGATCACCCTTATAGAAGCAGGGGTAAGTGGAGGGGGTAGAGGGTTTCGGGGGCAAAAAGGAAAGTGGATAACATTTGAAATGTAAATAAATGAAATTTCTAATAAAAAAATCTGCCCCAATTTTATGTCTATCTGTGATGGTTCATTATATCAGCTTGATTGGATTAAGAGGTACCTGGGGGATCAATAAGGCATACCTCTAAGTGTGTCTATGAAGGTGTTCTCAGAGAAAGAAGACCTACCTGGAATGTGGGAGAACTCCATCTTACAGTTGTAGAATCCCAAATGGACTAGAAGTGGAAAGCGAGGTGAGACAAGCATTGCTACCCACTGTGAAGTGTGATGCTCTCTCAACATGCAGACACCACCATCCTGTCCTGACCACGTGTATATACCTAACAACCATGAACAGATCTCTCTAAAACCTCAAACCCAAAGTATTTCTCCTTTAAGCTGTTTGTATCAGGTATTCTGTCACACAACAAAGTGTAAGTGAAGCAGCCTAGACTTTAGAATGTAGTCTTAACTCAAGTAGGATCTTTGCATAAGATCATAAGGTCAGACTGAGTTAGGAGGCCCTTAACTCCATCACTGTGTCTCATATGATGAGAGGGGATGCACAGAGGAGAGTCCCTGGAGACAGAGGTAGGGATGAAGCCAACTAAAGTCCAAGATTTCTAGTAACTAAATGAAGCAAAGAAGGCCTCTACACATACATAGCCTTGGTGATAAAGCCGTAGAGACTTTCCTCTGGATTTCTGTAGTGCCAAGCCACCAGTTTGTGCTCACTTATTGTGGTTGTTCTAGGACACCCATGTAGCCTGGCATAACACATGGTCTAGGGTACTAAAGGAGGACACCGTGGTTAGTGTTTTGACAAATGCCCCAGTGAGCATGTTCACTGTTAGGTTGTGAGGCTGTGGTCCGAAGTAGAAACTCACCTGATTCAGCATGCAGGGCCTAATGCACACTGTCCACCTACCAAGATGCCAAGTCCCACAGCTGGAACTGAAGTCACCTCTATTGTGATGACACTGCAGATCCACCCCAGACTTACATTTTTTGTTTTGAGATAGAGGTCTTATTTAGCTTTAAATTCAACATGTAGCCAAGGATGGCCTTGAACTTGTGAACCTCCCACCTACTCTTCCTCCCTTTGTTCCAGTTCTGAGTCAAGACTTGCACTACTACATTCAGTTTACACACAACTTGGGATGGAACCCAGGGCTATGTGCATACAAGACAAGCACTCTACCCACTGAGCTATATCCCAAGTCAGGTTTACAAATATTTTGAAAAGATTCTCATTAATGGTCCAATGATGTTACTTCTAGTTTATCTTTTAAAAAAAAAGAAAGCAAAAGACAAATTCAGGTGAAGGTTTAGCTCCTCAGGATGTTAATCATGACCTAATTATAATGTGGGAAAATGTAGGACGGTCTAAATTATTGAGGCAATGGTAAAATAGACGACAGTATGTCCACAAGATGGAGGACTAAGCAGCCATTATAAATATGAAGAATGTTTAATGTTAACAACGCGCTTTGAATGATGGAGGAAGAGCCTACTTGGCATAATAATAACTGAAAAGAAAGATGGGTATAAAATGTTTCAATATGGTACAAATCATGACAAAAGAATTGTATGAGAAGACTTGAGGACAAAGGTCAAAATGCCAGAGGTCACAAGGAAAGTTGTAAGTAGTTAAATCTTTTATATACTTCATGTTCTTTTAAAATGATTTTCTAAGTACATGAGTTATATCTATAATCAAAAAAGGTAAGAACTTATAAAATGCTGTGTCTATGTTTTTCATTTTTATTTTCTCTGATGGATAACTTGCACATCAGCAAATCTTGACTGGTGCTAAGTACTTAGGCCAGTCAGAGCACACATACACATAGAGTTCACACAGGCTGTGCCGGGCTGGCCATGGAAAATGTACAGGTTACACAGGAGGAATTGTGGGGCTGGTTCAAACACACCACCAGACAATGGGACATAGTTGAGTCAGGCTTCCTTTCTTGCCTGCCACTGTGTGTTGAGCCAGTAGTGTGATCTCACACTTGTACTCCCTTGCAGCAACCCTGGGTGAAGAGGATGGGGGTAGGCGTCTTCTCTGGGTCCCCTTCTCCTTCACTCTGGTCTTGACATTGGTACCTGCAGCTCTCTGCTACCTGGTCCAAGCACTGGGTCTGCTCTTGGCCGCAGCTCCCTACTCTGCTCCACTGTGGGCTGTACATGGCAAATCAAGGAAGAGCCTGGAGCCTGGCAGCTACACACCAGAATGGGACGGAGCAGGAGGTATAAACCCAACATCTCACACAAACTCAGCCTTCATAGACAGGCCGGTATCTCTAGGGAAGTGATTACAGTGAAGCTTAAGAGATGTGTGGGCTGCGTGGAACCCTCCAAGCAACAATCCCTGGGAGAGGGCAAACAGGGAACAGCACTTGTATCTGACAGCAAAGCTGGAAGGGTGGATGGGGAAGGGGTCCAACACGGTGCTAGATTATTGAAATTCACAGCTATACACACCCGGGGGCTTATGCCCCTTTCCCAGTTCATTTGCATGGTAGGTTGAATACACCTAGAGAAAAGTGAAGGTATATTGTTTTAAGGGAGGGGCTTTCTTGGTGGTTAGATAAATAATAAGACAGACTCCTGGGTTGGGCATGCTCTGGGGAGGGCCATGCAATGGTGAGGGGCTCTCTATTGCTACACTCTGTACAGGCTGGGCCCACCTGCCATACCCATAGCCCCTGATAGCAGTCATGGGCTTGCCTTCAACCCCTTCTGCCTTGGAAAGCTCTTGGACCCCTGTGAAATGGGGGCTATGAGGACAAGAGGGTGGGAGGAAGGGTCCCCACGGCTCTGGGACACCCACATAGGGGCTACATGATGTTGCACTGGGTGGCCCCACAGCAATCCTTGATGAGTGCCAGCCCTGTCTTGGCCACTGTTGGTTTGCTAGGTGGGGGCTCTGCCTTCTTCTCTGCCCGGGAGCCTGCAGCAATGGAAAAGCAGAAGGAGAAAGAGAGAAAGGTAAGGAGAAGAAAGCCTTGGCTACTGGCAGTCCGACACAACCCAACCCAAGCCAAGCTATGGCCAAGTCTTATCATGGCAGTGTGGAGAACTGCTATGCCTTTCCTGCTCATCATTCCCAGACCCTCTTGTTACTCGTTCTTTAGGTTCCCAGGGCAGTGTGAGAACTGCCGATCTCCTAGTCAGTTCCTCTCACACATTAGCTTCCAGGTCTAACACAGGATAGGTGGAAAGGTTTGTTCAAGGTAATTCAACACGAGGGTCCATACCTTTCAATTTAGGAACATGCTCATGTTATATTTTCAAAACACTGTACTGTTCATCCTCCGTATTGTCCTCTTCAAAATACCTATCAGATGTAAGTTATGGCTTGCCATTCAGTCCTCTATCTGTAGAAGCTGCTGTATTTCCCACTGCTTGCTGTTTGTTCAAACTGCCGAGTAATCTGCTCAAGGCTGCCTCCCATTTTAAAAAGCATATTTTCAAATGCGTTTCCTTATTCCCTCTGTTTAATCTTTTCCATTGACAGTTTTATTAATGAGATTAATGTTTCCGAAAGTCTGTTTATTCTTTTCCATGTATCATTCTATTTCATCTTGGGCTTTTGTTCCTTGTTTCTTTAACAATTTCAACACGCTTGGTTCACTGTCTCCTCAAGATAGCTCTCTTCATAAATCTTTTAAAAAGAAAACATTATGTATTTCTTCTTTTGTTTTTTGACACAGGTTTCTCTGTGTAGCCCTGACTCTCCTGGAACTCACTCTGTAGACCAGGATGGCCTTGAACTCATAGAGATCTGCCTGCCTCTGCCTCCCAAGTGCCAGGATTAAAGGTCTGTGCTACCATGGTCCTGTTCTCTAGGAATATTTACTTTTAATCTGGTCCACATCTTCTGTGGCGGTCTATATAAAGGACATGGAAGAAGGAAGCTTGCTCTCCCCTCTCTTTGCCTGCTTGCTTGCTCTTAATAGCAAGCCCATTCTTTGACTAGCATTAGAGTCTACTTCTGGATTCCAGCATATGCTGATGACCAGATGAGACATCCAGCCTCGTGGACTGAACAAGTACTGGATTCTTGTACCTTCCAATGGTAGACAGCCATTGTTGGACTAGCTAGGTCATATATATATATATAATATATATTATGTATATGACACCTCTCTCTATCTATCTATCTATCTATATATATATATATATACATACATACAGAGAGATAAAGAGACACACACTCAGAGAGGTATTTATAAGTTCTATTCCTCCAGAGAACTCTAATACACAAGAAAAAATCTGGCATTACCTTGGTTAATTACAAGCCCTGGTTTTAGGGTTGTGGCCAATGGAGCAACGGAGTGCCCCTGTTTATTAAAAGTATGATGATTCATATGAGTTTCAATTGATTGGATTGAGAATTATCTAATTAGTAAGGCACAATCCTGAACGTGTACATGGTGCTAATCCAGAGAAGGTTAGAATGTGAGGCTCTGGCCTAATCAATAGAGTCATCCCTTGAAGGATTCTTAATATGATGGCATCACTAGAGGTGGAAGAAGGTAAAAGATTCCACTTGGGGAATTGGGTTACTGGGGCATGCCTTTGGGGGATACATTTGTTCAGGTCCCTTTCTATGATCTTTTCTTCTCTGATTCCTAGACATCATGTCAGCTGTTCTTTTCTATCATGCTCCCTCCATCATGGTGGACTGACACCTCTGAAACCAGGAGTTCAAATAAACCTTTCCTCCTCAAGTTGTTCTTGCAGGTCCAGTACACAGGGAAAATGGAGCTAGAGTACAAGTACATGAACTATGGGAAGAAAGGAAAGGCAAGTCTAACAGTGCTGAGTCGCTGAGGCCTAAGACTTTGTTCTTTCTCAACTCTTCTCCATTTTCTGTTTAGTCTAAATTTAACTAGGTGCATACTTTTTCTTTTTGAGACAGGTTCTCATTATGTAGCCCTGGCTAGTCTGGAACCTTCTATGTAGACCAGGCTGGCCTTGAACTCACAAGGACCACTTGTCTATGTCTCCCAAGTACTGGGATTAAAGGTGCACTACCAATATTCAAGGATATCCATTCTTACAACAGAAAGAGACCTTACTAATGTAGCAATTAGAAATATCTGCCAATCATTGCATCAAAAAAGAGAAGATAAGCGCACAGAATCCCTGATCACTGTAACAGTTGGGCAGACATCAGGTATTCCCAAACTTGTCTCAGACAAAAGCCTTTTTGCTCTGGGTGCCTCATAATTAATAATTATTTTCAGAATTTTATTTCTGGCTCTTTCAGATTCCAGTCTTAATAGCATATGGAGCTCCTGAAGGCCATAGTAGCCATCCAGTTCCTTTTATGAAAAATATCAAACTGGGATTATACAAGGACAGATTCTGGCAGCAGTAGTTACTTATACTTGGGAAAATGACAGCACAAAGCTCCTGGGACCAAAATTACTAAGAGTTTCAAGACTATTGTAGCAAAACATTGAATGGAGTATGGAGCATATCAGGGCATGGCCTGGGAAACTGCATGAGCTAGGTCCATGAGCCTCACCCAGCCTGCTGCTTTCCCATGCTCAAGATGTAGATAGAGAACATGTCTTATGCCCCTTTGTCCCTCACTTCTTTGAAATCTTCTGTCTTTTGTAGGGAAAGAGGGAAAGTCATGCAGGTACTCACTGGCTGAAGACTTGGTTACTTTGTCTAGAGGTTTTAACTTGATCCTCAGGAAATCAGCCATTTCCTTGTCTTCTTCCTGTTCCCTGGGAAGGTGGACATGTAGAAGAAAAGAGGGAAATAAGGGCAACAAGAAAAACGCCAGTAACACCCAGTAAGAGGCTAAGTGTAAGGAGACATGTGTTGAACTTTGTGAGTGGAATAAATATGTTATGTGTGTCTGTCTGTCTGTCTGTCTGTCTGTCTGTCTCTCTCTCTCTCTTTCTCTCTCTCTCTCTCTCTCTCTCTCTCTCTCTCTCACACACACACACACACACACACACACACACACACACACACAAATGGCATATGATTCTGTGTTAGGTGAACCCTATATCTAATGAAGTCACACACTACTGTATAAATGTTGGCCCAGAGATAGAGTGACACCTCAACACCTCAAGGCAGAAATAGGGACACCTTGCTGGGGTTCAGTGAACTGGGAAGCATCCCTGTGCCTTCAAGCTAGCCCAGACACTCTGACTCCCACAAGGTTCAGCGTCCATCTCAGAGAGAAAGTCATCTCTGTCTTCAAGGTTGCCAGGAGTAAGATAGGTTTTGTGCAGCCCAGCTAACTCTGATGAAGTCCTCACAGAACACAGATGAAAAGGAAGTTGCCCACTTTATGGAGAGAGACTCCAAAGGCTTTATCCTGGGATGAAAATATCCAAGACACAGCTGCACCCAGGTCTGGCATCCTCGGGGGAGTGGGGTTGGTGGGGGGGGGGCTCTGGTCAGTTGTATAGCTCCAGAGCCAGGGGTTTCCAGCCCAAGACTGGCAGGTACAACAGACAGGAAACGGCAAGAAGGGAAGTAAAGGGGAGGAAAGCAAAATCCTGGGAGTGGGAGAGGTTGTCATGGGTTTCTATACATATTGACAAGTTTTAAGAGTTGCTTTGATGTATTCAAACAATGTATAGGGAGCTTTGTCTTCTATCACACGATGGAATTCCTTCCTGCCCATCTGCCTAAATGGCAATCATCTACAATATACAGGAGTTTGCAAGATTTTGGAGGATGAAATACTTTTTTCTCTTGAATATGAAATGGGTTCTGAGGTCAGAAGGGTTTGATGTATGTAGAGCAATGGTAGAGGCTATGCCTTTTAAGCAAGGCCATAAGTCCCAGGAGCAGACAGTGGGTTTGTGGGGTGGTGGAAGGAGTAGAGGCTTGGGATCTGACGGCCTAGAGCTTACCTTAACCGTTCCACCTCAGCGTCATCCACCAGGAAGTCTCTCTTCTGCACCAGTCTGTGGATCTTCTGGATTAACTCATCCTCTCTCTGCTTCTGCAGCTTGGTTTTTTCTTTTTCTGGGATGAAGAAAACAGTGAGTCAGCTGTGCTGGTGCATGTCTGTAATCCCAGCACTCAAGATGTTGAGGCAGGAGAGTGTGAGTTTGGAGCTAGCCTGGGACAATACATGAGACTCTGTCTCAAGACATACCAAAACAGGCAGTGAGCATAATAGTGGAAACCCGAGTGTGAGGGGACAGGATTGGACACGTGGCTCCACTGCCTCATCCTCTGAGTAAACTTGAACAGGTAATATGACCTCTTGTGTGTTTATGTGTGTGAATGGGCACACATATGTGTCTGTGTGCTCATTCATGTCTGTGGATGCAGGTGGAGGCTAGTGGCCAAGACTGGGTATTGTGCTAGATTCATATTAACTTGATAAAAATGAAAGTCACTTGAGAGGAGGAAACCTCAATTTAGAATATGCCTTCAGAAGATCTGGCTGTTGGCAAACCTGGAGGGCATCTTCTTAATTAATGATTGATGGGGGAAGGCCTAGTCCATTGTGAGTGGTGCCATCTCTGGGCTGGTGGTCCTGGGTTCTATAAGAAAGTAAGCTGAGCAAGCCACAAGGAGCAAGCTTGTAAGCAGCACTCCTCTGTGGCCTCTGCATCAGCTCCTGCCTCCAGGTTCCTGCCCTGCTTGAGTTCCTGTCCTGACATCCTTCGATGATGAGCAATGATTTGGAAGTGTAAGCCACTTTCCTCCTCAAGAATTTTTGCTTGCGGTGTTTAGTGATGCTAACTAGGTCAGGATTTGTTCTTCAAGTTCTAGCTACTATTTTCATTTGTTTGCTTTTGTTGTTGTTGTTTGGGGGTATGTGTTATTGTTGTTGATTTTAGAGACAGGCTCTCTCTACAAGGCCCTGGATGTCCTGGAGCTTACTATATAGACCAAGAAGGCCTTGAACTCACAAATATCCACCTGCCTCTGCCTCCTAAGTGCTGGGATTAAAGGCATATGCCACTATTGTTAGCATTTCCTCTAGGCTCTGCCCAAAAGTTACCTACCAATAGCCAGGTATAATCTATATAAAAATGACTCTGTGTGTGTGTGTGTGTGTGTGTGTGTGTGTGTTCCGTTTTTCACTCCTCCCCCCAATCTTCAACAAGATTTATCTGTCATTAGCATAATGACATAAACCCTCAACATAGAACAGCTCCCCACTACCTCTTACAACCTGAGACTCTGGCCACCTCCTATCTTGGGATCCCTTGCTGAGTCATCACTATTTTCTGAGTTATCTCCAAAACCAAGCTTCAAGGGTTGCAACAGAGACATCCGATAGGATGAACAGTAGGTATTCAGTAAGTGCAATATCCCTTCAACTTCCTGTGCCAACAAAAGCTGGGGTCATGATGCTTTGGGAACCTTGAGGCTAAGCTGGAATCTAGGTTGGCCTGTGAGCATGTATTCAGTCTGTTGGTATCTTTTTTTTTTTTTTTTTTTTTTTTTTTGCTAATGTGACTGCACTGTACTCCATCTTGCATGTATCTTACAAGTGTAGAAACAGAGGTTTGGAAAAGTCCAAGGGAATGGTTCAGTTGGTAAGCTGCTTGCCTTTTGAGCCTGAGGGCCTGAGTTCAATCCCCAGGACTCACAGAAAAAAACAGGTATAGTTGAGCCCACTTAAATCTTGGTGCTGGTAAAGACACTGGTGGAGGTAAAGGTGCTAGTGGGGACAAGCATATCCTTGGGTTTCAATGGCCATCAGTCTTGTCTGATTAGTGGGCAACTGAGAGACCCTGTCTCAAGGGAGGTGGACAGTGTTCCTAGAAATCTGACACATTAGACGGGCATCGTATTTACATATGTTTTACATAATGTTTTTATTGCTGTGACAAAACACCATGAACAAAAAGCAGATTGGGAAGGAAAGGGTTTATTCAGCTTACACTTCCACATCGATATTTATTACCAAAGGAAGTCAGGACAGGAACTCAAATAGGGCAGGAACTTGGAGGCAGAAGCTGATGCAGAGACCATGGAAAGATGCTGCTTAATGGCTCATTCCTCATGGCTTGCTCAGTCTGCTTTCTTACAACTGCCCAGGAATGGCCCCACTCTCCACGGGCTGGTCCCTCCCCCACTGATCACTGATTGAGGAAATGCCTTACAGCTGGATCTCATGGAGGCATTTCCTCAACTGAAGCTCCTTCCTCTCTGTTGACTCTAGCTTGTGTGAGGTTGACACAAAACCAGCCAGTACAACATATGGCCCTGCATATCGTCTTGTATATGTTAAATCACTTCGAGGTCGCCTGTAACATGGAACACAACACAAACATTAAGTAAACAGTTATCATGTGTATCTTCCTGGGATCTTGACAAGAAAAGGGCAATGTAACTTTCAGTGGGGATATTATTTTTCCAGGAGGCTGAATCTACGGCTCTATACACAAGAAACATGGAGCATCCTAGAAGGGAAGGGAAGGTAAAGCTTTGTCATTGACAGAAATGTCACCGCTGTGTGTGTCAAGCATAGATGATCTGCAGCTCTTGGGCACTGACTGTCACCCACTGGATGCGGGTACATGGCCTCTGTGGGTGGAGCCCAGGTGTCACTCCCTAGACCACAGATTACACTACAGAACCTTCTCTGCCTTATTCTCTAAGGGAGCACCAGCACCCGCGGACTCTCACAAGGAGTCTGGGGACAGCTCCTTTTCCATCCACAGTACTCTGATATTCCCAAGAGGCCTTCCCAGCCTCCCCTCCAAGACCTTAGCTAGAGCCACCTGATGACTTCCAAGTGTGCTAGGCTTCTGACAAATAGCTGTCTCAGGTTGCTCACCTACATCTTCCAGTTCTCCTTTAGTTGAGCACTCCCTGGGCTCTCCTGGATTCTCAGCCACAGCACTTCCAGCCTAGGGAGGAGCCACCTCTTACACAGACTCTGTGGAATCTTACTAACCACTGCCCCGAATGTCCAAGCTCTGGCCAATGCTCTTCATACACTTCTTACCAACATTTCCCACCTACCTCCTGGCACCATGTGCCTGCTCACTGTTGCAACCCTCAGCTTGCCAACATTACCACACCTACTCAGGGTCAGGTCCTAAAGAAACTCAGGACAAAGGGCTAACTGAGATGCCTATTAACATATCAAAGTAGGTGCTGCCTGCCAGGGACAGAGTCCTGGCTCCTCTCAGCCCTTGCCACCCAACCCCAACTCTAAACCTCTCCAGCCTAGGGAATGGATTCTGCTTCCTTTCCCCCAGCTTCTCTTTTCCCTAGATAACTCAGCCATTTTGGTCATGCATGCTCTCTTGGTTCTCGTGGTTTTAATGAGCTCTCTTCTGTTAGACCCTTTTCTCCTCTCTCTTTTCTTCCTCTCTCATTCTTCCCTCAACTTGGCCCCGTCTATTTTGCTGGTCATGTTCAATTTGGACTCTTCCAGAAGCATCTGGCTATTTTCTCCCTCATATCTACAGTAAAAGCCTTCTCCTCAATCATACATAAGAGTGGTCACGTTCTCATTTTCATTCACTCAGCAATAAGAAATCCACCTCATCTGTTGTACCATAGACCCTGGCTCTTAATGCCCCTGTGTGTTTGCTTCTCCCTTCATTCCCTCAGCCATGACCATGATCTATCCTCACTAGACAATGCTATGGCTTCTTGCCTGGTCTCACTGGCTCATAGCTCTTATCTCATCTGTGACCTTTACTGTCGAGAACAGACAGAATTTCTGTGACAGTTTACTTGCCCTTTTGTCCCAGCTATGTGACTCTGGGTTCCTCAACCACTCTGAGCATCCAGTGGTTCAATATAGATTGTCATAGAGTTGTTGGTGTAAGTTGGTTGGTTGGTTTGTTTGAAATAGACAGTCCTCACACTCATAGTCCTTCTGCATCAGATTTTCTAAGTCCTAACATTATTAGTATTTACTTATGACCCTGAATATCTTGTATATATTAAATCACTTCCAGGTTGCCTGTAACCTGGACATGCACAAACATTCAGTAGACAGTTATATGTACCAGCCATGCCCACCAGTGCCAAGTTTAGGAGAAATAAATCAAGTAAGACACTTAACAAGGCCAAGTTCTTAAAAAAGAATCTGGGTGTATTAATAATCCTTTCTTAGCACTACCAGGCCCCCATGCACACTGTCAATGACATGAAGTCAGAGAGACACCTGCCTGAGTCAACAGGTATGATGGTAGTCTTAGAAGCAACTGAAAGGAGAGGTGCCATAAACAACTGTGAGGGCTTTTCTAAATCAGATTATCTGAAGTGGGAAGACTGACCTTAAATGTGATTGTCACCTTCTTGTTGCAATACACATTAAAAATGTAAGAGTAAAGCCTTGGTTTTTGCCTATTATCTATCTACCATTTGTGAATTCATTTACCCTATTGCTGCTGCTGTTACATTCCTTTGCAGATATTAGAACCGGATTCTGTGGCCTTCCAATATGAACTGCTTTATAGGAATCTTCAGGTCCTCAGGACCAGATTGGAACTACTAAGGTATCTAGCCTCATAAACTGAGCAGCTACTGGGTCCTCTGCCTTTCCAGTGTGCAGAGGTCACTGTTGGACTCCTGAGAGTATGTCATGTAAGTCAGTCTAATAAATTCTATGGGTTCTGTTCCTTCAGAAAACTCTGGCTTACACAACAGGCACATGACTGGCTAGTCCTTTGATAAGCACAAGGCCCATAGGACAGGTAACTCAGAGTGTTTGGAGAAGGAAGTCATTTAAGGGGAAAGGAATCAGATAATCAGTACCATTGATAACTGATAGATGTAGGTTTGACCCCAATATTACAGCCTGACTAGTCTACACTCCCTGCTTCCACACATAATAAAAATGGCAATAATGGACTCTGAGCCAAAGTGATGCTTGACCTAAAGTGTACTTTTTTAATGTAAATACACCGTTGCTGTCTTCTAGTGTGTCTAAAGACAGTATAGGATCCCATTACAGATGCTTGCGAGCCACTATGTGGTTGCTGGGAATTGAACTCAGGACCTCTGGAAAAGCAGTCAGTGTTCTTAACCTATGAGCCATCTCTCCAGCCACCTAAAACGTACTTTTACCTCAGAGATAATTATACTCGGGCAGCTTTATCATACCTTTGTAGTGCTATGGTTCAGACCCAGGTCTCTGCACATACCAGGAAAGTGTTCTGCCACTCAACTGTTCTCCTCAGTCCCTCATGAGATTGATATTAGGTATATTACTCTTCCATTTTCAAAGAAAGAAAAACTCAGTCTTGTAAAAATTAAGAGGTTTGCCTGAGGTTCCAAGGTGGCCCTCCAGGACGTAAACTTGTGCGTATCTTGTTGTTGGTTTGAGATATGGTCTCAGACAGTAGCTCAGGATGATCTCAAATGTGTGGGTCATTTTCCTGACTCTGCTTCCCACGTGCTTAGATTATAGGTGCAGGCCACACACCCTGCATGAGCTTGTGTTTAAATCCTGGAGCCTCTATTACAAGACTGAATTCCCATGAAGAAATGAGGCGAACCCTCTGTTCCCAACCCCAGAGGTACAGAGGACAGATGAGGAGCCCTGACAGTGGTTAACAGAGGAGGTAATCACACATGTTACCTGGGATGGCCACCAAGTTCTGCAGCTCCTGCTTTAGGTCCATGATGTCTTTGCAGAGTTGAATGTCATCCATCCTGTGGGGACAAGACACCACACAGCAAGTTACCTCAGCAGAACACACCCCAGCACTAGCCTTGTTTAAACACAAGAGGCTGATGAAAGTGAGTGCCATCTTCTAACAGCTGTGGTATCTGCTTAAATGTGTTCCTGCCTGGGTTTATCCAGCTGTTTTTGGATAAGTCTGGGTATTCATCACTTTCTTCCTTGCTGTGATAAAGAAGTTAAGGGAGATTTCCTGATGACGGTATTGAAAGATGTGATCAAAACCAGTTATAGACTCTCTATAGGCAGAACACAAGCAGAAATTAGCTCTCTAAATTTATATGGGGGGGCACTACTGTTAGAATAGCAACTGCCCTACCACTAAAATGGTAAATTGGCAAGTCTGTTTGGGTAAATCAGTGGCCCTTAAATAAAGAAAAGTTACAAGCCCTAGAACAGTTGGTCCAAGAGATTCTATTGCCAAAAAAATGGTAGGTTATAAGTCAGAAAGTATAAGTAAAATGATAAAAAGCCCATATGCTTCAGTTAAAAAATCTGAACTATATGCTAGTCTCCTAGTTCTATTAGATTTTGCAGAAGCTCTTTTTTATTGGGTATTTTCTTTATTTACATTTCAAATGCTATCCTCTTTCCCAGTCCCCCCACCCTCTCTGTAACCTCCTATCCCATCTCCCCTTCCACTGATATGAGGATGTTCACCAACCCAGCCACTCCTGCCTCTCTGCCCTCCCATCCCCCTACACTGGGGCATCAAGTCTTCACAGGACCAAGGGCCTCTCCTCCCACTGATACCTGACAAGGCCATCCTCTACTATATACGTCACAGGGGCCATGGGTCCCTTTTTGGTTGATAGTTTGGTCCCTGGGAGCTCTGGAGGGTCTGGTTGGTTGATATTGCTGTTCTTCCTATGGGGTTGCAAACCCCTTCTACTCATTCACTCCTTTCTCTAACTCCTCCATTGGGGACCCTTTGCTCAGTTGAATGGTTGGCTGTGAGCAGCCACCTCTGTATTTGTCAGGCTCTGGCAGAGCCTCTCAGGAGACAGCTATGTCAGGCTTCTGTCAGCAAGCACTTCTTGGAATCTGTAATAGTGTCTGGATTTGGGATGGATCCCCAGGTGGTGCAGTCTCTGGATGGCCTCCTAAATAAAAGACTTAGTTCTGAATCTGGCTTTTTTTTTCTTGGCTTTAGAATGAGTGTTAGCTGAAAACCATCCTCTCAAATCTTTTCTCTCAAATTAAATAGCTGGGATTGACTATGAGACTCTAAGTCTTCAACCCGTCAGAAATCCAGAATAACTGAGTTAACTGAAATAGGAAGCACAGGTTTGCAAGAATTTTATCGAGTATTTTTGCATCAATATTCATAAGGGAAAATGGTATGATGTTCTCTTTCTTTGTTGGGTCTTTGTGTGGTTTAGGTATAAGTGTAACTGGGGCTTTATAGAATGAATTAGGTAGTGTTCCTCCTCTTTCTCTAGTTTGAAGAGTATTGGTATTCAGTCTTCTTTGAAGATCTGATAGAATTCTGCACTAAAACCAGCTGGTCCTGGGGATTTTTGGCTGGGAGACTTTTAATGACTGCTTCTATTTCTTTAGGAGTTATGGGATTGTTTAGATGGTTTATCTGATCCTGATTTAACTTTGGTACCTGGTATCTGTCTAGAAAATTGTCCACTTCATCCAGATTTTCCAGTTTTGTTGAGTATAGGCTTTTGTAGTAGGATCTGATGTATTTTTTTGTAATTTCCTCGGTTTTTGTTGTAATATCTCCCTTTTTATTTCTGATGTTGTTAATTTGGATACTGTCTCTGTGCCCTCTAGTTAGTCTGGTTTATCTATCTTGTTGATTTTGTTTTTCAAAGAACCAGGTCCTGGTTTTGTTGATTCTTTGTACAGCTCTGTTTGTTTCTACTTGGTTGATTTCAGCCCTGAGTTTGATTATGTTCTGCAATCTACTTCTCTTGGTCGTATTTCCTTCTTTTTGTTTCAGAGCATTCAGATGTGTTGTCAAGCTGATGGTGTATGCTCTCTCTGGTTTCTTTTTGTAGCAGTTATTGCTATGAGTTTTCCTCTTAGCACTGCTTTCATTGTGTCCCATAAGTTTTGATATGTTGTGCCTTCATTTTCATTAAATTCCAAAAAGTCTTTAATTTCTTGCTTTCTTTCTTCCCTGACCAAGTTGTCATTGATTAGAGCATTGTTCAACTCCCATGTGTATGTGGGCTTTCCATTGTTTTTGTTGTTACTAAAGACCAGCCTTAGTCCACGGTGATCTGATAGGATGCATGGGATTATTTCAATCTTCTTGTATCTGTTGAGGCTTGTTTTGTGACCAATTAAATGGTCAGTTTTGGAGAAGGTACCATGAGATGCTGATAAGAAGTTATACTCTTTGTTTTACATTGAAATGTTCTATAAATATCTGCTAAATCCATTTGGTTCATAACTTCTCTTATTTTCACTGTTTCTGTTTAGTTTCTGCTTCCACGATCTCTCTATTGCTGAGAGTGAAGTGTTGAGGTCTCCCACTATCATTTTGTGAGGTGTCTTTTGTGTTTTGAGCTTCAGTAAAGCTTTTTTTTTTCTTTTTTTTCTTTTCTTTTTTTTTTTTTTTTTTTTTTTTTTTTTTTTTTTTTCTTTTTTTTTTTTGGTTGTTTTTTTTGTTGTTGGGTCTTGTTATATTTTTTTCTTTGGTAGATTTTTTTCTTTGATGTGTGTGAAGTGTCCTTCTTATCTTTTATATATATATATATATATAACTTTTGGTTGAAAGTTGATTTTATTTGATATTAGAATAGCTACTCCAGCTTGTTTCTTGAGACCAATTTCCTGGAAAAATTTTTTCCAGCCTTTTACTTTGAGGTAGTGTCTGTCTTTGTCACTGAGGTGGATTTCCTGTATGCAGCAAAATGCTGGGTCCTGTTTACATATCCAGTGTGCTAGTCTATATCTTTTTATTGGGGAATTGAGTCCATTGATATTAAGACTATTTAAGAAAAGTGATTGTTGCTTCTTGTTATTTTTGTTGTTAGAGGTGGAATTATGTTTGTATGGCTATCTTCTTTTGGGTTTGTTGAAAGATTACTTTCTGCTTTTTCTTGGGTGTAGTTTCCCTCCTTGTGTTGGAGTTTTCCATCTATTATTTTTGTATGGTTGGATTTGTGGAAAGATGTTGCTTAAATTTGTTTTTGTCATGGAACATCTTGGTTTCTCCATCTATAGTGATTGAGAGTTTTTCTGGGTATAGTAGCCTGGGCTGCCATTTGTGTTCTCTTAGGGTCTGTATGACACCTTCTCAGAATCTTCTGGTTTTTATAGTCTCTGGTGAAAATCTGGTATAATTATGATATGTCTGCCTTTATAAGTTACTTGACCTTTTCCCCTTACTGCTCTTAATGCTCTTTGTTTTGTGCATTTGGTGTTTTGATTATTATGTGATGGGAGAAATTTCTTTTCTGGTCCAGTCTATTTGGGGTTCTGTGGGCTTCTTGTAAGTTCATGGACATCTCTTTCTTTAGGTTAGGAAAGTTTTCTTCTATAATTTTGTTGAAGATATTTACTGACCCTTTGAGTTGGGAATCTTCACTCTCTTCTATACCTATTTTTGTTAGGTTTGGTCTTCTCATTGTGTCCTGGTTTTCCTGAATTTGTTGGGTAAGGAGCTTTTTGCATTTTGCATTTTCTTTGATTGTTATGTCAATGTTTTCTATGGTATCTTCTGCACCTGAGATTATCTCTTCTATCTCTTGTATTCTGTTGGTGATGCTTACATCTATGACTCTTTCCTAGGATTCCTATCTCCAGAGTTATTTCCCTTTGTGATTTCTGTGTTGTTTCTATTTCTGTTTTTAGATTCTGGATTGTTTCATTCAATTCCTTCAATTGTTTGGTTGTGTTTTCCTTTAATTCTTTAAGGGATTTTTGTGTTTCCTCTTTAAGAACTTCTACCTGTTTATCTGTATTGTCTTGTATTTCTTTAAGAAAGTCATTTTTGTTCTTCTTAAAGTCCTCTATCATCATCATGAGAAGTGATTTTTAAATCTGAGTCTTTTTTTTCCAGTGTGATGTGGTATCCAGGACTTGCTATGGTGAGAGAAGTGGATTCTGATGATGCCAGGTAGCCTTGTTTTCTGTTGCTTATGTTCTTGCATTTGCCTCTCGCCATCTGGTTATCTCTGGTGCTTCCTGCCCTTGCTGTCCCCGATTGGAGCCTATTCCTCCTTTGATCCTGGTTGTGTCAGAACTCCTCAGAGCCCAGCTGTCTCTGTGATGCTGTGATTCTGTAATTCCATGGTCATGAAATCCTGGCTGTATCAGAGTGCCTGGGAGTCAAGCTGCCTCTGGGATCCCGAAATCCTGGTGTGACCAAGCTCCTGAGATCCTGGTGTGTCAGAGCTCCTGGGAGTCACACTTTCTCTGAGTGTTGCAGCAGAGGGTGTGGAGCCAGAGCCCTGGGTTTGCTCTGGGTACAGGTGTAAGCGGAAAGGAACTTGTACCTCTAGCTAGGTGGGGGTTTGTGCTTCCCTGGTTTCTGTGGGGGTCCCAGTTATGCTGGGTGTTGGGAAAGATGTTGTGGCCTAAGCTGTGATCTTGAGTGTGTCAGAGCTCCAGTGCTCCTAGGTGTGTTTGATCTCCTGAGAATCGAGCTTCCTTTGTGATCCTGTGATTCTTGTTCCTGTGATCCTGGTTATCTTAGAGGAAGCTCAGCCAAGCTTAAAGAATTATAGGAAATTTAAATCCCTTAAAGAATTACAGGAAAACACAACCAAACAATTGAAGGAATTGAACAAAATAATCCAGGATCTACAGAATCCAGATTGGTAAGAATTTTTGTATGATGGTAGAAATTTAAGGTTATATGCAACCCATTTAAAATGTAATGTACAGTCCAAATCCTATGAAAGCTATTATTGTAAGCTTCTTAGGAAAATGAAATGCAACTTAGTAGTAGTCAGTCACCTACTAATAATCATACTTGTCATTAACCTACAGATATGTACTGTAGGTACTAGTTTAGTTAATTACAAAAATAAGCTTTATGTAGCCTCCTGTATACATTTTCAAGGTTAAGCAAAAAATTAATAGCTAAAAACAAGCAATGTTTGTCTATTTCGATATACTGAAATAGATAGGTGGTCCTCAAACACTTCAGAGAGCTACAGAATATGGTATTTAAGATATTTTAATAATAAAAGGCTTTTCATGACAGAGAGATACATTAGCTCCCAGTACAACACCCATTCTCCTCTGGAGAAGATAATGGGCACCAAAGAGCCTCCAACCTGGAGTTTGCTTCTAATGTGGCAAGTCTGGTCCCTGAACCAAAAAACAAACAAAACAAACAAAACAAAACAAAACAAAACAAAAAAACCAAAAAAACCCCTTACTGTTTACCTCAACTGCTGACAGCATGGTGTCCAAACTGTAGACAAGCAGGACACTGGGAAATCGCTTCACAGAAAAGTCTGTCAAATCTTCTGGGTCTGGTGGCCAAAGATAGATGTTCTACTAACATAGAGGAACCTTGGACGACTGTCCAGGTAACAAGTAGTCTCTGTCATTTTATTAGATTTGGAAGTTGCTTGCTTTGTACTTCCTGTTTACTCAGGTAAAATGTGTCCTTCTCAGGTCTCGGATGGGATTTGAAGACTAGATAGTTTTTCTTATTATCAGATTTTTAAAAATCTCACAAAAGAGATGTAAAGTTTTTGAAGATTAAAGACATAAAATCCTGAGTCGTTTAGGATCTAAGGAAGTGGTTTAGGGTATGAGAAAATAATTTAGCTACAGAACTTTGAGCTCACCAAGATAGGATAGATAGTGGAGTACGGTTCTCCAAGGTTACCAAACACAAACGGAGGTTCACCTCTGTTCGCTGAGCCTGAGCCAGGAGTCCCGGCTGGCTAAGAAAAGAAGCCTGCGGCTGCCACTGCAGTAGCCAACATCTGGCGGCTTATCACCCAGAGATAGAACCTACAGGCTTCCCAGCCACTTCTACTTGAACAACCCGCAGAGGGAAGGGGGGGGGGGGCTGGGGAGAGGACTTTCATCCGCTACGAGATCAG
>JANHMN010000002.1:93296526-93307476 GCA_030674055.1 Rhabdomys pumilio | reverse complement strand
AAAAAAAAAAAAAAAAAAAAAAGAAAGAAAGAAAGAAAGAAAGAAAGAAAGAAAGAAAAAAAGAAAAAAAGAAAAGAAAAAGAAAAAATAAGGATGCAATATGGAATATATGAGTGACTTCATGGACCTAAAAGAACAAAGGCAGCTTCATTAATGAGCCAGCTTGTTAGAAAGATACAAAGGTAGGGAGATTCTGAGTTCAAGGTCAGCCTAGGACAGAGCACATTTAGGTCCAGCCATGGTGGGAGTGGTGATCTGAAAGCCAGATCCCACACAACTAGCTTACTGCCTGTGCTTACAAAGGCAGACAGATCTCTGAGTTCATTTGCTATGTAAAAACAAACAAAAAATGTACTTGCTGTCTCTTTCTAAGAATCAAGGGGTCATAAAATGCCAATTAATGAGAAAACCGAACGGGAACCTAGAGTAATGATTGAATTGACATGTAAGTAAAAGACTGGGCTTTGGTTTGCAAGAGCTGCACTATTTAGATGAGCTGTCTACAAAGCTATCTGGAGCAGAACAGATCAGGTCAACCTCCACCCCATCACCGACTTCAAGTTGCTCTTCTGCTGTGCCCAAAATCTTCCTTAAGACCCCTTCTCCAAGCTGAGGCTGGTCCTTGGCACTCTGAGGACATTAGCACTATGGGAAGAGTAAGCCATGTGGAAGCAACTCCCAGGAAAAACCATTGTCCAGTTCTGCAAGATGTATTTGCATAAAAACATCCAGGGGGACTCTATTCACAATGTTATATTATTGTGAAGAAATGGTTAGCTTCTTAGCATCTCTGAGTGTGTGTGTGTATTCATGCATGTGTCTTTGTGTGTGCCTGTTGGATATGTCTTTGGGGGACTGTGTACTCTCTGTCTCTCTGTCTCTCTCTGTCTCTCTCTCTTTCTCTCTCTCTCTCTCTCTCACACACACACATACACACACACACACACACACACACACACACACACACACACACACGCCAGAGGTCAAGGTTGAATATCTTCCTTATCTTCCTTGATTATTCTCTATCTTTTTTTTTTTTTTTTTTTGAGGCAGGGTCTCTGGTCATCACTTTGGCTAGCAGGCTGCTCCCATGAGCTTCACAGAGCCTCCCATCTCTGCCTCCCATTGCTCTGGGGTTATAAGTGTGTGCCACCATACCTGCCTTTTTACCACTCCTGTCTTTTTTACTTAGATGCTAGAGATCCTAGATCAGGTCCTCATGCTTGCTCATGCTTGTTTAGCAGGTGTTTTCCCAATCTAACCACCACCCCAGCTGCCCAACATTTCATTTTTATCTTTTGTTTTTATTATATTTCATTTTTGGAAATTTCATACATGTATACATTGATCCTATCTGCCATCACTCTTATCTCCCATCCCCAAGTCCACCCCCAACCTGCTGAGTCTACTTAGTGCTGCCTGCTGGAATACTGACTGATCTTTTTGGTTTGCTCTTATGTAGGTAAGAACTCACCAGAGCTGTAGCAAGTTCATGGGCACAACAGCCACATCATGTCCAGAAGATGGCATTTTCATAGCACTCCTCCCAACCCTCCAACACTTACCTTCTTTCCATCTCCTCTTCTGAAATGTTCCCTGAGCCCAAGGGAAGAGGGACTACCTTAGTTTTTTGAGAAAGGGTCTCTCACTGAATGTAGAGATCATTGATTGGGTTAGATTGTCTGGTCAGAAAGCCCCTGAATCCTCTTGTCTGTGAACCCTCAGCACTGGGATTTCAGAGAAGCAGTGCTGCATCTGGGTCCTCTCTGCACCTTCCCAGTACTGGGCTTACAGGTCTGCAATGCTGTACCTGGCTTTTTCACATGGTTGTTGGTGCCTGAACTCAGGTCTTCACATTTACATAGCAAGCACCCCAGTGACCAACCCATTCCCCAGCCCCCTTCTCTGTAGTTTTTATTTTCATTTTTTATGATGAGTTTGTGTTCATTAATTCTTAGGTCTATACTATAACTACTACTAATAATAATAATAATAACAACAATGTGTGTGTGTATGTGTGAGTATGTATGTGCACATGCATGATGCTGGAGATGGAATTCAGGGCTTTGCTCAAACTAAATAAATGTTCTCCTATTGAGATACCCAACCCACACAGCTCCTATCTGGATACTTTTGAAAGACTTGTATATTTTTGATTGCATAGTCCACTCCTTTCTTTGGAGACCACTAACACGACCACAGTTGCCTCAGCAGAACCCCTCCCTCTCTGGCCTTTTCTGCCTCACCTTTAGTTAGGGTGCTTGGGTTCCGGCCACTCATAGGTTCTACAAGCCTATGAATTATAACTCCATATCTTCCCAATCTTTGACCAAAGCTTTCCTAAGTCATAGCACTTTTGCTTCCCAAATTAATTCCTGTGTAGCCTTCTCTATGCTCCCAGACTAGTTCAGATCCCCCCCCCCCTCATACTATCTCAGCTTTTGTATTTCTCCTTACAGAAATACTATGCCTTCCTTAGAGGGACTCAACTTCTTTGTCTCCTGCATGGCACATCTCAGCCAACATATGATTTTTTTAAAAGAAAGCAGGCAAACTGGCAGGTAGGAAGAACACATACTCCTGGATTCCATTGAAAGAAGGCTTAGAGCTTCCAGTGCAAGTGGAAAATTCCAAATCCTATGAGAGAGACACCAGGGGGATAATAACACCTATCAAAGGCAGTGAGTCACTTCAGAAGAGACACAATTAAACACTGGTAGTTTGAGTAATGCAGCTTTGCATTCTGTCAATGAGTTCTTGAGGTTGCTGCCTCTGCCCAGGCCTTCCATGGTCCATTACCTGTCAAGACTTCCACCAGTTCCCTGTCTAGTCTCCCACATCCTCCATCCCCACTCCCAAAGCTACCCACTCTCACACTGACCCCAACAAAAGATAACACACAGTTGACAACTTCCTCCCAGCCTGAATCTGATCCCACATCTGGTGCAATGCTCACTGCTTGTAAGGCATTGCATTCTTATTCTCTCCAGCAGTTTTAGAGAGGCTAAGTCAACCAAGATCATAGAGCTGGCAAGAGTCTAGAGAAGATAACCAGGAACAATTGCTACTAAAACACTGTCTGCATTTGTCACCCAGATATCTTTTTCTTGTCTTTGCTCCATTTTTGTAGTCATGGGGCTTTTAGAAGATTCAGAATTAGGCCAGGTGTAGTGATCCACCCAGGCATATCTCTGTGAATTTGAGGCCAGCCTGATCCACACAGTGAGTTCCAGGATAGCAAGAACTACAAAGAGAGACCCTGTCTCAAAAACCAAACCAACCAACCAAACAAACAAACAAACAACCCAGGGGTAGATGGGTTTTTTTTTGGTAGGGTTCAAAAAGATTTTGGGAAAAAAATCCCTTATTTTCTATCATCCCTCAAAACCTCTTCAGTATCTGAAAAACATTCTTGACATAGGCAATAAAATATTTTCCCCAATTTTGTATAAGGAATTTTGGGGAGGAATTAATGTAGTCCAGGCTGGCCTCCAACTCCTTATGAAGCTGAGGCTGGTCTTGAACTCCTGATGCTCTTGCCTCTATCTTTCAAGTGCTGAGATTGCCAGCTGAACAGCCAGACCTAGCTCTGCCTTGTATAACACACTCTTGGTAGAGAGACATACTATTTTAAAATTTTATTTGTATCACACAAATCCCAAGTTAAATAAAATTGTGGGGTTGCACTTGGAATGGTCAGGGATGGAAAAGAGTCTCAGCTACAAGACCTCAGATCTCCTGTCCCCTCCCAGCTACTAAAAAACTGGTGAACTAGGCCATGCTAGCTATAGGGTCTGGAGCTTGCCTCTACCAAAGCACAGAGGGTCCCTTTCTGAAGCCCTTGGCTGTCTCCAGTCACCTCCTGCAAATTTCATTAGGGTTGCCACACTAACAGATGCAAAATTGCTTCTCATGATAATTGTTTTGTTTTGTTTCTGTTCTTTGAGACAGGGTTTCTCTGCATAATCCTGGCTGACCTATAACTCCATCTACAGACCAGGCTGTCCTGGAACTCAGAGATTCCCTTGCCTCTATCTCTCTGCTTCTCTGCTTCTCTGCTTCTCTGCTTCTCTGCTTCTCTGCTTCTCTGCTTCTCTGCCTCTCTCTGCCTCTCTGCCTCTCTGCCTCTCTGCCTCTCTGCCTCTCTGCCTCTCTGCCTCTCTGCCTCTCTGCCTCTCTGCCTCTCTGCCTCTCCTTCAGCTCTCTCCTTCATCCTAACTTGGTGCCAAACAGTTGGCTACCCACCATCAACCCTAGCAGAATTTATTACACTGACAGTTAAGAGGCTTCACTCCTTGTTTGACCTTATAAGGTTCCCATACCATACAGCCACTGAGTATGCAGATGAAGCATCTTCCAACACCCCTGTCCTGGACAATACACAGACACACAAACCTTGCCCCCAGAGACCCTGGCCACCTCCCCAGGGGTGTAAGTACCCATTTCTCCCCTCCGATAAATGAACCAGTTCTCAGAGGCTATTCCAAGGTATGTGTTCTTTCTGCACACTCACCACTGACCAAGATCCTACCTGCATCCACCCACCCTGCTGAGCTTCCACCCTTCCAGTTCTGCCTGGTGTGTAATGTGTCTGACTACTCAAAGGGAAAAGCAGACAGAGGATTGCATCAAAGTGCTGGGATTAAAGGGATGTGCCTGGCAGCTTCTAATAATCAATGTTAAGCTAGCCTCGTGTTTATCATTAGCGGCTTTTTTTTTTTTTTTTTTTTTTTTTTTTTTTTTTGTAGGGAAGAGGGATCTTGGGGCTTGCTGAAACAGGAAGGAACAGCAAGTACCTTCTTCTGGTGTTCCAAAATGGTAGATTCATGTGCTGACAAAGGTATTAACTGGCTTGGGGCAGGAAGTAGTGTATAGGCCTGGACTTGAGTCAGTTTTCAGTTTCTATGGTGTCACTATTGCACATACCATCTTGTCCTCTGTTTAACTACTGGTAAACAAGGCTCCTGAAAATTGATCCCAGGTCTGGTGGCAGACACTTGTCATCTCAGCCTCTTACAAGAAGAGTGGGTGTTTGAAACAAGTCTAGGTTATACAGTGAGTCATCTCAAAATTCCAAACCCAGAAAAAAAGCAAACAAACAAAAAGGTCCCAATATGTATAAATGAGATACTACTCATCAAAAAGAAAAAAATATATGTATTGAAATAATTCAGACTCTAAAGTATAGCATTTAGTGAAAAAAAAAAAAAAAGATGGTTCCTAAAGACCATTCCATGTATTATTTCATTAACAGGGAAGTCTGGGGAAGGCATAATTATGGTGACGACAGATCAGGAGTTGTTGGAAGTACAAAAGAAATAGGGGTTAAAATGTTCCTTATTACAAACCAAATGTGGTAGGGCACACCAATAGTCCTAGCACTCTAGACTGAGGCAGAGGAACATGAGTTCAAGGCCAGCCTGGGATACAGGAAACGTCTCAGAAAGACACAGGGTGTGAGAGATTATTAGAAATCTGGCATCACTGGCAAGAATCAATAAGCAAGCAGTGTAGGGGTCATCTCTTCAGTGTGCTTTAAATCTCTCCAGCATTTGACAGAAAGAGAAGCTGAGCACTGTGTGTGGGGAAGATCCCCAGCTGTGATGGTGAAAATAGTTTCCATTCCTCCCAGAACTGGCTATGGTACTAGACACATGGGCACACACGCACACACAAGCACATACACACTTTGTGTTCATTAGTACTTTATAAAGATGTTAGCAATTCATCCTAAGAACAAATCTTGCAAGCAGGGATTGTCATTTCTCTTTCAGATGAAAAAAATGCAGACTCAGAGAAGTTAAGTGGCCCAGAATCACACAGTTAAATGGTATAGCCAGGATGCTGACAAACAGCCTGTCTTGGATACCACACAGAGCTCGCTGCTATTCCAAGCTATTCAGCTGACACAAGTTCAGCCTGATCCTCTTCAAAACTCCCCATGTTCTGCAGATGGAAGGCCTTGCTTGACTTAGCAGTTTGGAGACCATTTATTGGTATTTGATGACAATCTTCACAAGGGTTGGAGAAATGTCCTTATGGGCAGAAGCATGGCTTTCCACTGCTCCTCATGGAAAAAATAGAATGGAACAGTTGATCTTAGAGAAGTTTAGCAAGGAAGCAGGCCCTGCCCTGGCTCAGCAAGTCAGAGGCCCATGGGTGAGACCTGAACCACTTGGCCATGAATTGTGGGGTCCAAAAATGTAGCCGTGGTGTCCTGACCAGACTGATTCTGTGACAAGTCTGGCATTTTCTGAATTCTGACCATTTTTCTTTTTGAGTGCCTGTGCTTGTGCATGTGTGCTTGTGTGTGTGTGTGTGTGTGTGTGTGTGTGTGTGTGTGTGTGTAGTTGGTTCTCTCTTTCTACCATCCATATCTCAGGCTTGGTAGTAAGTGTCTTCTCCTGCCATGCCATCTTGCTGACATTCAGAGTGCCCCTGCCACCATCTTTAGCCCTCTGTCTTTAGAAAGTTCCCAATGAGGGCATTTTCTCAACCTACCCTCACTTCAGTGAGTCTATAGCACTTTCCATGAATTCATATTTAGCTAGCCTCTGCTTTCATTTAGTTCTGGACAGATCGCTGTAAATGTAAATGTTAGAACAGACTTTATAAAATTCTGGTTAAGAAAACTTCGTGTGTCCTTGGTGCAGCATTTTGGGGGCTCATCTGGGATATAGTACACTGATACCCAAGTATAACTTATTAAATAATTAATTTCAGGGAGACCTCTGGAGATGAATCTAATATTCCGGTTCTGGTTTTGTGTGCTTCTGGTGACCCTTTCAAGAAGCGAGATGCAGAACTGTTCTCCAAGTGTAGGGAGAACAAAGAATTCTTTAGCCCCATCTGGCCCCTTTTGGTTGGGGATCTTGTTTGTTTTTCTATGTCAGTCTCTTTGTCATATTCTGTCTGCATTTTTCAATGTCCAGTCTTACTTTTGCTTTTTCCAATCACTGTTTGTGTCTTCTTTGTCCTGGACTCTGTGATAGAATCAGAGCAATCCACCACCCAATCCCATCTTGAACCTGTTCTTCATCATTTTAAGGATTTTTAGAAGAACATTTCTCAGTCTGGTGACAAGGTCTACTCTGGAAAACTCAAGACCTTCTGCCATCTTAGATGGCCCACCTCTAAGACAGATTGACTCATAGGGGGCACTTTCAATTTAACTGTGATTTACTTCACATAGGCCATCATCTTTGGATGACAAGGATATCCCAACCAAACCACCTATATTATGTGTGGCTTGGTGATACCTTGTGGAAGAGCCACCTAAATGGCTCAAGGTCCTCTTGTTGCAGTCCACAGGCACTCCTTGAGACCTCCTCCTCAGACCCAAGTCTCAGACAAGGACAAGGAAATTCCTGTTCTCATCTTCATGGACAAGGTCATACTTCCTACCAACTCCCCACCCTCCACTGCCTGACTTTCCATGCCACCCACAGATCTCTTCCTGCATTTCCTAGCCCCTTGTCTATCTCCATCTCTAAGCCCTTCCTAAGTCCCACTCACACCCACTCTGGTTCTAGATATCAAGGAAACCTTGAAGAGAGAGCCTCCACTTTTAGGAGAGTCCCCTCCTTACCTCTATGTCAAACCTCTTTCATGGGGCCCCAAGATGGGAGCCACAGGGTAGCCCCTTTCATGATCTATACCCCATTCTTGACCAGTGACTTCTATAACTGGAAGAATCACAATATTTCTTTCTCAGAGAAACCCAGGATTTAATTTCTCTCCTGGAGACTATTTTCTATTCCCATTACTCAACTTGGGATGATTGTCAAAAACTCCTACAGACCTCTTTACCTCATAGATATGAAAACATACCTTTAGTGAAGCCAAAGTCTTAACAAATCCTAAGACCATTGAGATCGTTTTGCCATTCAAGCACCCAGATTGGTACCTAACACAACAGCAGGCAAGAATTCCTTGAGGTCTTTCACCACACTCTCATAGAATGTTTCTAAGTGGCTGCCAGCTGACCTACAAATTTGTCAAAAGTTAAGTTATTCTGGGACCCAAGGAATCTCCCTTGGCCTACAATTTCCCTGGAATGCCACCTAGAAGCCTATTAGACTTATGCCTAGATAGATCCAGAAGCAGAAGAAAACAGGAGGGTCATAAATATTACCTTTGTGACCCAGTCTGCCCCTAATATACAAAAGAAACTCCAGAGACAGAGGCTTTGAAGGGGAAAACCTGCCTAAATTGATTGAAGTTTCAACACAAGTCTTTAATAACTGGGACACTCAAGATGACTGGCAGTTGGAACATGGCTTGAGCTATGGTGGCTGCCTTCCAGAAACTAGAGGGTCTATTCCCAGGTTCAGATTTCAAAGGCAATAGGCCATTGACAAAGGGCAAGAGAAGGCTGTCAGTGGGTGCCTATAAAGAAACTTATGTGTCAAATGCAAAGAATTATGGCATTGGAGGGAAAATGTCCTAAATGACCCAGCTCCAGCAAGACCTTGTCCCAGGGTTGGACAAGGACCAAGCAGGTCAGGGTCTAATCACTCCCCTCCTTGAGCTGGTGGTAACCTTGAAAGTGGGCAGGAAGCCAACTGATTTTCTGATAGACATGGGAACCCACTAGTCGGTGGTCTAGGAACCCTAGTCATGAGATGCACCTTGGTGCAAGGAGCAACCAGTTCTAAACAATACCCCTGGACAACAAAACAGCTTGTGAACCTTGAAAAAGGTACTGTTACACATTCTTTTCTGTTTATTCTTGAATGCCCCTACTCCCTCTTGGGAAGATACTTGTTATACAAACTTCATGCTCAAATAACCTTTAATGATGAGAACATTAATGTAAGATTTAAAAACAGGGCAGGCAACAGGGCAGAGATGTTTAGTCACCCTTTTCTTAGCTGAGGAATATGAACTGACACCTCCTCTGCACCCTGGTATCAGACTACCCTCCTAGCCATGATAACCTATTGGTCTGCTTTTGAAACAAGTTCCTCAAGGTTTGGGTCAAAGACAACCCCACTGGACTTGTCAAACACCAGATCCCAGTCCTCATCCAACTCAGAACTTTGGTGGAGTTCATACAGGTGTACGTGTATTTCATGAGCCTGGATGCCTGACAAGAAATCAAAATTCATATAAACAGATTGAGAAAACCAATATGTTTTGTCCTAGTACCTTGTATGTCTTCCCAGAACACTCCACTATTTCCTGTATGGAAACCAGGCACAGATGATTACCAGCCAGTACAAGATTTAAGGGAAGTTAACAAAAGGGTGGAGGATATTCACCTCACAGTTCCTGACCCATATACTCTGTTAAGTATGCTATCATCAGGCTGACATACATACACTGTCTTGGACTTAAATGATGGTTTTGGTGTTTTGTTTTGTTTTTTAAGTATACCTCTGGCTCTTAAAACTCAACCATAACCTGAAAACCTTGGGATGCCTGTGAGTCCAAGCTGGACTTGACATAGTCATAACTTTGGTCTATCTTGGTGCACTTTCTGGAGTAAAGAGACATTTGATCACATTTCCCCAGGAAAAAGTCACATGACAAAAGCTGACACTGATTGATAAGAAACCAGTAATGTACTTTGTATGACCTTCTTTGTGCACCATCCAATTGTCCTAGAAAAGTATGGCCACCCCTCCCCACATCAAAGAAGTCTACATTTCCAGCAAATGGAGACCACCACCACCATAACTGGATACAATGCAGAGATCAACAGATTGTTGGGAGCCCAACCTCAACAGGTACATCTACACACAGAGCCTGAATCTGTGGTTCAGGAAAAATCATGGAAGAGAGGGTAGAAAAACTGTCAGAGCCAGAAAACCAGGAAGCCTGATGTAAAACAGTCTGCCCTACAAATGGCTACATAAATAATAGCAGAACAATGATGATATCAATGGACACATTAATGTGGACCAGAAAAATTTTAGGAAGACCCAACCCTAGACAAAGAACTACAGGCAACTAATGCTTGCAGGGAAAAAGGGAATTGACCTCTCCTGTGGACGAGCTTTTTATTGGTTGTCCAGTGCTGAGTGATCAGCCCTGAAACAATACACACACACACAACAAAAATAGACTAAGCAAGTCTATTTTTATGAGATAATAAAAAAGAAGAGGAGGAGGAGGAGGAGGAAGAAGAGGCTATCGATGTAGGATAGAATATAGGAGGCATGTGAGTCCTTGTGCTCACAGATAAGCACTAGGGGAACCAGGAATGACAAACACGCAGGGTTGTGTCTTCAAAGGGGAAGATGTATAACCTGCTTTCTGCCCAGAAGGCTGGGGGAGGATGTGGTTAATAGCCTGGTGACCTTTGCACTGTGTGTGTGGCTGAGACCACACCAGATCCTCCTCAGATCTTTATCATGAGCTTTTGTTTTTTTTTTTTCTTTCTTCTTAGTCAATCTACAGAACCCATCTTTATGGATAGTGTCATATGTACTTTACAAAGAAGCTTGATGTACTTATGTCTTAAGCTTTATTGTGTACACAGGATTGAGTTAATTATCATCAGAAAATTTTCACAAAATTGTGCTGTGTTTAAATATGCCTAAAATAAATACTTGAGGTCAGACAAAGTTGAACCATGTTTGAGCTACTCAGTCATGATGAGCTGAACTACTGTCTCTCGCTGTAATACGTGTGGGGCTCAACTCTCAGAGGAGGCTAAATAGAAGCAGGAAGCAGGAGTTCGTTCAGCCATCTTATCCAAGGGACTGAGGCTGTAAGTGAGAGAATGAGAACCATGGGTTCTCTCAGTCCTCTGAGACAAGATAATTTATACAACTGAAATATATGTTGAGATCCAAAGTAGCAAAATATTCAGAGCAACAGCTCTGCAACTTTGTACAAGTGATTGTGAAATTCAATCCTTGGTTTGTGTTAGGTCTTAAACTCAGGACAAAAGGCTAACTGAGGTGCCTATTTCACATATCAAAGCAGACTGTGGCTGCCAGT
>JANHMN010000002.1:93236110-93281526 GCA_030674055.1 Rhabdomys pumilio | reverse complement strand
GTCCTAGAAGAGAATTCCAGTCCAGATCTTCCCCATCTCCTGCTTTTGTACAAGTTCACACTCATCAAAAGCAATGGCATAGCCACTGTCGTGTGACAGGAAAAACAACAGCCAAAGACTATAAATTCTGTCAGGTTCACGCCATATCAGAGAGTAACTATGAAAGCAATCAGGATGAAAAATGGGTTAAATCAATCCCCAGAAAGACCTATGTCTTAACATATTCAGTGAAGAAAATCACCAAGGGACCTGAAACTGAAAACACAAGGCTCTACAAACTCAGTACAAGCACAAAAGGCAGTCGTCCTAGAACACTGAAGGGTCTGCCAAGAAGCAGAATTCAAACCACCCAAACAAGCACTGTTTATTCCAAGAGACAACCTAAGAAATCCTCCCAGCCCAAATTCTTCCAAATGCTTTTTCATGGCCTAAAGCAGGAATTCCGAGGAACACAAAGAATTGTGACATTTACCAGACTGAAACTTGAGTACAAGATGAGGCCAAAAAATTTGTGGTCAATCAAAAAACTTACAAAGAGCCAAGGATTCAATAATGGGAGATAGCAAAGGAGCCAGGACACCAGTTGTGGGGCACAGGTCAACATTCTCAACCCCTAAGCAAGAGGACAAGTAGCAGGGAGCAAGTGAGCACTGTAGACAAGCTTAACAGCCCAAACAAGTGAGCCCTTTCCTACCCAGACCCTTGCAATTGCAGAAGATCCTGGTTTGTGGAAGAGATGTTTTTAACCAAGCCACGTCAGTCCCACAACCTTTGAACAGAGTTCGAAATGTCTACAGTAGAGCAAAGAAAGGCTGTAGTGGTGAAATATTTAATCTAGAGTTTAAAAACTTTTCTAAAGTAGGAGCCAAATTTCAGGCCCAAGAAGGAATTGTATCTAACCCACTCTTGAAATGAACCCTGCAGAGTCACTTTGGAAAGAAACCCATACACAAGGAAGAACAAGGCTTCTTCAGGGAGAGAACCCTATGTAATAAGCCATGTGAAAGGAACCATCACAGACTTCCACAGAGAACTCATTGGCGAAGTCTCTCTGAGAGGAGACATCACAGTTCTTGTAGAAGGCATAGCAGTTTCTGACAGAACACTTAGAAGTTTCTCTGAGAGGAGTCATCAAAGTCTCTTTAAGGGGAGAGGCCGCAGTTTCTCAAGAAGTCCTCACAGTCCCTCAAGGAGAAGAGCTCGCAGTCCCTCGAGGAGAAGTGCTGGCAGTTTCTCAAGGAGAAGTGCTCCCTGTTAGTATTCTGTCTAAACTCCACCTCTTTGGCAACAGCCAGGTAAGCCTGACCCACTATAAATGGGCTGCTTGCCCCCTCCTCGCTCTCTTACTCTTTTAATCTTTTACTCTCTTGATCTCTTGCCTCTAGCTTCTCTCTGTCCCCTCACTTCTCCCCTTTCACTTCCCCCTCTCTCCCTGTGGTCATGGGTCATGGCCAGCCTCTACTTCTCTGCTCCTCTACTTCTCTATTCTCTCTCTCTCTCTCTCTCTCTCTCTCTCTCTCTCTCTCTCTGCCTCTACTACCCTCCCAGCTCCCCTCCCCATGCCCTCAATAAACTCTATTCTATACTGTACTGGTATGTGACTGGTCCCTCAGGGGGAAGAGATGCCTCTGCATGGGCCTCCTCGACACACACCAACAGAACATACTCTCTTTATTTCTTTATCTTTTTACAAACACTTCAATCACAGTCCCTCGAGGAGAAGTCCTCACAGTCCCTCAGGGAGCAGTCCTCACAGGCACTCATGGAGGAGCCCTTGTAGTCCCTCAGGAAGGAACCTTCGAAGTCCCTCAGGGAGGAGCTCTCACAGGCACTCAGGGAGAAGCCCTTGTAGACCTCTGGAGAGAAGAGGACACAGTTCCTCTGTGAAGAAGAGTCTACTCAGTCTTTCTGGGCGGAGCCAACAAAGTCCCTCTTCTCTGAGATACCTCCTTCAAAAAGGAGCCATCTCAGTCTCACGTGGAGGTCACTGGGCAGCCACTCAGAAAGGAGCCATGGTAGTTTATCTAAAAGTGTTGGAATGTTGGATTCTAAGATCCAAACCAGGGGATGCATTCCCCAAGAATCACACATGGACAGAGGATTTGCTGCAACAACATGAGGTTTAATGATACTAGTGTACCTGGACTCTCTCACATTCTGGCAAGAGAGCCCCAAAGAAAGGCTGGGAGTAGTTCTTATACAGAGCACACGGGGGCAATCACAAAGGTTGACTCAGATTCCAGATTCACACATTACCTTCTTCCATTTGCCCAGGTTTATTACATTAAGGGTCTTGCTTCCTGACCATCTTCCATCCCGGAATGCTCAGTGCTCTGGGCCTTCCCCACCTACAGGTGGGTCCCCTTCCCTATGATCTGAGGAATGTTAATCAGCCTCTCCCTCTTCTGAATGTTAATCCAGAAAGTGTCCTCTGACTAAGGAATGCGCCCCTCCTGAGATGTGTCCTGGGACACTGGGATTCTTTTAATCTTAAATATAAATGAGACCTGAAAGTCCTACATTCCCCCCTTTTTCTTGCAGGTGATTTCAATCCTGGAATCACAAGCTGTCATTTACCCTAAGCCCCACCCTCTAAGGCTGCATCTGGGACATGGTTTAGATTCAAAAGTCTCTTATCTCTGACATTTGGGTAGTCTCTACCCCTGTGCCTCTAGGGTGAGGATATCTCAGGAGTCAAGGCCTGCTGCTCTTTGGCCTTGCAGAACAGCAGGTGATCTTGAGCTTGAGGGAGTTGCTCAGGTGTCTGGCTGCTCTCCAGTTGGCATCAGGCACAGGTGCTGGTCTGAGTTATGTGAAGTGAGGAAGTTACTCCATCAGCGGAGGTCGGGAAGGTCAACAGCTCCAGGAACAGCCTTTTATTAGCCTGAAAAGTAATTTCTTGGGGGGAGGTGAGTCAAGAGCTGGAGTCAAGGGAGTTGGGGTCCCACACAAGAGGGGCATTCCGGGTTTGGAACAGAGACAGGAAAAGGGACACCCCCCAGCCAGCGCCAGTTTCCAAAGGAAATTTAGTTAAGGTATTTTTTTAGGGTTCTGTTCCTTCTTTCTACCTGCTCTGAGCTCTGGGGACAGTACAAACAGTGGAGCTTCCAATTAGTCCCCAATATCTCTGATAATTTCTGACTTACCTTAGAAACAAAAGCAAGATTGTTATGTGATCTAATTATCTCTGGCACTTGAAACTTTGGGAAGATTTCTTCTAATATCTTACTATCTCTCTGGTCCAGAACCTGAGGTTCATTATACACCTCAGATCTCTGGACTGCTTGAATATGCTTATTTTTCAAGAGTCTATCTGTGCATTTAGCCTAGTAAGTCTTTTGTTTGTTTTCTGGGGAGTATAGTTTTCTCTTCTTGTGTGCACCATTGCCCCTTTTTCTCTAGGTAATAGTTGGCAGGGTGGCTAGCAATCTGAGTCCTTTCTTTTTTCTGTGTGTTTAAGTGAGGTCATCTCTTAATCTAGTCTCAATTTCCAGTGAGTGTCTCTTGTAGGCCCATAACCGGGATAGGCTCCTGTATAGTCATTTTTTAAGCCACTTGATCTGTCTGGTTATTGCCTCGGGCCACTGAGTCTCCTCCCTTCTGGTGTCCTGGGCAATGAATACTCACAGTTGTTGGCTTCATCAGGGCATCCAAGAGATCTAAGATTTTTTCTGATGTGAGCAGTCCTCTCTCTTGGTATATAGCCCTGTGAACATGGGGCTGTGGCAAAGGCATACCTGCTGTCCATGCAGATGTTGATTTTCCTGGCAGCCCCAAGTTCTAAGGCTGCTTTCTGTACTGATGAACTCGGGAGTGAGGAGTAGTTCAGCCCAGATGACATTTGTGACGTTTGTCTCTGACCAGCATGGAGAAAACTGCAGCAGGTTGTCTCGGCTCCCGGCAGGGGTCAGTAGGAGAAGCCTTTCCTCTACCCATGCGTTCTCCTTTTGGGCCAGTTGCAGCCCGTTGAGTAGGAGTGTATTTGGGCCCCCATCCTGGGGAGTAAGTCTCAACCCAACAGAGGGTAGGGACAGTCTGGGATGACCATAAATGAATGGGATTCCCAGCCCATCTCTTGGTCCACCAATTTTTGGGTAGTCCATGAATATATTTTGGTATCAGTGGCTCTTTGGAACCAAGATCTTTTCTTGGAAACGGGGCCATTGGCTTGGAGGAGGACTGAGTGTTGAGTCTCTGTGTCTTCCAAGAGTTGGGTGGGTCCAAGCCCCATCTATCCCAATCACTGTCTTCACACAGAGCTAATACATTTGCCATTTGGGGGTGTTTTTCTCTAGGCCTAGGATTTCCTGACCCTGGCTTCTATTTGTTAGGGCACTCTCAGGCTCAGCAGCTGGCTCCTTTACTTGCAATGTGCACACTGGTCTTTTTCAAGGAGTTTTCTATTTTCCTTTGATTGGACTCTCTCTCTTCTGCTTTCTCTTAACTACTATAGCCAAGCTTTTCTGTAAATTCCTTTTCTGTCACCTTTCTTTTTCCTCATCTCTCTTTTATCTTCTTTCTTTCTTTCTTTCTTTCTTTCTTTCTTTCTTTCTCTTTCTCTGTTCTTTTTCTTTCTCCCTGATATGGTAGACTTCCTCAGCAACTTACACTAAACCTTTTAATGACTTATCTTGTAGTCCCTCTAGCCTCTGAAGCTTTTTTTTCTGGTATCTAATAGCCTTGCCTATAGTGACAGAATGTCTCTGTGAGCTAGTCTAGAAAGGCTGTGGGCAACTCATCAGATCCCTGCTTAACTTCACGTGCCTTGGTCAAAATTAGTGGGGTTTCATGTAGCTCTCTCAAGACCTGCCAATGGAATCTGGCATGGGCTTTCAGGTACCCCTTACCTTCTGCCACATGAAGGTCTCAGTCCAACCTGGTCAGAAGTAACCCACTGTTGACCATAGCCTGGTCAATTGATGGTGTCCCCATGTCTGAGGGAACATTCTTTCCTTTTGGTATCTTCTCTTGCTCTTTAGTCCTGAAGAGTGCTCCTGACGGCCAGAACCAACAAGGGTCTTGGGGAAGAAAGGCTTTTATGAGGGGGAAGGGTGTTGCTCTACTAGATTCATCTAGGTGACTATATTAGGCACTTGGTCTGGGTGCCCAAGGGATCCTGGCCTATCTATTGCTTTGATCACCTGTTTTGTGCTTGCCCTTGGTCTGATATAAACAATCAGATTCTGACAAGGAAGGAAGTTAGAGGAAGCTTGTGAGAACCCACCCTATTAATAAAGGCATATTTTATACAGTGTTTCTAGAGCATAATTAACAGTGAACGGTTCTCATGTTAGTTTGACATCTAGAACTAAGAGATGTTTCTGTTTGCTGTTTGGTGTGTAGAGACCAGTGCTATGCATGTACTGCATGTGTGCACAGTGCCTCTCTCTAACTAGTCAGCTGAAGAACATATCCCCAGTGTGGCATGGAACTTTAAGGGCTCCAGGAAAATACCAGTGTATCATACCTGGAACTTGACTTTCTCAAATAGCTCTTTATATATATTTTTCTCTGAGACTCCCATTACAACTAAAAATTGATAGTGGTCCTGCTAATACTAGTAAACACTTGAAAGAATTTTGCAATTTATAAAATATTAATCATGTTATTTAAAGCCCTTACAATCCACAGGGTCAACCTATTGTGGAACAATACCACCAAATACTTAAGTGACAATTTTTTTGTGTGTACATATATGTGTGTGTGTGTGTGTGTGTGTGTGTGTGTGTGTGTGTATACACACATATATATGTATATATAAATAAAAATTCCCATATACTATGCTACATTTAGATATGCTAACTTTAAATTTTTTACCTTAAAGAATAATACTTCTTTAAAATTCATTTTATTTCATTTTTATTTATTGGTGGTTTGTCTGTATGTCTGTATGAGGGAGTTACAGACATTTGTGAGCTACCATGCAGGTGCTGGGAATTGAACCCAGGTCCTCTGGAAGAGCAATCAGTGCTTTTAATTGCTGAGCCATCTCTCCAGCCCCAGAAATAATGCTTTTTCTGTTGTCCCAAAGCATTTTACTTTAAAGGAACCATGACTTAAAGTATATGTTAAATAGGAAGATCTAGAAACTAATCAATAGAAAGAGCTCAATATTCATTTAATATCAGGCAAGATTATGGTTGTGGTTCTCCAGAAAATGAATAAAGTCCCATATGTCTCCCATTCTGATGCATCCAACCAGGACAGCATTCTGAAAACCACTAGACAAATGAACCCACTAAGAGGAGACATCTCAAAAGTAACAGTAGGCCAGACTCTTGGGGAAACATCAAGACTTTAACTTCTCAAGCCTAAACTTTGGGGAAACAACATGGACACAATACTATTGACCCCCAAATTATGCTATTATGTTTGATGGACATAGCACCCATTAATTCTCAGCATGCCAATGCAGAATCCAAATGCCTTTTGTCAGGGAGGACAAAAGGTACACCTGTAATAGGAGACAATATGATATTGTTTTACTATGCTAAGAATTGGTTTTAGGGTTTTTTATCGCCATTTCAGAAATACAAAGAAAAGTCTCAAAGATAGCCTATATGATTAGTAAACTACTGATATTACAGCAAAACTATTAACAGAAATTAATCAAGACATGGTGAATTGAGAATCATGGTTTAACAAAATAGAACCATTATAAATTGTTTGTTGTTCAAGAATAATTGTGCTCACAGGTAAGCACCTGGGGGAACCAGGAACACTAAACACACAGGGAGTAGAGGCAATTTGTAATCTGGTGACCTTTGCACTATCTGTGTGGCTCAGTCTACACAAGATCCTTCCCCGGACCCTTATCATGAATTTGGTTTTTTTTCAATCTATAGAACTTATTTTTATAGAAGATATCACATGCACTTTACAAAGAGTTTCAATGTAGTCACGTTCTAGGCTTTACTTTGCACATGAATTAAGTTAATTTCACCAAATTGTGCTGTGCTGTTTAAGCCTAAATATAAACTATTTGGGGTCAGACTCTTGAATTTTGAACCAGTACTTGCTCCTGAATCATGTTGAACTGAACCGACTTCTTATCTCTGACCAATTGTGACCTTTCTGGCCTTGTTGGTTGCAGAGACCACACAAGGGGGGAGCATGGAAAGGGTTGGAGGAAGAGTACCTGGAAGGAGCTGGAGGGAGAAAAAAATGGGGAAAGTGAAATAATTCTATTTCAATTACAATGCATTTAAGGGGCTGGAGAGATGGCTCAGCTGTTAAGAGCACGTGTTGCTCTTGCCAAGAATCTAGGTCCAGTTCTCAGCAACTGTTCTTCTCACTTCCACAGGCACCAAATACGTGTGTACTGTAAATACATGCATGTATGCTATAAATACTCACAAATGTACTGCAGATACATACATGTGTGCTATAAATACATACATATATGCTATAAACACATACATGTGTGCTGTGACTACAAACATGCAGGCAAAACACTCACACATTAAGTAAACAAGCCCAATAAAAAAGTTACTATAGAAACAAATTGCAAAGAGCAAGCCTGAAAGGGGGCAGAGACCAGTAGCCAATCAGGTCAGGATATAGACATTATTATGGTTTGAATATGGCTTGTTTCCTGAAAGTTTATGCTCTAGAAACTTGATTCCCCTAATCTAAAGAAGCTAACAGGGAATAAGGCTCTGAAGAGGTAGAATCTAAAGGTAGTTAATAGAAATGACCCTAGTTGGAAAGGATTGATGCTAAGTCTTAAGGAGTGGGTTGGGTCTCATGGTAATGGTTGTTTTGAAGGCTGAGCTGGGCTTCTCCAGTGTCATCCTCTCTTACCACGTGACTCTAGAACCATCTCATATGTTTGTACTATGTGATGCCATATGCCATGTAGGGACATAGGGAGGGGCCCTCAACAGATACCCATTGTGCCCTAGCTACATGAATCATGAAACAATAAATAAACCTCATGTATATGTATGTATATGTATGTGTAGATGTATATAAAATTCAGTATTAGGTATTTTGTTGTAAAACACAAACCAGATGGGGACAAATGTTTGTCTGTTTCTGTAGCTTTAACGATGCTCTCACATCTTTGTCTATGTTCAAACATGCTTGGGATGTAATTCCATTTTTGTTTTGATTTATCACTGTCTTATCTGAATTTGTTAGAAGAATGCCTTGGCTGACCTCTGAGTGCCTTGTCAGGTCCTGGTTGCACTTTTTCTTCTAATGGAAGAAGCAATTTTTATACATCCTATCTCCCTAGAAGTCATTCTGAAATCCTGACCTATGGGAACAGTCTGTTGTGTTTCCTCAAGTAGTCAGTAGAACAACTTGCATACAAGACACTCTGTGAGTGCTTAGAGAACTCAGTGGAACCTGGTGGAGCTGTGTTTCTGCTGAGGTAGTTTGTATTTTCAAGATTTAAGAACACTTGTAAAAAATTATTCAATTCATTAATGAAGGAACCAGTTTGACGGTCAGAGCTCAGTCAGCAGCACTGAGGAGCTGGGCTTATAGGTGTACCTTTATCTTGAGCATTGCTTTTTAGTCAATAAAACCCATCCTTAAGGGAGATGTCATGTGTGCTTTATAGCCTGCTGATATCTATGTTATCCTGGTCAGAGACCATGCCAGATCCTTAAGCTATAGTGTAATCCGCGAGATATCCCCGCCAGCAGGAACTCACGCGAACACACAGGATTCTTCAGCAACACGTGTTTATTTCCCATGCATGAAGGAGAGAGAGAGAGAGAGAGAATTGAACCTGGCTCCACCTTATATACCCTTTGGGGTGGACAATTTTGATTGGCTGCTTGCTCAAATTCCCAGGTTCCCCTGCCACTGTACATGCGCAGTTTTTACTAGTCCAATGGCGGATGTGACGTCCAAGCTGGGTGGTGCTAGGCATTCCCAAGTCGCTGCGCATGCGCGGTTTTGTTATTTCACGCACGTCAGGTGTCAGCATGGACAGCTTCCCACACTATAGAACCCATCTTCATGGTAAAGGTCACATGTACTTTGCAAAAGAGTTTCAATGTAGTCATGCCTTAAGCTTTATTGTACATATGGGATTGTGATAATTGTTACCAAGAAACTTTTTTTTTTTCAAATTTGTGCTGTACTTAAATATGTATAAATTAAACTGCCTGGTGTCAGACTCAAGATGTTTGAATCAGCTGGGCTAACCATATTATGATAGAGTTGATTTCCTTCTTGCCCCTTATTTTTTTTGTGTGTGTGTATGTATGTGTACATGTATGTGCATGTGTGTGTGTGCATGTATACGTGTGTGTGTGTGTGTGTGTGTGTGTGTGTGTATTTCTATGTGTGAGTACAGGTGTGCTTATGCCATAGTGTGCTTGTGGAAGTCCAAGAACAATCTCTTGCCTTATGCCTTGTGTAAGACAGGTTTATTTGCTATTCAAAACTGCTTGTGCCAGTCTAGCTGGCCTGTGAGATCCTGAGGATCCTCTGCCCTTCATCTCCTCATAGAAGCACTAGGATTTTCCGGGTTGGAGAGAGGAAGAGGGAAGAAAAAAAAAAAAAGGTATCTGAGCACTGAGCAGATCCCAGGAAGCAGCTCTGCACCCAATCTCACAGAACCCAGAGGAAGCCAGGCTCCCAGTGTTAGTATTCTGTCTAAACTCCACCTCTACAGTTACCTGGCAACAGCCAGCTAGGCCTGGCCCACCATAAAAGGGGCTGCTTGCCCCCTCCTCTCTCTCTCTCTCTCTCTCTCTCTCTCTCTCTCTCTCTCTTTCTCTCTTTCTTGCCTCTAGCTTCTCTCTGTTCCCTCACCCCTATCCTACCCCTTTCCACTCTCTCCATGTGGTCATGGCCGGCCTCTACTCCTCTGCTTTTCTACTCTCCCTCTCCCTCTCTCTCTCCCTCTACTACCCTCCTGGCTCCCATCCCCATGCCCTGAATAAACTCTATTCTATACTATACCAGTGTGTGGCTGGTCCCTCAGAGGGCAGAGATGCTTCTGCATGGGCCTGCTGAAACATGCCCTTCCCCCATACCTCTTCACACACACACAGAACATACTCTCTTTATCTCTTTATCTTTTTATAAACACATCATTGGTGCTAAGACTTGGATATAGAAATCTGCAGGTTTGCATTAGGCCAGCTACCAAAGGATATCCATGCACACTAGCCTAGCCTAGAACTGGTAAGCTCCCCCATCCCCCACTGGTCAAAGTAACCATCCACATGGTCCCAGGAAAGATTTCTTGAATCGAAGCTAACCCTGTCCTTCCCTGACCCTTGTTCTAGGACTCCCCCTTGGATGAGACATTTCCCCTCTCCTCTTGAGACAGTTTCTTTCTCGAAGAAACCACAAAGGGAGACTACCCTGGGGATAGTAAACCTAGGAAAGAAATCAGGAGTCATAGACACAAGCATCACCAACAGAATACAAGAGATAGAAGAGAGAATCTCAGGTGCAGAAGATACCATAGAAAATATTGACACAACTGTCAAAAAAAAAAAAAAAAAAAAGCAAAATGCAAAAAGTTCTTAATACAAAACATCCAGGAAAACCAGGACACAATGAGAAGACCAAACCTAAGGATAATAGGTATAGATGAGAGTGAAGATTCCCAACTTAAAGTGCCAGTAAATATCTTCAACAAAGTTATAGAAGGAAACTTCCCTAACCTAAAGAAAGAGATGCCCATAAACATACAAGAAGCCTACAGAACGCCAAATAGACTAGACCAGAAAAAGAAATACCTCACGTCACTTAATAATCAAAACACCAAATGCACAAAACAAAGAAAGAATATTAAATGCAGTAAGGGAAAAAGGCCAAGTAATGTATAAAGGCAGACCTATCAAAATTACACCAGACTTCTCACCAGATACTATAAAAGTGAGAAGATCCTGGACAGATGTTATACAGACTCTAAGAGAACACAAATGCCAGCCCGGGCTTCTACACCCAGCAAAATTCTCAATTACTATAGATGAGGAAACCAAGATATTCCATGACAAAACCAAATTTACATAATATCTTTCCACAAACCCAGCACTGAAAAGGATAACAGCAGGAAAAATGTTGCAAACCGCTCTGCCCCACACTTGAGGGCCAAAATGTCGGGGGACCACTCTATCAGTGTTGGAACCCGCACTGCCAAAAGCCTTGGGGGCTAAACTGTTAGAGCCCACACTGCTCCAGGCTGCTCCAGTCCGTGGGTCGGGTTGGGGTTCAGCAAGAGAGAGAGTGAGGACAGACACAAGGAATAGAGACCAGGCAGTGTGATTCAATCCTGTTTATTCTTCAGTCTCTCTTCTCTCCAAGTCTCTAGTTCCCAGTACCAAGTCTCAGGTCCTAATCCTAGTTCCAGTTACTAGTCTTTCCCAGTTCCAAGTTCTCTTCCAAGTGCCTTTCTCTAGTACAAGTGTCTAATAATTTCTTCTGTCTGCCTCTCGCCTTTTATATGTCTCACTTCTAAACCACGCCTTTAAGTCACACCCTTAGGTCTTATCTCTAAATCACACCTTTAAGTCTCACACACCCAAGGGAAAATCCTGGGTATCTAAAACAAGATGTTATCAGAGTGTGCTCAGCTGTTGTAGGCTATTGTAAATAAGTCTCTTGTCAGGGTATATGGCTCAAGATGGCTGCAAGGATGATAGCCGCCTTCTGTCTGCTCACCACAGGAAAGATCCAATACAAGGAGGGAAATTATATCCTAGAAAGAACAAGAAAGCAATCCTCTTCCAACAAATCCAAAAGAAGATAGCCATACAAACAATGCCACCACTAATAACAAAAATAACAGGAAGCAACAATCTCCTCTCCTTAATATCTCTTAACATTAATGAACTCAATTCCCCAATAAAAAGACATAGGCTAACAGACTGAATACTTAAGCAGGACCCAGCATTTTTCTGCTTACAGGAAACCCACCTCAGTGACAAAAACAGACACTACCTTAGAGTAAAAAGCTGGAAAACAATATTTTGATCAAATGGTCCTAAGAAACAAGCTGGAATAGCCATTCTAAAACCTCTAGCCTGAGAACACAAGAGAGGAACTCATGGCTCCACCAGTATAGGTAGTTGAGGGTGGCCTTAACAGGCATCAGTGGAAGTGGAAGGCTTTGGTGCCTGAAAGTTTGGATTCCCTAGTGTTGGGGAATTCGAGAGCAGGGAGGCAGGAATGGGAGGATGGTGGGAGCACACCCTCATAGTAATTGGAGAAAGGGGAATGGTGGGATAAGGCGTTTTGGAAAGGAATGAGAAAGGAGACATCATTGAAAGGTAAATAAATAAAATATCTAATTAAAAAAACAGATAATAGGTTTGGCAATAGTAGTTGAGCAGTCAAGACTATTTGTCAACAATTTATTATGGGGATTTTGTATAATCCTCAAGGACAGGGTATTGTGGAAGAGGCCCATGGAACTTTAAAAAGATTGGTGAGACATACTGCTGCTGAGACAAAGAATGATGCCGACCTTTAAGCTTGCTGAGTGCCCTGACAAGGGTGACTGGGGAGCTGTATTGGACATATATTCCTGACTCACCTTTCCTTGACTATATCCCAGATGGGACAAGCTGCGTTGCCTCAAGATTTTAGACCTTGTGGGATAGAGAATCGAAAAGAGAAATTATGTCTCTTGTATTCTTCTTAAAAATGCCCAGCTATTAGGACTCAGTCATGTACTGGTCTAGAAATAAATCCAATCTGGGAAATAACAGTCTACTTTTAGAAGACTGGATCTGGACTTTGTCAGAGACATATTTGGGAGTTAGCTGTAGCTCGCTATTCCATGAGTTCATAGTAAGTTCAAAGTAATAGTTCATACTATGAACTGATGGAATTTAAATGTTTAGAAAACCATGAAATCAATTGTCCTGCTGTAACTCCCTCTTGTGTAACATATTATCTGCAAGATAATTTTTTTCTTACATAGAGAACTTTTGTCTGAAAAGATATAAAAGCTGAGAGCAAAAATAAAGTGTGGGAGCCAGTTCTGTGGAGCCCTGCTCCATCTACCAAATTCATGTATATAAATGTATATATGTTTATATGTATGTATGTGTGTGTATGTACATAGGCATGTGTATATGTGTGTAGGTATGTGTGTATATATGAATGTGCATATGTGAAATTGATGAAACTTGTGGGTTAGAGTGCCTTTCTGCTTTATCATGGTGTGTGTGTGTGTGTGTGTGTGTTTGTGTGTGTGTGCATGACATTTTCTTTCTTGCTAAATCACAGAATTAATGAGCTTCAAGACTCTTGCCAGCTTGCCATGCCCCTAAGTTAAAGAGTTGAGAGCTTCTCACCACCAGGCAAAATAGTTAAATTCCTCCTTTTTCTAATCCCCTGCTGGTATCAGCAGGAATTAAATGCCAGAAGCAATCAATCTGACCCCTTAAGAGTTAAAAGAGTTCAGAGATTCTTGCCAGTCACAGGGAGTGCTGGCCCCATTGAATCAAGCTTTGTTCCCTCAGAGAAAACCTTGCTGAAGGATTACTCTAATGGCACTGGCTGCCACAGGCACTTACCTAGAAGCACTGTACCCCATCCCTCACAGCTCCCACATTCCCTTACAGTAAGTTCTACCATGAGCTGCCTAATTGTTTATGTTAATATTTTATTTTAAACCCACACTATCCATATTGATGCTTGCACCATTATAGACTTTGATTTTTATATATTGTCATCTTCACACAAGTCTTTTACCAACCATGCTTTTTGTTCTTGTGAGTTTGAATGTGCACATGCATGTGGAGGCCAGGGGGGAACCTCAGTGTCCTTCCTCAGATGCCACCTACCTTATTTTATGAAACAGGCTCTCTCATTGCCCTGTATCTCACTGATTAAGCTAGGCTGGCTGGCTGGTAAACCTTAGGGGTCCTCTTGTCTGAACCTCCCAGGGCTAGAATTATAGACATGAATTGCCACTACCACCACCACCATTCACCTCTTTTTATGTAGCTTCTGGGGATTCTCATAGTCATAGGTTCTCATGTTTCATGTTCTCCTCAGTACATCCTTTGTTTGTGAGATGTACTGTGTGCATGCATGTTGCTGATGCTGATGCATGGCTATATATTATTTCCACATATAACTAGGCCACAAAACAATTTGTGCTTTCTACCTCTGATAAGATTTGAGCTGCTTCTGGGTTTGTTTTGGGTGTTCTATTGCAAACAAGACTCTTATGAGCATTGTGGCATCTTTGTCTGCTGCTCACATGTAAGAATTTTTGTGCTACCCCATGTGTTTTTCTATCTTTATTTCTTGATGTGATATAGCAATATGTGTTTCAAAGCAGCAACAACAAAATCAAAGCATTGAGTTTGGGATATAGCTCAGTGGTAGAACACTCACCCGGCATGTTCGAGATCCTAGTGCAAAGACTGGAGAGTTGTTCTTGTGGGTTTATGTGTAGGAAGAGGGTCTTACTAAATAGACCTGGCTGATCTTCAACTCACCATCCTTTTGCCTCTGCCTCCCAAATGCTGTGATAACAAATGTATTCCAACACACTGAGCTCCTAGACAATTTTCTGTGAGACGTTTGACCTTTTAACCTTGTGCTGTATCCCACCCTGTGTCAAGGCTCCAGGCCTGAGCTCTCTTCATCTGACCTAAACTCACCCCAGAGCCCCTAAAACATTCAGAAATTCCTCAGAGGAGCTAGGCATGAGGGCAAAAATATACTCCAGTGATCCTGGCACTCAGGAAGTTGGAGCAGGAGGACCATGTGTTTGAGGCCATCCTGAACTACATAAGAAGACTCAATCTTAAAACAAACAAAATGAGAATAGAAATCTAGGTAACTTGTGGTCTGCCTTCTCTCTTGCTCCTCCATCCACTCCTGTTCTCTCCAGGGACTGTTCCTCAGTCCTCCTACTGCTCCTCCAGTTCTTTCATCTTTTGTCCAAATGAGATGCTTTTTAGGTCATCTGTAATTAAGGGTATCTCTCCATGTGGGGCAAGTGGACCATGCCACCAGACAGAAGAACTGGTAAGGTCGAGTGAGCTCAGACTTCATGAATCTCAGAGCTGAGGATGGTAGGAGTAGAGCCATTCACTGCCTACCTCTACCTGCTCTACACGGAACCATGACACACACACACACACACACACACACACACACACACACGCACGCACGCACCCACGCACGCACGCACGCACGCACGCACGCATGCACGCGCACATACACACACACCGAGTTCTCAAAAGGCAGGATGCAGCCCAGCATTTTCAAACTTGGCTCAAGCACCAGTGATCTATTCTGGGATATACTATTTAAAAGTAAAGTGCAGCAGGGCAGAGTGTGGCTGAGACATGTTACATAAATACTCTGTATTTTGTTTTGCTCTCAACTTGAAGCTCCTAACAGGTTAAAGGGAAGAGAAAGACACAGATTTTTAATTAAAAGAATGATATAGTTTGGGCACAGTGGTAAAGTTAGACTGGTTCAATTTTAAAACAGGGTCTCATGTAGCCCAGACTGGTCTTCAGGCTTATGTAGCCAAGGATAACCTTGAACTTCTGATCTATCCGTGAGTGCTAGGATTACTTGCCTGTAGTGTGAGGAATGAACCCAGGACTTCCTTTATAACTAGGCAAGCGCTCACTCTACTACTCAGCCCTACAGATTTATTAGAGCTACATCCAAAGGCAGCCCATCTTCAGAAACTCTTGGGACAGCCCCTCCACCTAAGCTTCTCCCAGGGGAGGCGCTTTCAGAGAGGAATCCAAAGGAGGGGAAACCATCATGGTACCTCACCCTCCCTCAGAGCATAGTGCCAGGGATTAAAGGAAAGAGCCACCCATTTTCATATGTGCCTTTCTATTTTGCCCTTAGCTATAGCACTGCTAGGGAGACATAACTGTCCCCTTTGTACAAATGGAGAAACTGAGGCTCCATCAGGGCAAATATTTGTTCTATGCCACACAGTTGGTAATAATAGATACTAGACCTAAAACCATTGATTTGTCCCTTGTAAGAGAGCCCAGGTCGTATCGCTATCAGCTATTTATCAGAGACTATGCAAGCCTAGGCATAGTGACTTAACCTCTCTATGTCCCCGTTTCTTATCTATAAAATGAGTATAAGACATCATCTACCTCCAGAGCTGTGAGGATCAATACATCAACACACAGGGAATCATTATCTGCCTCCAAAGCTGTGAGGATCAATACATCAATATACAGGGAATCTTCCCAAGCCTAGCTGCTGTCTACAGTATGTGAATCTGCTGTCTCTCTTGGGATCTTGGTCAGGTTCCTGGGACTTGAACTTTTCCTCAAACATTATGCTTCTTAATGACATGGTTCTAGGATTCAAGTACAACTTTGGAAATATTAGAATTCCAGGACCTGAGGTATATCCTGAGATATACCCTCCACACAGTTATCTTCATTGCCTGGTGCAGTTCTGACTCAGGCTGATTAAATGCTGCAAATGCCTGGAGCAAGCTGAGAGGGAGGCCACACATCCCCTTAATGAAAATCCAACCAGCAGGTGGAGCATAGAGATAACCAGCACACCCCACTGGGAGGCTGAAGATACTTAATTTTCTGGAACTCAGAGAAACAGTAGAAACGAGGAGGGATATGAGACAAAGGGAAGCTAAGCCAGGCAGCCAAGCTGCAGGAGTTATTACAAGCTAATGATCTGATTGATCCTTGGCTGGGATGAAATGAAAGACAATGAGCCTGAGATTGTAGCAGCAGGACAGGAAGGGAGGGACAAGACTGTCCAGGAGGAGAACAGACTCAGCATTAGCCTCCAGCTGCTTGCTGGATGCTGTAGTGGGGGGTGGAAGGGTATGGGAGGGTTGTGAGACCCAGGGGCTCTGTGACTTCTTCTAAGAAACTTCATAAAGATAAACAAACCTCAGCAAAGAGATCTCAAAATGCCATTTTGTAAGTTCAGAGCCAGAGGGCAAGCTAGAGGAAAGACACACTAGGTATTCAGATTGGGAAACACAGCACTGAGGGCTCCTTTATGACCAGGCTATGTACCTGACCATAGCATTTAATCTGACTGGCAAATAACTTGATTTCATTGGCCTGGTTGTCTTGATATATCTTTTTATTAGGAAGCGCTTAGTGTGAGCTAGGGTCCAGTCCATGGGGAGACTCAAAAAAATATCAATATTGTGAGTGTCATAGTTATTTTTCCTGTTAGAATACAATAGCTAACAAAGAGCAGTTGAAGAGTGGAAGGACCCATTTGGGCTTGCGATTTGTGGGTGCATTCCATCATATGGCATCAGGAACCTGAGTCAGTTGGACATATCACATCTACCATCAGGAAGCAGAGAGATGAGTATTGTTACCCAAATGGCTTTTTCCTGTCTCCTTTTTTCATTCAGTTTGTGTTTCCTGCCCAATGAGTGACCATTGGTGGAGCAATGGTCACTCCACCTCAGTTAAACCCCTGCAGAAACTCCCTCATATATACCCAGAGCTGTGTCCCCTGGGTGTTTCTAAATCCATTCCAGTTGGCAATCAAAATGAACCATTACAGAGGTCCCTAGGAATCTGTGCAGAAACAAGGGTCCAGAGAAAGCTCCTAGTGGTCTAGCTTTACTAACTTAGGGCTTAGGATTTGTCGTAATTCTGTATTATGGATCTACAATCTCTCCCACAGACCCGTGTATTAAAGGATTAGTTCCAAGCATGAAGCTGTTAGAAGGTGGTGGAGCCTAGTAAGAGAAAGTTAGGTCTTGAGGGGAATTCTTTCATAAAGGATTATAAGACCCCATCTCTTCTTCCTCCCTTTCCAAGGTATTCTGCTTCATCCAGGCTCACAGCAATGAGGTCAACTGATCACAGACCTGAAACAATGAGTCCAGAGAACCCTTTGTTTATGAATTTACTATCCTAGTTGTTTCTTATCAGAGTAGAAAGCTGGCTAGCACAGTTTCTTTTTTAATTTTTTTTTTTGGATATTTTATTTATTTACATTTCAGATGTTCCCCTTTCCCCATTTCTCTTCCCTAGAACCTCCTATCCCATCCTCCCTCCTCTTTTTTGCTTTTTTGCTTTATACCATTTTACTTACATGCATATATTAAGGTCAGTTCTAGGTTGAGGGTCTAGCAATGCAATAGATGCAAATAGTCAAGGACCAAGCAACACAATAAACACAAATAGTAAAGAACAAGCAAGTCATTAAACTCAATTACATGAACACTCCTGTAATCACTGTTTCTAAGGGCTTATCAGGATGATAAAAATATCTGAGCCTACTTCCCTGTCCTAGCCCAAAGTCATTTTTATGTCTAAAATCTACTTCCTTGTTCTAGCCTAATATTTAGATTACTACCTGAAATTACTTCTTTGTTCTAGCCTAATGTCAGATTCCTGCTTGAAGCCTACTTCCTTGTCCTTGGCCAATGTCATATTCCTACCAAGCAGCCATTTCTTTGTCCTTGGCCCATGTCAGATTCTTGCCAAGTAGCCCCAAAGGCTCTCCGCCTCTCCCCTTTTTTATTTCATTAACAAGACTGAGCCTGCCTTATGTCATTCGGACAAGAATGTCTTTCTTACCCATCATGGAATATGCATTATCCAAAGTTATAATGACTCTTGTATTGTTCTTAAATGTGACCAGTTATTCAGACTAACTCATGGACTGGTCTAGAAATCAATTCAATATTGGAAATAACAGTCTTCATTTGGAAGTCTGGTCCTGGATATTTTCAGAGACATATTTGGAAGTTAGCTGCAGTTTTCTATGATGTTAGGATAGCAAGAGATAAAGTTGGGGCAGGATCTGGATTTCAAACAGGTGTTGGCACATGTGTTAAGGCTCTTTTCATTGTCAAGTTAAAATTACTTTTGTTTCTTCTACAGTATTTAATGTAAGTTGCATTGATTGTACACCTTCTAGTTGTGTTTGTGTTTTGAAATCTGGCATATCAGTTACAGAGGTCTATCAACCAACTTTTGTTTTAGTGCCCTGAGTATTAAAGAACCTTGGTTTTCTAAAAAATAGCTTGTGAGTACTGGAAAAAGTGAGTCAGGCTTAAAGCAGAAGTAAGAAAGTAGTGGGATTATTGCTGGTATAACAGCTTTAACTGTATTAATTGCTAGCACCACTGCCTCTGCAATGGCTTTGACACAAGAAGTTAAGACAGCTACTTTTGTTAACCATTTAGAAAAAAAAAATGTTAATAATGTGTTGAATATACAAGAAGATTTAGATAGGCATTTGGAACAATGGATTGATGCTCTTTATCCTATTCAAATTATTGGAAGAAGGTTCAGAATTTAAAGGTAAAGAGCCATCTCAAGTGTTATGCCAAATATCATTGGATTCATGTTAGTTCTAAAATTTACAGTGGTAGTCATTATAATTAGGAAGAAGTTTAAAGACACTTGCAGTATATTTGGCATAATTCTAACACCTCTCTGGATGTTTTAACTTTACATACTGAGCTTATGAATTTAAAGAATGCTGCTCTGCTGAGCACTGATACAGCAGATACTGCTGATAAAATTACCCATGGCCTGAGGTCAGTATTTCTATTTTAGTTGAGCTTCAAGAATGGCACATATAGCTTGATCATGCTAGCCATTTTTATCCTGGGAATACTTTTATTTCTGCCCATCATGTTACAGCTTGTCTTTAACAACATCAACATGTTGCAGCCAAAGTACATGGATTGAACCTGAAAATGAACCCCCAGACAGAGTTAGTAAATTAACAAGCTGGCAAGCCAACGACAGGTAAGATTCTGCACAGAGCCTTACCAATCTAAGACAGAAATTCATTGCTTTGGATAATTCATTGTTTCTATCTAAAGAAAGAACACCTAACTTGATTTGTGTCTGCTCCCTACCTTCAACTCAAGGTCAAGGAGAAGGGTTTTGTTGTAGATATGAGGGAGAGTTCAGCAGAGGCATCTAGAAGGGCCCAGACTGAAGCAGGCCATGACTTAGGAAGATTGGGAAGAGGAAGGAAGAGAAGAGAGAACAAGAAGGAGAGAGAGGAAGAGAGGGAACTAGGAACCAAGAACTGAGAACCAAGAGAGCACAAAAATGGCTGGGTTATATAAAAAAGGAGAAGCTGGGGGAAGGGCTAGAGAGGTTTAGAATAGAGAGATTTGAGTGAGAAATACTGAGGACTCTGTATTTAGTAATACAGAGTATTATTAATAAATACATATTACCTGTAGTAATAGGTACTTGTGCTGTTGGAAGAATCTGGCAGGTAGCATCTGCTTTGATATGTTAATAGGCATCTCAGCCCTTTGTCCTGAGTTTCTTTAGGACCTGACCCTGAGTAGGTGTGGTAATGTTGGCAAGCTGAGGGTTGCAACAGTGAGCAGGCACATGGTGCCAGGAGGTAGGTGGGAAATGTTGGTAAGAAGGGTATGAAGAGCATTGGCCAGAGCTTGGACATTCGGGGCAGTGGTTAGTAAGATTCCACAGAGTCTGTGTAAGAGGTGGCTCCTCCCTAGGCTGGAAGTGCTGTGGCTGAGAATCCAGGAGAGCCCAGGGAGTGCTCAACTAAAGGAGAACTGGAAGATGTAGATGAGCAACCTGAGACAGCTATTTGTCAGAAGCCTAGCACACTTGGAAGTCATCAGGTGGCTCTAGCTAAGGTCTTGGAGGGGAGGCTGGGAAGGCCTCTTGGGAATATCAGAGTACTGTGGATGGAAAAGGAGCTGTCCCCAGACTCCTTGTGAGAGTTCGTGGGTGCTGGTGTTCCCGTGGAGAATAAGGCAGAGAGATCTCTGTAGTACAATGTGTGGTCCATGGTGTGAACTATGTCCCAGGTTTCTCTGGGACCTGACAACGATGGTGAAGTAAGACAAAACCCACTTGGGCATGTGGGCAACCAATTAAGGGACAGGGCATCTTTGCATTGGGATTAGCTTCAGGGATTAGCTTTTGCCTTACACTAGCTATTGACCCTGAGTGAATCATGTCTTTCTTGCCTCAGTTTCTACATCCACGGAGAAGAGATTACATTTTGTTGGTTTACATGTGCAGGGCACACTGTGTGGCATTTCAGAGCCCCCAGGAAACAGTAGCTCTTAGCTGCCTTGCCTTGGGCCCAAGTAATAGGAGAGGCTTCTGAACTCTCACCAGTGCTTAGGGAAAGAGTGCATATTCCTCTCACTGTGCTCAACATTCTGGCAGGAGAAAGAGGAGCAGCTGCCACTAGACCTGGTCTGAATAGGATCGGCACACGGCCACCTGGACTATGGAATACAGCCTAATTCATGGGTCGCACATCAGCTGTGGGCTTATCATGAACATGTATAACAGAGTCAATTTCCCAGCAGCCATGACTACCACTGGTACAGCCAAAGGCTGATAGGTTTAGGTCAGACAGAGATTCTGACACACGCCTGAAAATATTCCACAGAGTCTGACATTGTCTCCCTCTTACTCTAGGCCAAGAGAGTATGCATGTAAGCAGGGGGGGGGGACTAAAGTGAGACAGGGGGCATAAGGTCTCTACCACAGGCAGGTAACACTCATTAATTTTTGGTAGACATAGTTCCTACAGCTCCTCTCCCATCCCCTTCTCTTCTCTTTCCTCCCCTCCTCTTTCCTTCCTTTCACTCTCCTCCCCTTCTCTTTCTTCCCCTTCTCTCCCCTCTTCTTCCCTTCCCTCCTCTCTTCCCCTTCCCTTCATTCTCTCTCCTTCCCTTCCCTCCCTTCTCCCCTCCCCTATCACATTCTTCCTCCCTTCTCTCCTTCCTTCTTTCCTTCCTCACAAACTGGCATCTATTGCTCTTGCAGCAGCAAATGCATCCTCCAGCCATCTCAAGTACTGCCAGGCTGAAGGGGTCCTCAGCCCTCTAAGGCAGCCTTGTATTTTTTGTCTTATTTTTAATGCACAACAGGTGAGGGGTTGTTTCTTGAACCTTTACGTTTTGGTTTGCTTACTTCCAGACAAAGGGAACATTGTTTCTTATCTGTAAACTGGAAATGTTCTAAACCCATCCTCCAAGGGATTCTATCAGCAGCAGTCTTGTCAGTGAAGCATTAAGCCAAGATCTGCCACATTTAGACTACAGTGAATGGCTGTAGTCAGTATTGCTCTCCATTTTACAGAGGGGGACACAATACCACAGTGTTATACTGAAAGAGCAGGTTTGAGGGGAAACTGCACAGGTGTGAAGGGAGTTCGAACCCCTCTTTCCCATCTGGGAGGCCTGCAGGAGCTCCTTTAACCCGAAGTCTCAGTCTCTTCCTCTACAAAATGAGATAATCATGCACCCTGCTGCATTATCAGAGCTGAAAAAATAATCAGCAAAGGAAGGAATGATGGCATGGCCTGTCTGGAGGGTGATGCCCTCCGGCTTCACTTCTGGTGGACAGGCAGCTGAGAGGTTTGCCTGGCTCGGCTACCAGTTACATTTTGTTTTCTATTTTATAAGAACTCCTCTAGGTTACAGTGAGGATCTAAGATTCCTTTTATTTTGGATATACAATTAATATTTATGAAAAGCATGTATTTTATGTTTTATTATAATTAAGAAGTTACCTCTAAACATCATACCACATCTCCTTAGAACAAGCAAGAGGCCAGCTGTATGTTTACAGAATATTCACCTTGATATTGCCACTTCCCTGGAATGCTATTGCTGGTTCCCCCATAAACCAGCTTGATATTTCCCCTAGCTCAAAATGAGAACCTGCCTTTCCACACACACACATGCACACACTTATCAGCATGTATACATGGTTGCATAAACACACTTGTGTGTACATATGCCTGCATAATTTCGCCAGGGTTGTGGCTATCACAGCATCCCCTGCAGGACCCCACATGTGAGCTGGTAAGCCAAGCCCAGCCCCGCTCCAAGGAGATGAGGCTTTCAAAAGCATTCCTCAATACAACAAAAATACACCTACCACATAACAGGCCAGAAAGCAAAGCTTTTGAAAAATGCCATAAATAACCAGTTTCTGGTATTTCCCACTTAAAATAGCAAAGTTGAAACATAAAGACAAATTTCATAAGGTTTCCAGGAAGCTTGGAATTTGCAGAAAAAGACATGTACCTTGACCTATCTTTTATGGTGACCGTAATCCCTTCTTCCTGCACCAAAAATCAGGATGTATTTTTACAAGTTGTTAGTATTCCCTTTTTAAAAAAATATTATTTTAATTAAGAAAACTGAGTTTGCTGGGTATGGTGGCAACACCTTTGATCTTGGCACTCAGGAGGCTAAGGCAGGTGAATTTGAGGCTTGCCTAGTCTATATAGCAAGTTCTAAGACTGCCAGGGCTGTTACACAGAGAAACCCTGCCTTGAAAAACCAAAACCAAAAATGAAAAAGGAAGGAAAGAAGGAAAGAAAAAAGGAAGGAGGAAGTTAGTTTAATCCAGGCTGCTTCTGAAAGCATGTGGTATAAGGGGTTTTCCTGTTGCTTCTAGGCGCTCAGTCTTAGTGTGTGGTCCTCAGTGCCCCCCCTCACCCCATGCTCTCCAAGCTGCCTCTGTCTTCCATACTTTGACCCTTGCTTCCCCACTCACTCACATGAACCTGAGTTCTGACTCTCGACGGACCAGGACTTCACGGAGACGCTGGATTTTCGCCATCTCCAGCTCGATCTCCTCTGGCATCATGCTGGTCTCAGCCATGGAGATGATGTCCAACTGACCTGTGTGGACAGGAGACTGGTGTCAGGACTCCAAGGCCACCAGGGCTTTCAAAAATTCCCACCAGAAATAGGAGGTGTGTTTTCTCATCCCAGCTAGCAGGGAGGCGGAGGTGGGAAGGCTGTGAGTTCAAGTTCCATCCGGGAAACAGTGAGATCCTCTCTCTCCAAAAAATAAAAATGTCTACAGGGAAAACTATGTTATTGCTCTGGGGAACAGCCACTGACACACTGCAGGGACAGACATACGACTGGGCTGACAGCATGTGTGAGAAGAAACTTTCCAAAACCAGGAAACCCATGGTGCTGTGTGTTCCCAGGATAATGGAATGAAGAGAGATGGGGTCTGTGAGACCTGATTACAAATTATCAAGGTACACTCCTCCTCAGGCCTGGATTGCCTAGGAAGCAGCTTGTCATAAAGCATGTCCCATTTTCCAGCTTGCTCACCATTCCTGCATGCACCTGCTACCTTAGCGTTATCTGCATTGTGATGCAGCATGAGACATCACCCAGGCTCGAGATTTCTAGTCTTCACTAGAATCAGCCTCTTTTCTTTACAAATCATGGGTTCCTGGGGTATTCTGCCACAGTAGCAGAAAATGAACTAAGACAGATGTGGAACCTTCTGCACAGGCTCAGCAGGCTTGTGGGAACTTTCTCAGGCGTTGTCCATCCCTGCCTGGCCCAAGCCCTTTGGTTTTATCTCTTTGACTATGACAACTCTGCATACCCACTCTACAATGACTAAGGATAAGTCTAAAAGAAAACTCTGTGTTTTAATTATTTTAAGGTTCTACTAAGTAATGTAAGTAGTAATAATACAAAGTAACATAGCTTTCTTGTGGGAAATTCAGAGGACGCTAGTAGGAAAAAAAAGACACAGAAAAAAAAATTCAGAGCTGGCGAGGAGGGGAAGCTCTTGCTGCCAAGCCTCATGATCTGAATTCAAGCCTCACAACACACAAGATGGAAAGAAAGAACTGCCTCCCCACCATTGTCCTCTTACCTCTACACATACATGTGGCACATATGTGCCCTACCCCCACAATAAATAGATAAATAAATAAATAAATAAATAAATAAATAAGTGAATATAATAAAAATGTTATCCATAACCACAATACCCAGAGAGAGCCACTAATCATATTTAATAGGCACCCCTTCAGGCTTTCCTTTTTCTTTTTCATCACTGTGGTGATCGAGGTTGAGAATCCTTAATCCAAATATCTGAAATCCCAAGTCCAAACTTTCTGAGCCCCAGCATGACACTGAAGAGGGCAATTCTGCACCTGGCCTCTGTATAAAATTCCCTACATGCAGACAGAAGTGTAAAATTCCCCCTGCAGCTGTAGTCATAGGTTGTGAGGCACCTGATGTGAATGCTAGGAGCTGAACTCTGGTCTTCTGCAGGAGCAGTGCATGTTCTTAACCTCTGAGCCAACCTTCCAGCCTCAAACATATTTAAGTGGACTAATAAAGATCTACCAAAATGTTAACATATACATGTATAGACCATTAAACATGTCCATGCAGCCCCTGCTCTGTAGTCTGGGTTTGTCATTCCTTGCTCTTCTTCCTCGGTACACATCATGTGTATGCCCCAGTCCTCAGCTGCTTCTTGGCAGTGCTGTGAGATCCTGGGCCATATTACCAATTGTTTCCCAGTGTAAAGATTTCTAAGTGGTCTCATATATGGCTTTCAATGACAGTCCCCAAAGGCAACCCTCTACACACACTGAAGCAGTTCCACCTGGCTACAGTTCCAGAAGAAATAGGGGTGGATAAAAGATGAACTATTCTCAGGCCTTTAAGGGTGGTGCCGACAACTTATGTTAAGAGGTATGTGCTAATTTCTTCCACACAACTTCCTGAGGCTGGGGAAGAGTAAAGATGCATACTGAAGATATGAAGGAAACTTCCCAGCATTATGGGCTGGACAAAGGTCTCCTCAGGGCCATGTGGTTGTGTTTCAGACACCCCCGCCACCCAACACCTCCACAATCATGTTCTACTTCCCATTGCTCTAGGCTTAATGCCAAGATCCTCCTAGACTGGAACAGTAATGTTCTACTGGAGAAAGGAGATAGGATAGGTTGAAAAAACCAAACTTGGGCTGGGAGGGGGCTGGGAGGGGGCTGGGGGGGGGTAGCTACCATGTAAGCAGAAGGCCTTGAGTTTGCAACCCAAGCACCCACATGGGTGTATCAAGTGCTGAGACCTAGGTGTCCCTGCTCTAACTTACTCCATGTTGTATAAAACAGTGGTCTTTTAATTCATGCCTTGCCCTAGAATAGTCCATTTTACAAGCATCTTTTGTTTCTATTTTGAGGGAAAAGGATGACTGCCCCTGGGTGAAACCAGAAATGACAGCATCTGCCAGGTACTACCCGCCCAGCACAGCTGATAAATGACTTATCCCTGTGGTTCTATAAGACTGAAATGAGACTATAAAAGCACATGGGTACATTAAAATCTTGTCAGGAAACTTGGCTCAAGAACTTACCACACACATCAGACCAAGGAAGAGGTGACTCCATTGCACGGATCACATAAAGTAACAAGTACCTAAACACTGAGATGGCCAGGTGCCACAGAAATCTATCATCTGATACATGGCATGTGGGTTAAGGGCAAGAACTCAGCTGTACCTGAAGCTCAGACTCAGGCCTTCCCTTGCACTGATACTGACTGACTGCCAGTCCACCTATCGCCATGTGTCCTGGACCTGACTATTGCTTCCCTACCATACCTCGCAGCTGAACTCTGCAGCTTTGCTCTCTGACCTGAGTCCAGCAGTTCCAGGAGCAGGCACCTCCAGTTCACTGTCGTAGTAATATAGACTTTTTCTCAGCCCATTTCTGAAACCTCTTGAACTCTGCTGCAGCCTGTTTGACTAGCAATCATTCTGTAACCCATGTGGATTTATACACAGATATATTTACCGTAATCTGAGAATTAACATTTATAATTAAGACTAAAATAAAACTTGCATTCACCTCAGCCAGGCTACCAAGGCATGTGGTATGGCAATTTTCTGTCAATGAAATATATAAACTTTGTTAATTTATTGTTATTTAACAAAACTGACATTGTAGAAAGGCACAGACATGTTCATCAATGTTTCTGGCATAGTGTGCTCATAACAACAGACACCCGCAACACCAGCACCAGGTATGAGAGGTATGGCTGACCAACTAGCTTAACTGAATTGATAAACTTCAGGTTTAGTGACAGGCCCAGTCTCAAAAAAAAAAGTGGCTCCCATGTGTATGTACACACTTGCACATGCAACACACACACACACACACACACACAAATTATGACATTCAGGTGGCTTTGGGTAACCAGCTTTTGAAGGGTGTAGTGGGATGAATGAAATTTGATGGTACAGTCTGGGGCTCCAGGTCTACCCCTCACTTTCTGTAGGACTTTAGGCTGTCTGTCAATCACTCTGGCTCAGCTCTGTGACCAGGTCCCCCACACTATCAGTCATAAGGAATGAATTGCTCATGTGTGTTGTGCACCATATATGGTCACAAGGTCCTTTGAGGGACCAGTGTACTTGCTTAACCTGCACCTCTTGTCCTCACCCCATGCTAGCAGGGTCAGGATGCCACTCTCTCAGAAAGCATCAGTAGCCAGGCCCTGAAGCAGCAGAGGTGTAGGGAATTGTGAGGATGGAAGTGGAATCTATCAAGAGCCAGAAAGGGGAGTTACTAAAACATGCTCTAAATCATCAGCTACATGATGTCTAATGTCCCTTCCCTGCCAAATATTTTCTTCCTCTGCAAAATAGGAATGCACCCTTTTTGCTGGGGCAAACTGCTAGCTGGTCTGCTCCTGTGAAGACACATTAACCTGATTATATGTGTATATATATATATATATATATATATATATATATATATATATATCATGGGTAATTCACAAACCTGCCCCGTTCATGAAGTGCTCAGAGGCGTGCTTAAAACAAAAGGCCTCAAGTTTAAGAAAAAAATGCTAGACACTTTTCTCCAGGAAGTGAACACTATCGCTCCCTGGTTTGCTGTATCAGGACGCCTCACAATTCAATGCTGGGAAAAATTAGGGAGTGATTTAAATTTCGCCTGGGAGCAGGGCAGTCTTAAAGGCAAAGTCCGCGCTATGTGGAAGGTCATCCGTTGATGTTTAGAAAGTGAGGAATGTAAAACAACAATCAGAACTACCGAGGAGGAGTTAGAAGAAGTCAAAGAGAGGGGATCTGAGTGCTCCCAGGGAGATAAGGAAAGGAAAGAAGGGAGCAAAGAGGCAAGAAAGATTTATCCCAGCCTTAAAACCAACAAGGGGTTAAGTAAATAGTTTTGTGCTATCTTAAAAAACTTTTTCTGAGGGTAAGAGACTGCAGGCTAGGGTGATTAACACCTGCAGCCTAACTACAGAGGATTAGGCAAAGTGGCCTTTGTTCTATCTCAGCAGGAACTGCTGGGGTCTAACTTACTGCTGGGTCACAGGAAGAAAAGTCATTAATATGACCCTTGAAGGAACACAGACAGTGTGGTTTCCCCACATTCCACAGTTTTAGTTGGCTATCTGTGGAGGCAGAGACAATTTCTTCACCACTTACAAACTTGACATAAGACACTGCTTTCTGAATGCCCTTGAGGAACAGCCCTGACTCACGAGGCGCTCAGTCTCACTAGAGAGCTGTGGCGAGGGGGAGGTGGCTACAGGGTTAGCAGTGGCACTTCCACCTTGTTGATAGCTACTTGCTTTTCATTCTGAGTTGATCCTCCGAGGAATTGGTTTGGAGAACAACTTTGGATATATAATATTTCTACAGTTAGAAATGAGACTAACACCATGACTAGCCTATCTAATATCACCTATAATAATATGTTTGCCTATCATTCATTTAGCCCAACACCTGTATGTGTACAGGCACCATTCTTCTTTTTATTAAACAATAATGTAAGTAATAATGTTCTGGCTTGTAACAGTAGTGATATACAATGCTATCTAGCAGAATGCTGGAACGGGCACAATGATACGACTCTATTGGTAAAGCTTCCCACATTTGTTCCCATGCCAGTTGAGGCAGAGCCAAATAATTTCCCACTTCTCGCTCTACTCAGAGAAAAACGAGATTTTGGAATTACAACAGCTATTATTGGTGCCATAGTGGTTTCGGCAGCAGCCGCCACCACAACAGCTATAGCTATGACCCAACAAGTACAAACTGCTGAGACTATTAATAGTGTGGTGGAGCAAACAGCTACAGCTCTAGCCACTCAACAAGAGCATAACACTCATTTGGTCTCAGGACTCCTGTTGATAAACCAAAAAGTAGATTTAATTCAGGACCAAGTAGAAGATTTATTTAAGATTGTCCAATTGTCCTACATTTCTCCCATGAAAGGCTTATGTGTTTCCTGAATAAAAGCTAACTTCTCTCAGTCTATCAAACAGGGTCGACTTTTATCGGACTTCCTGAAGGGCAACTGGACAGTGGAAGTGGAGCGACTATCTCAAGAATTGCTCTTTCAGATTGACACCCTAAATGGCACCCGCTTAGATCCCATTTCCTTGGAAGATTTCACCAACTGGATTTCCCATGCCTTCTCCTTCTTTAAGGAATGAGCGGGTGTATTCCTTTGGGGAGCTGTGGTTCTCCTTGGTTGTGCCTTCTGTCTGTGGCTACTTTATAGGTTGAAAGAAGATCATGCTAGACACAGGGCAGTGGTTTATCAGGCATTGTCTGCCATCGAGGATGGTGGCTCCCCAGGCATCTGGCTGGCCTCTCTAAAAGAATAAGAGTGCCACTGGGTCTTGAGATCAACTTGTTGTCTTCCCTGTCATCTGGGTCTGCTCATATTTGAGACTTGACTTGAGATCATTTGGGCCCTGCTTGCCGTTGTGATCAACACTTACTCACGGACTAGGACTGGTCTACATGTACCCACCTGCCCCTATGTTTTTCTGTACAGAGTGCACGTGTGGAGTACAAAGGATGTTCCTAGAATACTCTGGGATAGATTCCTTGAAAACATGTCTGATTGCATAGAGGTTGTGTGTCAAAACTTCCTCTCCCTGACAAAAGACACAGAGACGGGTATGTTAAGTACACTCATTACACGACAACAAGGGTGGAAATTCATTACAATGTCTTCCAATTTACACAAGAGATCAGACCTCTGTTTTCCTCTGTCTCTAATCAGGGCCTCTATAGTACACAAGTCAGCTTGCCATGGTTCCGTGTGGGAGATTAAACTCACTTCGGTGCTGGAGCACAATGACCCTCTTGTCGGGTTTTCTTATATTGAATATTCCCTAGAGACAGTCTCTTGATGGTTAGTGACTCAGACTTTTCTTTAAAATAATAAATTAGGGGGAGATGTCGGTAGCTGACATTAGAAGATGGCGCCGACTGCCTGCCTGCCTCTTCAGATTTTTCTGGTAAACAGGTATTCTGCACATGCGTCTGCATGATTCTGGTGTGTGCCCCTCCCAAGTGGGCATATGCTAACGAGGTACTGTAGCCTTAGCCAATCCTTACATTGGCAACATCTGCTCCTCTATATAAGCAGCACCCTCCGGCTACACAGGGTCCCCCATAGTATTATTACTAGTTCTTGCAATAAAGGCTGATGAGAAGAATCCAACCGTGTTGTGTCTGCTTGCTGGCCAAGTTGGGCACGACACTAGACACCCCATTACACTGGAAAAGCAGGATTCAGATTTAAAACCACTTCTCATGTTGATGATAGAGGACTTTAAGAAGGACATAAATAACTCCCTTAAAGAAATACAGGCGAACACAGGTAAACAGGTAGAAGCCCTTAAAGAAGAAACATAAAAAATCCCTTAAAGAATTAAAAGAAAACATAACAAAACAGGTGAAGGAATTAAACAAAACCATCCAGGATCTAAAAATGGAAGTAGAAACAATAAAGAAATCTCAAAGGGAGACTACCCTGGAGATAAAACACCTAGGAAAGAGATAAAGAGTCATAGACGCAAGCATCACTGACAGAATACAAGAGATAGAAGAGAGAATCTCATGTGCAGAAGATACCATGGAGAACATTGACACAACTGTCAAAGAAAATACAAAATGCAAAAAGCTCCTAACCCAAAACATGCAGGAAACTCAGGACACAATGAGGAGACCAAACCTAAGGATAATAGGTATAGATGAGAGTGAAGATTCCCAACTTAAAGGGGCAGTAAATATCTTCAACAAAATTATAAAAGAAAACTTCCTTAACCTAAAGAGAGAGATTCCTATGAACATACAAGAAGCCTACAGAACTCCAATTAGACTAGACCAGAAAAGAAATCCTCCTATCACATAATAATAAAAAAATCAAATGCAGAAAACAAAGAAAAAATATTAAAAGCTGTAAGGGGAAAAGGTCAAGTAAAACATAAAGGTAGACCTATAAGAATTACAACAGACTTCTCACCAGAGACTATAAAAGCCTGAAGATCCTGGACTGATAACATATAGACCCTAAGAGAACACAAATGCCAGCCCAGGCTACTGTACCCAACAAAACTCTCAATTACTATAGATGGAGAAACCAAGATATTCCATGACAAAAGCAAATTTACACAATACCTTTCCACAAATCAAGCCTAAAAAGGATAATAGATAGAAAACTCTAACACAAGGAGGGAAACTAAAACCTAGAAAAAGCAAGAAAGTAATCTTCCAACAAACCCAAAGGAAGTTAACTATACAAACATAATTCCACCTCTAATAACAAAAATAACAGGAAACAACATTCATCTTTCCTTAATATCTCTTAATATCAATGGACTCAATTGCCCAATAAAAAGATGTAGACTAACAGACTGGATACTTAAAGAGGACCCAGAATTTTGCTGCATACAGGAAATTCACCTCAGTGACAAAGACAGACACTACCTCAGAGTAAAAGGGTGGAAAAAGATTTTCTAAGCAAATGGTCCCAAAAAACAAGCTGGAGTAGCCATTCTAATATCGAATAAAATCGACTTTCAACCTAAAGTTACCAAAAAAGATAAGAAAGGACATTTCATGTTCATCAAAGGAAAAATCTACCAAGATGAACTCTCAATTCTGAACATCTATGCTTCAAATGCAAGGGCACTCACATTCATAAAAGAAACCCTACTAAAGCTCAAAGCACAAACTGCACCTCACACAATAATAATGGGAGACCTCAACACCCCACTCCCAGCAATGGACAGATCACAGAAACAGAAACTAAACAGAGACACAGTGAAACCTAACAGAAGTTATGAAACAAATGGATTTAGCAGATATTTATAGAACATTTCATCCTAAAACCAAAGAATATACCTTTTTCTCAGCATTTCCTGGTACCAGCTCCAAAATAGACCATGTAATTGGTCACAAATTGTATCAACAGATACAAAAAGATTGAAATAATCCCTTGCATCCTATCTGATCACCAAGGACTAAGGCTGGTCTTCAATAATAACAAAAACAATGGAAAGCCCACATATATGTGGAAACTGAACAATGCCCTACTCAATGGTAACTTGGCAGGGAAGAAATAAAGAAAGAAATTAAAGACTTTTTAGAATTTAATGAAAATGAAGGCACAACATACCAAAACTTATGGGAAACAATGAAAGTAGTGCTAAGATAAAAACTCATAACTCTAAGTGCCTACAAAAAGAAACTAGAGAGAGTTCACATTAGCAGACAATTGAAGCATATTTGGCATAATTCTAACACCTCTCTGGATGCTTTAACCTTACATAGTGAGCTTATGAATTTAAAGAATGCTGCTCTGCTGAGCACTGATGCAGCAGTTACTGCAGATGAAAATTACCCATGCCTGAGGTCAGTATTTCTATTTTGGTTGAGCTTCAAGAATGGCATATCATGCTAGCCATTTTTGTCCTGGGAATACTTTTATTTTTGCCCATCATGTTAAAGCTTGTCTTTAACAACATCAACATGTTGGCAGCCAAAGTACATGGATTGAACCTGAAAATGAACTCCCAGACAGAGTTACTAAATTAACAAGCTGGCAAGACAAAGACAGGTAAGATTCTGCACAGAGCCTTACCAATCTAAGACAGAAGAGCATTGCTTTTGATAATGCATATTCCATGAAGGGTAAGAAAGGCATTCTTGGCAGAACAACCTAGGACAGGCTCAGTGTTGTTTATGAAATAAAAAAGGTGGAGAGGCAGAGAGCCTTTGGGGCTGCTTGGCAAGAATCTGACATGGGCTAAGGACAAGGAGTTGGACTTCAGGCAAGAATCTGACATTAGGCTAGAACAAAGAGGTAATTTCAGGCAGAAATCTAAATATTAGGCTAGAACAAAGAAGTAATTTCAGACAGGAATCTAAATTTTAGGCTAGAACAAGGAAGTAGGCGTCATACATGAAAATGACTTTGGGCTAGGACAGGGAAGTAGGCTCAGATATTTTGGTCGTCCTAATAAGCCCTTTAGAAACAGTGATCATGCGAGTGTTCTCAGAATTTTGTTTATTGCCTTGCTTGTTCTTTGTATTTGTGTTTATTGTCTTGCTTGTTCCTTGACTATTTGCATCTATTGTATTGCTAGTTCCTCAACCTAGAACTGACCTTAATACATGCATGCAATTAAAATGGTAGAAAAGCAAAAAGGAGGAGGGGGGATGGTATAGAGGGTTTCTAGAGAGGGGAAATTGGGAAAGGAGATGGCATCTGAAATGTAAATAAATAAAATATCCAATAAAAAAGAAAAATAGTTATACTTTTAGATGTGTCTAACAGAAAAGATAGATAGATTGATAGATAGATAGATAGATAATAGATAATTGATAGATAGATGATAGATAAATAGATAGATGATAGATAAATAGATGATGATTGATAGATAGATGATAGATAGATAGATAGATATAGATAGATAGTTGATTGATAGATAGATGATAGATAGATGATAGATAGTAGATAGATAGATGATAGATAGATAGATAGATAGATAGATAGATAGATAGATAATGTCCTACTCTAAAATCCTTGATAAGCATGACCATTATTATATTTAAAAGGAAACAGAGCACAGACTGAGTATCCAAAATGCCTAATGATCTGAAAAGATGCTCCCAGAAGATTAGAAGACATTTTGGAACATTTTGAATCCTGGGCTTTTGAATTAGGGATGCTTCAACACATAAAGTCTATGACTATGGTCCAAAATCTGAAAAGCTCCCAAATGTGAAGCAAAATCTGTCCCAAGCATTTCAGATAGACAGCCCATCTGTGTGTTGACTGCATTGCCCTCAGAACATACAAACAGGCTAGTAGGCATGGTGATTGTGAGGGTTAAGATTATTGTTGAGCTTCTGCAAGCAGCCAGAAGACAAGCCTCTGGGCAAGTGTGTGCAGAACTATCTAGAGGTTAACAAAGGAGACCCACCATGAATGTGACTGTCACTACAGGCTGGGGTCCTGGACTGAATTAAAAGGGGAGTGAGTTGAGCACCAGTACTCCTCTCTTTGATTCCTGGTGGTAGATGCAATGTGATCAAATTTCTCCACTCCTACCATTGTGCCCTCCCACCATGACTGTCCCCTCAAGATGAGAGTTCAAATAAATTCTGCCTTTCTTTCAAGACATCAGTTGTTTGGGAAAATTATTAAAGGGCACCCCAAGGATTAGGATCAACCAGGGTTAAAGGCCATGTCTGGTTACATAAAAAAAGACTTCAAACCTCAGCAAGGCAGATGCAGAAAGTAAATAGATGAGACCTTACAAGGTGCTCTTTGTCCAGTCTGAGCACGTGTGGTAGAACCTAACATTCTAGGACACTCCCTCCTGGTATTTTCCCAAAGGCAGACATCCATTAGCTGACAACAACTGGACACTTGAGGAGGGTAAATCATGAGAAGAGACCAAGGGAGTGTCCAGGCTGGCTCGGGAAGATGGGCGCATTTCACCATTGAGTTTAGTCACTGTTAGATCAGCATGCAGCTAAGGAACAGAAGTCCCCAGGGCTCCAACTGTCATTGCTGTCACAGAGCTTCCAGGAGCTGAGTCACTCCAGGGGTCCACGTGCTTCCCGAGCAGTCCCAGCAGCCCCAGCAGTAGTGACAGAGATGAGTGCCAGGCATGGCTGGAATGGGCCAACAGGTTCAGCCATTTATCTTAAGAATCTTGCTACCCAGGAACAGAAGAAATGAGGTAGGAGTGGGTAGGAAAAATTAACAATGGAGAAACTGCTGTTGGGTTGATCAATCAAGTGATTGATTGAGTTTTTTCCTCTCACTGTATAGCCCAGGTTAGCCTTTTAGTCCTCCAGCCTCAGCCTCCCTTGGACTGGGATGTCAGACATTCGTCACTCTCAGTTTGAAATGTCTATGAACACAGGCTAGGAGAATAAAGTAGCTAATGTCAGAAGAAATCTCCCTTAGTGTAAGCCGCAGGCTCAGATGGCCGGGCTCCACGTGCATCTTGCTGCCACTCCACTCTCCATAGCTGGTACATGGGATGAAGGCTCTTTGTTCTTCTCAACAATCTGGGAGGTGGGTGCCTTCATCACAACCATCTCTTTCTAGTTGAATCTAAAAGACTTGGAGAGGTCATGAGTGATTTGTCAAGGACAACTAATGTGTGACAGGGCTGGGACTCCAATCCAGACTTAACTAAAAAGCCTTTGTGCTAGACTGAAGAGCTGGCAAAACTCCGGACCCCACGATGAATTCACATGTTCCTACCAGGATGTACGTGTCACCCCAACACAGGTCCAAAGCAATGGCCAGGAGGTCAAGGTGAAACCTCCACATACTTAAGTAGCACTGTTTTTACATTGACTCTGTTGTTGTCTTGGTGTGGTTTTTGGTTTTGGTTTGAGGGTTTGTTTTGTTTTATTTTGTTTTTAACTGTTTACAGTTATTATTGGGTTTGGCTCTAGAGTGTGGGGAGCCTAGAGCCTCGAATGTGGTTGGCAAATGTTTTACCGTATTAAATAAGATGTTTATAAAATTTAAAATGTACGTGCATGATGTGTCTGCCCATGGAGGGCAGAAGAAGGCATTAAATCCCCTGTTGCTGGAGTTACAGGTAATTGTGAGGCAGTCAACATGGGTGCCAAGAACTAGATGCCAGTCCACTACAAGAGCAGCAAGCAGTTGTAGCCACCTCTTTAGCCTCAGCTTACCATCTTCTTTAAGAATAAACATAGCAACCCAATTAAACTCTAGTCCCTAAACCCACATCTCCACAGGAACATCTTCCTGACCTTGATTCATGAAAGGACACTTATAGATATGGAGAATATCTATCTAAGCCCAGTTAAACCCTGGTAGCAGCCTACTCTTTGCTGTTGTCAGCCACCCAAGCGAGAGAGAAGCTCATTTTAGGCCCCAAGCATTTCACAACAGCACGTGGGGAGCAGTGCTCTCTCTCTCTCTCTCTCTCTCTCTCTCTCTCTCTCTCTCTCTCTCTCTCTCTCTGGTGTTAATTGAATGAGAAGCAGCCAGTTGCATTTTAATGAATCATTCTTTCCCAAGGAGGTGAAGTAACCGGTTTTAATTTCAAAGCTCTTGGCTGTGATATCCCAGCTGCACAGCTTGAGATGAAGGCTGAAGAGGGAGCCTAAGAGAAAGCATAGTGCAGACAAAATTCATTTCTGGACTCAATGGCCTGTGAGGAAGACTGCTGCTGCGGAGTCACAGGCCTCCATGCCCTTCCAGAAGTTGTTCGTCTCTGTCTCAGCCTCAAGCTCATTCCCAGCTTCTCTGAGTTTCTAGTTTCTCAGTTCAAGCACATCAAAGGAATCTGAGATGCTATGGGTTGCATTGTGTCCCCTGAAGCTCCATGTGTTAAAGGCTTGGCTCCCAGAAGGGTGTTATCAGGAAACTGTGGGCACTTAAAAAGTGGAGCTCAGGTTTGGAGACTGTGGGTGGGGTAATGAAAACCCCAATCCTTCTTCTTCCCACCCTTCCATTTCCTATCCACAAGGACAAGGCCACAAGCCCAAAGCAATGACTATACGCTGACCCTCCAAAACTGAGCCAAAATAAACGCATATGGGCATGCATATGCATGTGTGTGTGTGTGTGTGTGTGTGTGTGTGTGTGTGTGTGTGCATGAGCACACACATACGTGTGTGCACATATGAACATATGCACATGGGAACCAGAGAATACTTTCAGCTGTTGTTTCTCGGGAGCTACACACCTTGTTTTGTTTTAATATTCTTTTTAAGATTTTACTTATTTTTTAGATTTACTTATTTTATGTATACTGTTATTTTGCTTGCTTATACACCAAATGTGTGCCTTGTGCACACAGAGGCCAGAAGAGGGAGTCAGAACCCTGGCACTGGAGTTACAGATGGTTGTGAGCTGCTATATGGGTTCCAGGAACCAAACCCAGATTCAACCCAGATTCTCTGAGCCATCTCTCCCACTCTCACCTTGTTTTTTGCTTTTGTTTGTTTGTTTGTTTGTGTTGTGTTGTTTTTTGAGACAAGATCTCTTATTGTCATGGAACTCACCAAGCAGGCTCGGCTGGCCAGCCACAGAGCCCCAGTGATTGTCCGTGTCTCTGTCTTCCAGTGCTGGGACTATAATCTTAACTACATAATCTTACACACCTTTTTATGTTTGTGCTGAGTATCCACACTCGGAACCTTAGGCTCACACAGCAAACACTGAGCCATCTCCTCAGTGCTTTGTCTCATATATTCATTACAATAACCGAAAACTAGTTGAGTATATAGTCAGCATTGTGATTAGGGTGGAGGGAAAAGACTTGGACCCAAATCCTGGCTCTGATTCTTTCTAACTGCTGACATGACCTGCTTGCTAAGCCTCAGTCTCTTTATTGAACTCTGTGTGGTACCATATCTGTCTGCCTATTTCTTTGGTTGTATAACACCTTGGAGACATTAATCACACAAGGTCCAGCTTGTTCTGAACACCCTCCCCAGGGCAAAGATTTATCACCATATAGAATGTTCCTGAGACTTTGTGGCAGACAGAAGGTGCAGTTCCCAAGTGGGATTACCAAAAAGGTTTCCTGTATATAATGTATGTGTTACCACCGAGCTGGCACTATAAATGAGGTGACACTTGAGTCTTGGTGGATTCCTGGACCATGTGTAATGTCATTTTGCATGACTCAATGTCCTTCCTTTCCCCAACACTTCCAGATAACCTTCAGTGAGTCACTGGGCCACTCTGACACAGTTCTAGGCCTAAGTGAGAGGGACTCAGACTGATTCCTGAGGCTAGTTGGGACCATATAAGTAAATGTTCAAGAGAGCTGTTCTGGCTTAGTCAGTAGAGTGCTCATCCACCATGCACAAAGTCCTAGGTTTGATTCTCAGCATTAACTATATGTGGTTGTGTGTGCCTGTAATCTAAGGCTTAGGTAGGTGATTACAGAGAGATCAGATGTTCAAGGTTATCCTTGGCTACAGAGCAAGTTTGAAGCCAGCCTGGACTACCTGAGATTCCATCTCTAAAAACATAGTAAATGAAATAAAAAGAGAGAGCATGTTCTTCTGGCTGTTGAGTTAAAACTGTGGGAACAACCTTATAATAAGATAATTGACTAATTAGGACAGCATGAACAACTAATACTCTGCAGTGATTGTTCACTGTATTATTCATGGTTTTTTCAATTTCCTTTATGAATCCAGACAATGACAAATCCACCCTGAGCTGTGAATCAAGAATTTTTATGATAACTCCCCGACTTCCAACTTGCATAGCAACTCAAGAATTAGCAGAAGGCCCTGGTCATGCAGAGATGGTTAGGAAACCAAATAGTGTCTCAGAAAACTGTACTCGGTGGGGCTATAATGGGGATCTGGGGAGAAAGAGACTCAGAAAGAGAGATTAGCAATTTCTTTAGACATTTTAGGCATGGGTGACTTTATAGCTTCTGCTTCCTGTGTTTCTGTGCAGAGTAAAGTGTTACCAAGCTTGGTGCTCTCACACAGTACCACTGGACAGATAAATGAATGGGGACTGAACCCCAGGGAGCCAGAGCACCTCTTGACAGGAGCCCCAGCATCACAGCTGACTTTTAAAACTGGGTGTGAAGCCCTGATCCAGGTCTGAGTAAAGATTATGTTGAGTGTCTTGTTTGATAGTTCTTGAGGTGGGCACTTGTCACTATGTGGTGTCACTGTCTCAGTTTAACAGAGCATAGAAAGAAAAAGTACTGAGTCTAAATGATGAAGTCATTCCCAGTAAAAATAGGATCAGAGGGCAAGGGAATGGGCTGTCAGTAAAGTGCCTTGCCACAGAAACAGAAGGACATGACAAAGCCCCAGAAACCCCTTAAGAAATAAATGCTGGGTATGGCAGCACACCTTTGTTTGTGTTCTCAGGTAGAGCCAGCCAGGCTAGCAGGGTCACTCATTCTGGAACCTGTTTCAGAAACACAAAATGAGGAAGGATACCTAACCTTGACCTCTGACCTCCATGTGCATCTATCCATGTACACATGAACACCTGAACACGCATACTCATATAAAAACAAGGCACCATCATCACCCTACTGAAAAAAAAAATGACCTGGAATGACAAGTTACACTGGAGGTGCTTGGTTACATTTGGGGAATGGTGGAAAAGCCTAGACTCCAGTGTGGGTGTGAGTGGAATATGCTGCCCACAATACCCCAAGTCTGGAAAACTCCAGCATGAATCACTAAGAGCCCGTGTCAGAAAAAGCTATTTTGAGTCCAGCTGGGAAGTTTGGCTCCTGTAAGTGAATAAACCATAAACCATGCATGGTGGCACACACCTATGATCTTAGCACTCTGAAAACAGAGGCAGAAGACTCAGAAGTTCAAGTTATCTTTGGCTACATAGCAAGTTTGAGGCCAGCCTGGACTATATACGACCTTGTCTCAAAAAAGGGACAAGTAGGGGAGACGGGAGGAGACAGAATCTGTGACAGTGAGCTCTGAACACTATAGCCTAGAGGCTGATCCAACCCACCAGCTGCCTCTCTTTTTCAGCCTATGAGTCACAAATGGTTTTTACATTCCCAAATGCTTGAGGGAAAAAAACAGATCAAGATGTGAAAATGACACAGAATTCTGACTTCAGTGCCCATAAAGGAAGTGCCAATGGAACAGGGCCGTGCACATTTGTCATATATTATCTCAATTGCTGTTCTTTGCTACAACAGAGCAGAGTACCTGGTGGGATCCTCTGAGGCAAAACTATTTACTACCAACTCTTGAAGAAAAGGTGCCTCTCCTAAGCGAGCCAGTCACTGTGTTCTGTGTTTGAAGACATTCATCAAAGACTGAATAGGTGATAGTTCAATTGATAAAATGACCTGAGTTCCATCCCCAGAACCCAACTGACAAAGGCAGGCATGGTAGCATGGGATTATCACCCAACCCTGGGAAGACAGACACAGATCCTGTGATTCACTGGCCTAACCAGACCAGTGAGTTCCAGGCCAATGAAATACCCTGCCTCAAAACATCAGAATGGGGAGCAACAGAGAAGACATGAGAGGTTGACCTCTGGCTTCCAAATGCACACACACACACACACACACACACACACACACACACACTCATACTCAGAGGCACACACATGTATGCAAATATGTACAAATACATATGTATGTGCATACACATACACATCTTTAAATTGTTTCTTTAAACTAAGGCATTAACAATTTTTTTAAAATCCATTTATACTGCACTGGCAAACAATGAAACAACTGATATTTCTTGCCAGATCAAATGAGCATGATTGCTAGTATTTTATATAAGCCTGTTGACTGAGGCTATTAAGGTTATGAAGCAAAGTGCCACCTAGAATTTAAATAATAATCTCTACAGCAACAGTGATAGTATATTTAACTTTATAATAGTCACTTAAACCCCATTTTTATGGTGTCACAAACTATATCAGCTGTATTCTGCATAATATTAAAAATATTCTAAGTCCTAATTTAAATAAATTTGACAGTAATCATAGCAATGACTACTTTTAATTATTTTTTGTTATATGTGTATGCATATGTTTGTGTGATAATGAGGAGTCATACATGCAATAGTACATGTACAAAGTCTGAAGATAGCTTTTATAGACTGGATTTTTCCCTCCATTTTAAAATATGTTTGGGGATTGAGCTTGGATCAACAGGTCAGTGAAGCACACTTTTATCCTCTGAGCTATCCTACCAACCCTATAATTGCTGTGATATTTTTTTAAGCCTTTGTCATGTGCCAGAAAACATCATCAGCACTTTCTGTTTCTCTGTACACTTAACAACCCTGATCCTTCTCTCAGGCCATTCTCTTGATCCATTTTGTACATGACAAAACTAAGGCTGATTCAGGTGATGTAAGGTCTCAGAGCCAGTGAACGCTGGAAGCAATATTCACATTGTACTATCACCTAGAAACTAAACTATACTATGGGGCAGACAATGCCAATGTTGGAGGCTGCTCTAGTCTGAAATGTAATTGGTAGCATGATCCGGAAGTAGAAATTTATGGCTTCTTTGGAGACCCAGTTGTGTCATATGGCTTTTTCTAGAACCTGTCTTATGAGAGGTTGTTTTTCTGAGAACAGATGTGGTGTTTATCTAGAAGCTGCCTGGAAGAAGGGTATGTGATGCTTTGGTAGAGTGAACTCTGGAGAGAACAAGTGATGCTTGGAAAGAATGTAAGTATAACCTAATAGGCCATGGATGATGCAGTGGCATTAGCTTGCCTTACCACTCTTTGGTGGTCTTCACTGGGCTTTCCTGACACTGGTCTTCACTGACAATGCTGTGGTATTGGTTCACCTTGCTTTCTTTGCTCATCATCATTTGTCGTGACTTCACAGAGAGAAATTCTCATGATATTCTGGAGGCTTCTGGCTGCTTGTGTGGGTGGATTCAGGTCAATTGGCAGAGCCTCTGGGTTTCTTCTGGATTGTACTACCATTGCTGACTTGTTAATGGTGTTTCTGAATGCATCAAGCTACCATTGTCGATTCGTGCGAACTGAACTGCTGATATCCTGACAACAAAGATTAGAATTGCCCCCAAAGAACCATTTCTAAACAGGTCCACATCTTCCTTTGCCCGACTAACCTTTCCTTTCCCCTACCTCTGGTAAGTTGTGGGCTAGAAGAAGTTAAAGCATTTAAGAACCCTTATTAAAGTAGGTTTTGGAAAATCTAAGCCTGCATGATCTAACATATCCTTTTGCATTCTCCTGTTCATTTTAATTTGGGCAATAGTACTTCGGATTGAACTCAGTTCTGTATCCCTGGTATGATGACTAATATCCTGTCAACTTGACAAGATCTAGCCTCACCTAGGAGACAAAGCTCTGGCAATGTCTGTGGGAGTGTTCCTCTCACAAGGCCATGAAAGTTCCTCCACCTCCCAAAGTGCCTGAAACTACCAGTCAAGCCTTTAACACTTAAATCCTTGGGACACACACATTCATTGCCCAATGAAAAGCAAAACAACATGGCCATTTTCATATTCCCTGTATCACCCATGTGGACTCCTCACATGATAGCTTTGCTGGGCTTATTTCCTTGGCTGGGCATAAACTAGGCCAGCTCCCATAGCAACAGGCTTACAGATGAATGCACTGGTTTAAATTCCTAGAATGGTGCTCAGGACAATCTGGGGGCAACAAATCGCCTCTGGGTCTCATTTAAATTTCTCTTACTCTTACTTGTTTGCTTCCTTTATTTTCTTTCTGAAAAGATCCATCCCCATTTCCCTCCAATGACTCAGCTGGAAGTGTTGTCTTTCACTCAGGAGGGAGCTTGGGGAGATGGTGTCTCACAGCCAATTATAGAAATGACCAGAGCAGCTACAAATGCTGTTGGAGAGTTTCCTTGGCCCCATCTCTCAAAGTGGAGGTAGTTCTAGAGTCCTTCGCTGATGGAATTAGGAAAGTGGACAGGAAAAAGAGGCTTGCCTTCCTGACACTGGTGGAAGAGTGGTTATATCTGAGATTTGAATCTGTGTTGGTATGTCATTTTACAGAGGCTTGAGTGGCCAGATCATTAGAGTATCTCTGAGTGAAGCTCCCCAGCCCAGAGACTATCTATTCTTTTACCTCTCCCTGCACCCATTTCCTTTAGGGAATGAGAGGTAACACAGAATCTGACCAATCAGTATCCTCTATCACGAGCTGCTTCCTTTCTCTCTATCATAGTGCCAATTCAGGCTGGAAAGATTAGCCAAGTCTAAGATAGGAGGCAAACTCAGAACTTCCATCTCTCTCTCTCCCCCTGTTGTAACATTACCCTCCAGTACAAAATCATCAGAACAGCTGTAACTAATTTGCAAAAGATCCTCAAAACTGGCCCTGAGTGGGGAAGGCCACTGGCCTCTCACATAAGATACCAGCCACCCTACCAGCCAGCTGTATATAATTCTACAATAAGTGCACATAGCCTCATTATTATCTTGGAGGTGCTAGAGTGTACATTGGCTCGAAGTTTAGCTCAAGTGAGTATGCTGTCAGTGCACCTATGGGGAAGTTGTCGTCCATGCTGGATGAGACTTTCTGGTGTGGTGCACCTGCTTTGGGGTCACCCATTCCCCTGTAAGTAACCCCTCACCATGCCCCTGAAGAGAGCACAATAAACTCTTTGGTTCCCTAAGGTGGACTTTGGTGGAATCATCCTGGTTTGTTGGTGGTAGATAGACATTTTGATAAGCCAGACTGCTTTCATGTTAGACTTGAAAGCCATCTTATAGTAAAGTCAAACTAGGCACTAAACCTAAATTAAAGCAGATTAAGTCTATGCCCTATGTGTAACCTTACCTACAAATGGTTCTGTACTGCTTGGTCCAGGAAATGGCAGCCATGCCTTTGCCTCAAAAAGTTATTACAACCATCTTGCAACCCTACCTTTGTTTCAAAAGTTTATTATGACTACCATATTATGACTATTTGTTGTTATAACTACCTGTTGTTATGACTACCTGTAGTTATGCCCACCTTGCAATCATACCTTTGTTTCAGGAGGTCATTATGACTAACCTGCTATGCTTATGTGCTGCTTCTGTAACCCCACCTATTTTGCCCACCAAATCCCCATTTGGAAATCCCCTATGCCTGAACTATAAAAAACTGTCTTTTTCAATCCAATGTTGACCTCTTGAACCCTTCCTTAGGGGAAAACATCCTGTATGCATGAATACAAAGGTTTGTTTTAAGCCAAGTTTGGTGGCACATACCTTCAGTCCCAGCACTCAGGAGGCTCTCTGTAAGTTCAAGGCCAGCCTGGTCTATATAGTGAGTTCCAAGACAGACAGACAGGGCTACACAGAGAAACCCCGTTTCAAAAAAACAATTTAAGACTAAACTTATCAGGGATAAAACTGTAAAATCTTGATCTTATAAAAGCTATTACCTGGTCCCAGGCGGCAGTTCTGGCCAAAATCTCTAAGAATCTAGAGGAAGCGGGGCTCCCAGGTGCTCTAACCCTGGCATTATTTTAGGTAAGCAGACAGCAATGCCTGCCCCAAACAGGGAGTAACTGGGATCCACAAGGACCCAGGAAGTCACTCCTGGCCCAGAGCACTGATTCCTTCCAGTCTGGGCCTGAGCACAGAGCAGATCCTGGGTGGCATCTCTACCCCCAATCTCTAAGAACCCAGAGGAAGCAGAGCTCCCAGGTGCTCTAACCCTGGCATTATCTTAGGTAAGGAGAAAGCAATGCTTGCCCCACACAGGGAGTAACTGGAACCCACTAGGACCCAGGAAGTCACTCCTGGCCTGAGCAGATTTTGGGCCTCAGCTCTTACCCCAGTAGCAACACCCACCCCACACAGTTCTGATAAAACCAAGATAATAGGAAAGACAGGCTCCAGTCAGAGACAGGGCAGGTAGCACTAAGGAGATCCAGATGGTAAAAGGCAAGCACAAGAACATAAGCATCAGCAACCCAGGGTACTTGGCATCATTAGAACCTAGTTCTCCCACACAAGAAAGTCCTGAATTCCCCATATCACTAGGAAGGCAAGATTCAAATTTAAAATTACTTCTAATGATGATGATAGAGGACTTTAAGAAGGACATAAATAACATTCTCAAAGAATTTGAGGAGAACACAGGTAGACGGGTAGAAGCCCTTAAAGTGGAAACACAAAAATCCCTTAAAGAATTACAAGAGAACACAACCAAACAGGTGAAGGAATTGAACAAAACTATCCAGGACATAAAAATGGAAGTAGAAACATTACAGAAATCTTAAAGGGAGACTACCCTGCAAATAGAAAACCTAGAAAAGAAATCAGGAGTCATAGACACAAGCATCGTCAACAGAATACACGAGATAGAAGAGAGAATTTCAGGTGCAGAAGATACCACAGAAAATATTGACACAACTATCAAAACGCAAGATGCAAAAAGTTCTTAACACAAAATATCCAGGAAATCCAGGACACAATGAGGAGACCAAACCTAAGGATAATAGGTATAGATGAGAGTGAAGATTCCCAACTTATAGAGCCAGTAAATATCTTCAACAAAATTATAGAAGAAAACTTCCCTAATCTAAAGAATGAGATGCCCATGAACATACAAGAATCCTATAGAACGCCAAATAGACTAGACCAGAAAAGAAATAACTCACGTCACATAATAATCAAAACACCAAGTGCACAAAACAAAGAAAGAATATTAAATGCAGTAAGAGAAAAAGGCCAAGTAACACATAAAGGCAGACCTATGAGAATTACACCAGACTTCTCACCAGATACTATAAAAGCTAGAAGATGCTGGACAGATGTCATACAGACCCTAAGAGAACACAAATGCCACCCCAGGCTACTATACCCAGCAAAACTCTCAATTACCATAGATGGAGAAACCAAGATATTCCAC
>JANHMN010000002.1:93170298-93216179 GCA_030674055.1 Rhabdomys pumilio | reverse complement strand
GTGTGTGTGTGTGTGTGTGTGTGTACTCAGTGCAGATACAAGTACTTGTATTGAGTGCCTATATATGGGGTCCAGAGGACAAGGTCAGCTATCATTCCTCAGGAGCTATCCATCTTGGTATTTTGAGATAAAGTCTCTCACTAGAAGCAAGCACTCATCAAGTAGGCTACAAGGCCTGGTAACTAACAAGTTCCAAAGATGGCCTTGTCTTTGTCTCCTTGGCTCTGGGATTACAAGAAAATACCACCATACCTAGCCTGGCTTTCTTATGTGGGCTCTGGAAATTGAAGTCAGGTCCTTGTGTTTGTAAGGCAATTTAACAGATGGACTTTTTTATCTCCCCAGCCTGTTGATCTTGGACCTTAGCACTAAGTTATGTCTGGTGATCAATGTTTACCCCCAGGCATTAGTGATGGTCTCTCCGATTGGCCTTAGGTCCTTCCAAGCACTGGTAGTTTAAGTAGGTTATCAGGGAAGAAAACTCTAAGTCTGTGAAAGACAGGGAGGGTATGATACATGGTTGCTTCTTTGGGTTCTTTCCAATGGACGGCTTGAGAAGGCCTCATTAAAGTGTGAGGTCAGCCACAGCTCTGTACCTAAGCAGTTAAGAATTAATCACAGAGCATAGATCATCTTATAATGATTACAAGTTAGAGAACACAGAAGGAGAAATCAGTTAGTATTAGCAGAATGAGTCATAAGTTGGATCCTGTGTTCTGGTTTCAATATAAGTTGACTTTAAAAAATATGTTCAAATATTTTATTAGCCACACGCATTTTCCTGAACAATAATTAAATTTTGTAAGGAAGAGACTTTTTTCTTTTTCTTTTAAAGTGTGTGTATATATGTATATACACACATCACACACACATTACAGAGCACATCAGTCCTTGCTTTTCCACGTTGGCTGAGTCAGAATCTCTTTGATGTTGTGTAAGCCAAGCTAACTGACTCCAGAACTAACCCCTGTGTCCACTGATATTATTATGGACATTGTGCTGCTGGATCCAGATTTGAAATGGGTTCTGGGCCCAAAATCAACATGGCCAGGCTTGTACACTGAATGCTTTCACCACTCAGCTATCTCTCCAGCCCTTTGAGGGAGATTTTGGTTTTGTCTTATTTTCTGGCAGAGTCTCACATAGCCCATAGAGATAGACTATAAGTACTAGCGTAAGGGCTTAGGGGAGGATCCGCTTAGGATACGCTGGCCTGATTATTGTAGTTAAAGATGACTTTGAATTGTTGATCCTCCTGCCTCCATCTCCCACAGGTGATACAAAACCCAGGACCTTGCATGTGCTGGGCAAGTACTCTTTATCTACTGAGCTATGTTCTCAAGCCTAACAATGCTTTGAACTTCCAAAGGTCTTCTCCTATGAAACTGAGAGTTGACATTTGAACCAGTTTCCACTATTGCTGGACTTGTGCTTTACACTGAGTGGATCCTTAATAAATGTTCTAGACTGGACTGAAGACACCTGAGATGTTAGGGGAACAGTTTGTCACTGTTCAATTAATAGAAAGCCAAGTTCTCAGAGCTGGAGAAGCATGACTATGTACACACACACACACACACACACACACACACACAAGTGCATGTGTGTTGCTGGCAGTTAAACCCCTTGCACATTTGAGGAACATACGCTGTCATTGAACCACATGGCCTATTACCCTATATCTCTATTTTCACAAGAGAGAAACAAGAGAAAAAAGGGCCTTGATATTTTTCTTGAAAAATACAAACTGTGTTTGATCAAACCCAAGCAAGAAAAAAACTATAGAACTCAACATACAAAGATAAAAAAAAACTTCTCATATTTTTCTTCTCATTTTTTGTAGGGAGCACAAAGGTCCTTTTGCTCATAGACCACTAAAGAAATCAGGAATGTTAAACATGCAGGGTTGTCTTTTCAAAGAAAAAAGATACATAAGCTGTTTTTCTCCCCAGAAAGCTGTGAATGGAGGTGGTTAGTAACCAGGTGGTTAGTAGACAATCCACGTTGTCTGAAGGATCAGGTCATATTAAACTCCCACAAGCAAGACCGCAGGTGGCTAATATTCTCAGTGACCTTTGCATTATTTGTATGGCCAGGGGCTCCTCTAGGCTCCCACCATCAGGGCTGGAGGTGGCTAACAGCCCAAATGACCTCTACACTATCACACCAGACCCTCCCCTAAGTCCTTACGCTAGGACTTATAGTCTGTCTCTAGAACCCACCTTCTGGGAAGAAATGACACATACCTTCAGTTGAGTTTCTATGTAATTATGCCTCCTTGTGTGCCTGGGATTGTATTACACTTGGGGAACCTTTTTTTTAAAATTGTACTGTGCTTAATATGCTTACAATAATCTCCTTGGGGTCAGATTCCTGAAGTTTAAACCAATCCAGCTTACTAAATTGTGCCAAACCTTCTTGCTTCTCAATGTTCATTTCTCTGACAGCAGTAGAGTTTACAGGGATACCCAAATTTTTTCATGTGATTAAATCAGTTGCTTGTTTGCTTAAAAAAAAAAGAAAGCTTCAGAGATGCCTCAGCCAGTAAAGCATGAGAATTTTTGTTAAATCCCTAGGGACTATATAACTAGCCAGACTCAACAGTGTGTACCTGTAATCACAGAGCCAGGAAGGTAGAGGCAGCTGGACCCCTGGGTGTTGCTGAGCAAGCTCTAGGCCAGTGAAGGTTCTTGTCTTTAAAAACATGGTAGCCAACTCATGAGAAAGAACATCCAAGGTTGACCTCTAGCCTCCACATACACACACACTCACACACATATGTGCACTTGTACACACGTGAACACACACACATGATAAAGAGAGTCATAGATGATACCAGCGTTCTAGGAGGAGTTCTAAAGGAAGGTGAGAAAGGATGTTACATCAGAGGGTTTCTGAATGAGCCAAATGGCTAAGCTTTTACTGGGATTTACCAAATGTCTGTAGTGGTAGCAGAGAGAGCTCCCCTAGAGCCTTCCCCTTGCCACAAACATGAACACCATACAGAAAACGTCATCTATCAAACGAAGAATCTAACATCTAAAAATATAAAACTAAAAAATAACTGACTCAAAGTTTCCAGGATTCCCACTTATTTCCCTTTTCCCCTTCAAAGGCCCCATGCTGCTCTCAGCATCTTGTCAGCGACCACCTGTCTTAGCCCGAACCGATGCCTTCAGCTCCCCTTTCTCCCTGTATTGCTTCATTAACATAGCCATTGCTTTCTCGTGCCTTTAAAAGATACTAACTGAACACAGGCGAATGCTAGGCCAGTATGCCAAGTGATTCCCACTCAGAATCAAAGGGAAACCAATGTAACAACTCCTCTGTCTTGGTTAGGGTTTCATTGCTGTGAGGGACACCATGACCAAGGCAACTCATTAAAAACAAACAAACAAACAAACAAACAAACATTTATTTGGGGCTGGCTTACAGTTTCAGAGGTTCAGTCCATTATCATCAAGGTGGGAAGCATGGCAGCATGCAGATAGACTTGGTGCTGGAGAAGCTGAGAGTTTTACATCTTGATCCAAAGGCAGCCAGGAAGAGACTGTCTTCTGCACTGGGTATAGCTTGAGCTTATATATGAGACCTTGAAGCTCACCTCCATAGTGACACCCTTCCTCCAATAAGGCTGCACCTCCTAATAGTGTCACTCCCTATGAGCAATGCATTCAAACCCATGAATCTATTGGGAGTTATTTCTATACTAACCACTACACCCTCTTAAGATGGAAGAAGTGAATCAAAAGAAGGCAGCTGAGAGAGAGGGCTGCTGAGACTGGAGGAGATGTCAGGGAAGTAGGTATTGATATTTGAGACCTGACAGTATGAAGGAATTTATAATGTGAGGGAGAAAGAAATCAAAGCAGAATACCCCCAAAGAAAAGTTTCCCCATCCTAAGAACCAAGAGCAAGCTGGGGATGGGGTTTGTTTAGAAGAGTGTAGAGTGCCTGCCTAGTGTACTCAGGGCCCCAGGGTTCCATCTCCTGCATGCGGGTAGGTGAGGGTCCATGCAGCTGGAGTGGAAGGCAGGTGAGATGCCTACACGTGGCAAAATGGAAAAGTATGAGTGAGCATCTGGATTTAAATTGTATTTCCTTGGGTCCCAACATGCTTAGTCTACACAGTTGCCAGACTTGTGGTGTGCTCACCATACAGGTGGGTGTGGGGTTGGAGAAACGAATGGATCAATGATTATGCCCTATGTATTTTGGGTTTCTTTTTCCCCAGCACTTAGCAGAGATATTTGTGCCAACAAATTACAAAGAATGTTTGCCAGATTGGATTAGACTTTGTTACATTCCACTGTACACTTGTAGCTCTGGATTATACCACCTGTATCTACTTTAGTGCATACAGCTGTCTCTTAAGCTTCTCACCTCACCACCAGCTTTGCTCAGCTCTACCTGACATCCTCCTTCACTCAAATTCTGGAAAGAAAAGAATTTACCATGATATCTACAGGTGAAAAGTGCCCCCAAAGACAGAGTAGATTCAATGACCTCACTTTGAAAAAAAAAGAGTAGAATGAGAAGGGAGAAGAGGAGGGAAGAGGAGGGAAGCAGGGACTTCTGGGAAGATGTTTTCCTTGAGTATCCAAAGGTGGCAGCATTATAACATTAATTTTTTTTTTAAGGTTCTTTTGAAACAGGGTGTCTCTATGTAGCCCTGGCTGTCCTGGAAGTCACTCTGTAGACCAGACTGGCCTCAAACTCAGAAATCCTCCTGCCTCTGCCTCCCAAGTGCTGGGATCAAAGGCGTGCGCCACCACCGCCCGGCACATTGACTTTTTATTATCAAAACAATATCAAACTATTTTTATTAAGCAGGGAAGCTGATGTCCATACATAGAGGTTACTGTGGCTCCTGCTCCATATTCAACTGGCTCATTCTTGTATTGACATGTCCATTGTTGTTCTGCTGGGACTTATACCTCAACCATGGAATGTGGCATCTTGGGAACCAGCAATTAAGTCACCTTGCCCTCCTGTACTGACCAGTTTTATGTGTCAACATGACGCAAGCTAGAGTCATCAGAGAGAAAGGAGCTTCAGCTGAGGAAATGCCTCCATGAGATCCAGCTGTAAGGCATTTTCTCAATGAGTGATTGATGGGGGAGGGGCCAGCCCATCACAGGTGGTCCCATCCTTGAGCTGGTGGTCCTGGCTTCTATAAAAAAGCAGGATGAACAAGCTATGAGCAGCAAGCCAGTAAGCAGCACCCCTCCTGGCCCCAGGCTCCAGCCCTGCTTGAGTTCCAGCCCTGACTTTCTCCAACACTAGACTAAGATCTGAAAGTGTAAGCCAAATAAACACTTTCCTCCCCAATTCGCTTTTTGGTCATGGTGTTTTGTCCCAACAATAGAAACCCTTTATCAACTGCAAATAGAAACATAAACCAGTACAACCACTGTGGAATCCAGTATGAAGAGCCCTCCAAAAACTACAAATAGGACTACCTATGACCCAGCTGTGCCCTTCCTGAGTATGTACCAGAAGAACTCTGAGTCAGTACATCAACAGCTATCTGGACAGCTGTACTATATAAAGCCACCTTAGACACTCATCAACAGGTGACTGAACAAAGACAATATAGTATGCAAACACGAAGGAGTAGTATTCAATCATAAAGAATAAAATGGATGAGCCTGTCAGCCATCTTCACAGATTCAGACGAGTGTTTGGGTTCTTTTTTCTTATTCAGAACTATATATGTGATGTATATAATATATATAGTGTATGCAAGTATGGCTATGAGGGGGAGTGGCCTAGAAAAGGGGAGGACTAAGAGAAGGTAACAGCACAGAATCTAAAGTGGAGGGGGAATTAAGTGGCAGATGAAGGAACTGGACAGGTCCATTGCTGTTGTGTATCTATTTCCTCCTGATTGAAGCTCTTCCACCTCCAGGGGAAAGGGAAGACTCATGAACCTCACAAGAAGCTTACAGGAACTCTGAAGAAAGTTTCAAGGCTCAGGAAACCTTTCCCCAAAGCTATGTAAATAGTAAAGAGATGGGGGTGGAGGCTATGAGCCTCTTCCTTGCCAGGGGAACTCCCAGGAGGCATTTTTTAAGAGTCATGGCCCAGGCAGGGGTGGACTTTCCAAAGCTGCAACTACTTTAGTTTCCCCCATGCTCCCGTAAATGGCCTCAATAAGCTCACTGATGCAGCAAGCTGGCCTTGGGTGGGATCTTTCCTTTGGCTCATCATCAGTACCTTGAAGTGAATCTGGGGTGAACAGATGTTTGTTTAAGTCCCCCCAAGAAAGTCCTGCAATGCAACTGCTCAACTGCAAGTGAACCCCAGGGAGGATGTGCAGGATTCAGCAGGGTTTTTTAGAGGTGTTTCTCTTAGAATAGGAGGTGGAATTACTAACCTCAGAAAGTGACAGTCAACACTATACTTTCTTCTTCTCACCCCTCACCCCTAGGATCTGAATAGTGAGCACAGTGTGTCAGAGACATCCATAGTGTGACACAGCTACCTGGAACTTTACAGTGCTATGGACCCTCTTCTGAGTCCTGGCTGCTTGCTTTTTTTTTTTTTTAAATTATTATTCTGGAGTGATTTCCGCCTGCTTCCAATACAGGGTTTCTCTGTGTAGCCCTAGCTGTCCTGGAACTCACTCTGTAGACCAGGCTGGCCTCAAACTCAGAAATCAGCCTGCCTCTGCCTCCCAAGTGCTGGGATTAAAGGCGTGCGCCACCTTTCTTTTTCTTATTAAGGTCCTGGGCTTTGCAAAATTATTTAGGTAAATTTATTTGTGATCCACAGCAATAAACATACAGTAAGGGCAGGTGAGAGAGCTCAGTGGGTAGAGGCGCTTGCAGTTAAGCCACAATCCTAGTGACCCATGTAGTAGAAGGAAAGAAATGGCTACCACAGGTTGTCCTCTGACCTCCACACCTATGCAGTGTCACACATGCACCCTCCCACACAGTAAGTAAATGTAAGAAAAGAAATATACAATGACCCAATATCTACCTGCCATATAAACATAAGGCAAATAAAAGAAGCACAAAAAACATGCCCCTCAGTACCTCAGAGGCAAGCTTGGACTTTGTCTTCTTTATCCCGGGACTAGGATATAGCTTAGTTGGTGAATATAAAAACCCTGGATTCTAACCTCAACACTGAAAACAAAAGTCGATATGGACTCTATAATCTCCCTCACTCAGGAGGTAGGAGCAGAAGGGTCAGAAGTAAAGGGTCATGGAAAATTTGCACCATCACTCAAAACAAAAGAGAAAACAAAACCCAGCAAAGCAGGCATGAGGCACATGCCTGTAATTCCAGCGCTCAGTAAGTAGAAGCAGGAAGATCAGAAGTTCAAAGTCATGCTCAACTATGCATCTAATGCAAAGTCAACAGCAGTTAAGGCAGAACTGCCTCAGTTCACAGAGGTTCCAGTGTGCACAGCTGGGTAGGGTTGCAGCTCAGGCACAGCATGCTTGCCTAGCTCACGTAGGGGCCAACACTGCAGGACTGTGAGACAGCACAGCCAAGAACTCCCCTCCTTGCATGTTTGTTTATACATCCGTTTGCAAATTCATTGACTACACTCCCCGACTCTTTTTCTTAGAAACCTATTAACAGCTGTGATTCTTCAGAATAAGATTTACAAAACACTGCCTCAGAGAAAGACAGATTGCTACAGGGAAATTCTGTTTAAACTCTGTCTCTGGTAGGCTTCTCTGTGGTACCTTTAGATCAGCTTGTGCCAGGCTGCCAAGCAGAGGCACACAGAGGGCTAGTCCCAGCAGCCAGCTCCAAGCTGCTCACTGTATTTTTAGATAACAGTTACAGCAGCTGAATAAATGCTGAAATCTGGATACTTCGTTCCAACCCACAGAGGTCAAAATGATCTGTTCACGTAGGACATTTTTAGAAACTTGTTAATGCCCAGTAACCCTACCTCTTTAGAAAACAACACCTGGATTTTCTTGGTTGCTTAGGAATCAAATATCTCCATGCAATCATCAGGTATGTGTGGAATTCCTACCGTGTGCCAGCGCCTGTATTAACAACCTATTCTTCACAAGGATCTAACAGCCAAGCAGGCTGGTCATCACACACACAGGTGTCAAAGCTGTGACCTGAACTGAAAATATGTGTCCTTCGTGGACATTTTTAGTTTGTGGGACAGCTAAATTGGTAACAGCAAGTGTGGGGTGGATTCTGCCACAGCTTACATCAAACTTCACATCTATCTGAGGTTTATGTAAAGCGAATAAAGCACCAGACGCTGGGGATCGAGTGAGAATGTCTGGATTTTCAGTTACTTTTCTACAGACCTGCAGACGCCAGGATTTCAAGGACCACTTCTCACTGGACCAGGTTTCATATGAAATCATTATGTGAGTCTGGAGAGGCACAGTGTGCCTAAGTAATATAAAGCTCTGGGTTTCAGACCCAGCACTGCATAAGCCGGGCATAGCCACACACACCTGTAATCCCAGCACTTGGGAGGTGAAGGTAGAAGGATTAGAGGTTCTAGGTCGTCCTCTGCTGCAGAGCTAGGTGAAGCTAACCTGAGATGCTATTAAGTACCTGGCTTCTCAGGAATGCACATAAATTATATAGAAAAGCTATGTGCTTCTCTGGAGCCTGTGTGTCTGTGGAAAACACTGTCTAGAGGTCACTGCTGCAGGTGATCTGACTCTGATCTTACACTGACTTTACAATGTAAGTGGCAGGGAAGAGGTAACAACATACAAATTATTCTGGCCCACATGCAGATTCTGTCCTGCCTTATAGGAGGCCAGTCCCTCTGAGAACATTCATCACTATATTCCCATCAAGTACAAGGTCCTGGCTTCCTGACTACAAGGTCCTTTGTGGTCCTTCAGATCCTTTGAATCATACCTGCCTGAATCCCACAATAATTCTGATGAATGCAATATATGTTTATTTATTTACAGGGTCTTGTGTAGCCCAGAGTGACCTTGAAACTCATGGTGTGCCCTTGAACTCCTGATCCTCCAGCCTCCACTTCCCAAAAGCTGGGCGAGAGTACAGAAGGTCAGTACCACACACAGTTTTATGTGGTGCTGAGGAAAGGATGCAGGATAGGCAAGACTACCAACTGAATTTCAGTCCTGACCTAAACAACAATCTTTAACTTCTGTTTGTTTTCAGTCTTTGTGACAAGATTTTATCTTTTTCTTAGAATTATCTTTTTATAATAATATAAGATTTTGCTTTGCTTTTGGTTGAGTGCTAAAGTTTGAATCTCAAATGTCCCCCAAAGGTTCATATGTAAAAGGTTTAGACATAGCTAGGCATGGCGATACATGTCTGTAGTCCCAGCTGAGGCAGAAGTATCAGAGGTTCAAGAACAGCCCAGGAGAAAAGCCTGGGATATGTAAGATGAGAGAGAGAGAGAGAGAGAGAGAGAGAGAGAGAGAGAGAGAGAGAGAGAACCAATCAAACAAAGGAGGTCAACATATAGGCCAATGAACTGGTTAGTCTTACATCCTAAGCCTAATGTCTTGTAACCCACTATGAGGGCAGAGTGAACTTCTAAGTAGAAGAATGTTATGTCACTGGTACACGCCCTTGAAGGGGATACTGGGAAACTGCTTCCCAGTATCCTGAGGTGAGCAGCTTTGACTTAACCGCAGGCTCCCGACTGTGATGCTCTGCTCTTCACAGAGTCATGGACCAAAATCTTGCAAAGCGTAAGCAAAATAAGCTTAACTCAGACCAGTCTCCACAGCAGCACTGACCTTCTGACGTGACGTCACCTGAAACATGCCTTAGACCTGGCCATTCAGTTACAGGCACATTTCTACAGCACCTCTGCCTGTAGCCAACTGAGTCGTTAGGAACAGTAGTGAGTACTGGATTGATACTCATCTAGATATGCTTTGTTGTCTTCCCTTTTTCTTTTTTCAGAAGGGGGAGTGAAGTAATGGAGAGGTTGACCCACAAAACATTAATTCTGCATATCTCTATCCATGGCAAGGTTTTGAATGTTTACAAATAGTAATAAGAGCATTGGTGTCTTTTATAGTCAGTTAAGGATGTCTAGTCTAGGACAAGGGCACTCTAAGTTTGTCTGCTTTCTTTCATCCTGGAACAGTGGGCAGACATCTGGATCAGATGTTTACTGAGGGTTTGACACTGTGATCAGATTGAGGAATGGGCTTTTTCTTTCTTCCCTTTTTTATAACAATGTATTTTTATTTTACGTGCATTGGTGTTTTGACTGCATGTATATCTGTGTGAAGGTGTTGGAACTGTTGGAACTGGAGTTGCAGACAGTTGTGAGCTGGGTGCTGGGAAATGAAGCCCGATCCTCTGGAAGAGTAGCCAGTGTTCTTAACTGCTGAGCCATGTCTGCAGCCCTGGGACTTTTTTTTTTTTTTTTCAAGTTAGGTTTTTTGTTTTGTTGTTGTTGTTGTTTTGTTTTCTTTAAAGATTGAGTCTTACATAGCCCAGGCTAGCCTCAAATACATACGTAGTAGACAATGGCCTTGGATTCTGATCCTTCTGCCTGTCTGTTAAGTACTTGGATTACAGGCACATACCATCATGTCTGGTTTATACAGTGCTAAGCATGAAATACAGGGCCTTGTGTGTGCTAGACAAACATAGTGGGGTACATCCTAGCCTTGCTTTTTGTTTCTTTCATTTCAATATATATATATTCAGACCTTGGGAATATTTTCCTCCCTCTGAACTGCAGGCCTCTAGTCTACTCTGAAAGGGAAGTGGAGGAATGTATTAAATGTGACTTGGAGGACTCCAATGTAACAGCCAGAGATGGCAACCCCATAGAATACGTGTATCTCAGCATCCCCATTTTAGTTCTATGCTTGATAGCAGTAATAGAAGCAACTGAGAATTGTCATGGAGAGTATGCACTCAATGCCACTGGAGAAGGTAAAGGACCTCTCAATGCTTAGGAGTACCTAATATGTCAGAATATTATTATTAGAATTGGCCATTGGTACCTTTTCCTCCTCTTCTTCCTCCTCCTCCATGTATGCAGGGTACTTCTAGTCAGCCAGCTGAAATATTTTTGACTGCAAGTGGAAGTGACAATTTCCCCTTCACTTCAATTTGTCAAAAGCAGTGAATTTTCTAGGCAGGAAAACGTGGAGTGAAATCAAAGCCATTTTGCATGGAAGTTTTCTCTTGCTTCCAGAAGCTCCTAATAGTGTTTCCCTTGGCTTGACTCTGAGCACATGCAACAGTTTTTATTGTCAGTGCTGTGTGTGTGTGTGTGTGTGTGTGTGTGTGTGTGTGTGTGTGTGTGTCTGTGTGTGTCTGTGTCTGTGTGTGTGTCTCTGTGTGTGTGTCTGTGTGTGTGCACATGCGCACACACACATGCATGCACATGTACTCAAACATGTGCCTGTGCATACACATATGTGTGCATACACATGTGTACAGAACACTGAGACATTGGCAGTTAAAGACAGAGCTATCCTAGGGATGGAGATGAAGAGAGTGGATAGGAATACTATTAGACTAGAGTATCAGCATCCTAAACTCGGCCCAGTGATGGAGTGAGGACTAGTTTTTGTTATCCACCTACAGATGGGTGTATATAGCAAATGTAGCCTCCTGTAACTGCAGCATTTAGTAGCAAGGTTTGAAGTTCTGATGCTTTCTAGAACTCAGAGGATCCTTGAAAAGATGCTATAAAGAAATGAGCCAGACACAGAAGGACACATGTTGGGTGAATTCTATTTATATAAAAATACTCTTGAGAAAGAAAAAGAGCAAAGTGGGTGCTAAGGACATGGAGATGGGCCACGGTGCGGCTTAGAACATGTTAGCCCGAAACATGGCACCATGGCATTTGAGGAAATGGCAGAAATAGGGAGGTTACTTAGACATCCTCATGCTTTTATTCCCTGAAGATTGAATGGCAGGTATCCTGTTCTATACCCAAAGGGAAGAAACGTCACTCAGGGAACTGGGGAGGGCTCAATCAATAAAATGCTTGTTTGCAAACACAAAAACCAGATTTTGATTCTTTAAACCCATGAAAAAAGCCAGCAGCATGTAATTCCAGTTTTGGGAAGCCAAGAAAGAAGGGTCCCTGGGGCTGGTTAATTAGCCAGCCACTCTAGGTCAGTGAGGGACCCTATCACATGCACAAAAACAAGGTGAACAGTATCTAGGAATAACAGCTGGGCTTGACCTCTGACCTCTACAGTGTCCTATGACACTTCACCACATGGTCTCATAAAACCTCAAAAGTCTTAAATGCTTAAATACCTGGAATATTTTATTTTATGGGGACATGGTCCTCAAACTCACAGTAATCCTACTGTGTCAGCCTTCAAGGTGCTAGAATTACAGGTATAAGACACCATGCCCAGTGTATAAAAGGTTGAAGTCATCTTTTTTTTTCCTCCTATAGTGCTAGGAATGGAACCCTGGGCATTACATGTACTGGGCCAGCAGCACTCTGCTCCTGAGCTACGTCCCTAGCCTGAAACCGTTTCAGCACCAATATAACAATTCAAGTTGAAAATACCATACGGGATGTGGAGTAACAAGTCATAATCAATTCAGAAATACACTAAAAATATGATATCAAGTGATCTGGCTGTGTGCACATAGAATACATGAAATATAAATGAATTTAGTGTTTAGGCTTGGGCTCCATCACCAGGACATCTCATTGTGCATATGCAAATATATGCAAACATTTCAAAATCAGCATTCAAAATACTTCTGGTTCCAGATGTTTCAGATAAGGGATATTCAACCCATATAGATAAATTCTTAATCTTTTCTCTTGTTACCATCATTTGTTATTGGGATGTCAGTTGTGAACCTAGTAATAGAATAGAGATCTCTTTCCTGTAATCCCACTAGAGTTTCCTTTACGGTTGAATAAATGTATTAGAACGAGGCAGTTAATGTTTGCCCCACTCTATGAATGCACTAGACGGTAATACATTATAACCTTTAAGGTTTGGGGCTCTAGCTCAGTTGGAGGTCTTGCATAGCTTGGACGAAGCCAAAGTCCATTTCCAGTACCTTATAAACCATATGTGAGACTGTTTTAGTCTCAGCGCCTGAAAGCAGAGACAGGATCAGATGCTCAAAGTTGTCTTCAGCTACCTATAAAGTTCCCAGTCAGCCTGAGACCCTTTTGTCTCAAAAGAAAAAAGAAAAGAGAAAGAAAGAAAGAAAAACAACTTTGAAAACCAATTGTGCCAGTTGATACTTTTAACTTGACCTGGACCAAAATCGCCTAGGAAACAAGCCTCTGGGCAAGCCTGTGAGGCACTACCTGGACTAGGTTAGTAGACACAGAAAGGAAAATCTGCCTAAACTGTGATTAATACTGAGATTCTCAAGAGAAAAACCAGTTCCACAATTTTGAACCAAATCTGAAGCAAGCTTTAATTAATTAACTAAATACTGACCAGGATAGACTCTGGTCAGGGATTCCAGGGAGTGGCTACAGTTATGTTTTGTAGGGGTTTAAAAAGGCAAACCCCATAATTCATTGCATTTCCCAACAGGCTCAATCGGGGCAAGCACACATCCTGATGTAATTCCTGCCTATGTTCTTCCCACCTACATGTGATGATCAAGCACACCTGGTGTAGCGTTCCAGGAAATTATCTTGTCCCTGGGCAAGTAGAACTTACTTGTTAACTTTGGCTCTTATACTTATGAGCAAGTCCATTCCCTGAGCTGGAGTCCTAGACCGAATCAAAAGAAGAAAGTGAGGTGAGAACCAGCATCCATCCTTCTCTGCTTTCTGACCACATACAGCACAAGCAGCTTCCACTCAAGTGCCTGCTGCCTTGATGTCCACACCATGATGGACTGGACCCTCAAACTGCCTTAAATTGCTTTGTTGGGTATTTTACCAGAGAAAAAGGAAAAGTATCCAGGACACAGGTCATGGTTAACTTTGTGAATCATAACTCTGTTTATTAAAAGAGCTATGTCAGCAGAGATGACTAAACTAGCCTAGACTCTCATCCAGTGAGGCAGAACTAATCCCCAGGGAACAGGGCTGCTCAACTCCTGGCACCTACCCCAGCTGCTGAGGCCCAGCAGATAGCTCTGCAGGACCAGTTTTCAATCATTGTAACCACCAGGAAGAGCTCCATTGACACCTTCATAGTGTCTATCCAAAAAGGCTGAAGATAGATGGGTTTAACCTGGCTGGATAGTGGGTCTCCAGATGTACACAGACCTGTAAACACAGAGATGACATTCTACCTCACCCAGGAAATCTGTGCATGGCAAGAACCAAACGGAAATCATTTCAGCATCTTTGCTTCTTGTCAGAATGGCAGTTCCTCTTAAGAGCTAAAAGTATTTCAGCCCTGGAGAAAAAGCTGGCCACATCTCCAGCTTTCAGCTGTCTTCATTTCCGTTTTGACCAAAGAGCCCATTACAGACTGTTCATGAGCCTCTGAAATTCAGACACCGAACCTAAACCCTACCATAAGGGGATAAGGAAGTGTGCCTTTGTGAAAAACTAAGAGCTCATGAGGACAGAGCCTTTATGGATGGAATTGCTGTCTTTGTCTTTATAGCAGATTCCAGGAGACAGAGCCAGTGTCTCAGACAGTAAACCACTTACTGCTCAAACATGAAGACCGAGATTTGTCTTCCACACAAAAAAGTGTGGAGCTGTCCTGTCAGAGCTGGGGAAGTAGAGACAGGAGGATGGTCCCTGGGGTTCATTAACTGGCTAGTCTACCAAACTGGTGAAAGAAAGATCCTGCATCAAAAGGTAAGATAGTGTGGGGCATGGTAGTTTATGTCTTTAATCTCAGCACTTGGGAAGTAGAGACAGGTGGATCTTAGTGAGTTCAAGGCCAATCTGGTCTACATAGAGAGTTTCAGGCTAGTCAGGGCAGCAAGTAAGACCTTGTCTGAAAGACTGATTTCCATTTATAATTTAAAAACACAAATAATACTTGTAGAGTTGGGATAAGAAGGATTCTGTCAGATACAACTAAATTTCCTTAATCTGAGACCCACATTAGCACACACCCTCATACACATATATATTTACCCACAGTTTGAACATTTCTGAAGTGATGGTCCCACCTCCCAGCCTACAAACACAGTTGGAAGAAGTTTGTCACTGTGCAGGGGTGGGCTTTGAGACCCTCCTTCTAGCTATGTGGGAGCCAGTCTTCTCCTGTTTGCCTTGGGAACAAGATGTAGAACTCTCAGCTTCTCCCATGCCATGTCTGCCTGGAGGCTGCCGTGTTTCCACCTTGATGATAATGGACTGAACCTCTGAACCTGTAAGCCAGCCCCAATTAAACATTGTCCTTTATGAGTTGCCTTGGTCACAGTGTCTCTTCATAGCACTGTAAACCCTAACTAGATCACACACACACACACACACACACACACACCTACTGACCTCGCCAGAAACCAAACTAATAGAGCCAATTGATTTTGAATCTCCAAAGTTGTGAACTAAATACAGCTTTGTTCTTCACAAGCTTCCTGCCTCAGGTGTTTCATTGTCATAATGCAAAGCTGATTAATAGATTTTTCTCCATATTAATAAAATTTTAACACAAATGCGAGCATACATGTGGCCTCTCTCTGTATAGGCATATAGATACTGTGTATGCAGAGACAGAGTGAGATGGGGAAGCAAAAATAAGGTACTAAGGGAAGAGCATGAATTCGATCTCACAAGAATGAACTTCTATCGCAGACACTTTCTGGATCTCATCTGTCTCTCAGAGATAACCTGGGAGACAACTTATCCTTGCTAACAGCAGCACAGCATTTCATAGTGGATAAACAATAACTTCTAGATGCCTTCACTTTGTGACCAGTGAACCTCTTTGTGCACTAAGGTTTCTATTTCCTGTGGGCAGACTCTTATGTTTCTCTTCAGAACATATAAATGTTTCAGTAGTTAACAAATGCTAGCATCAGTAAGGTTGCTGGGTCAAAACCTATGAGGTGTGTGTGTGTGTGTGTGTGTGTGTGTGTGTGTGTGTGTGTGCTGTATGTGCACATACTTATGTTTTTGTAGGAGCATAGGAATACGCACAAGGGTGCAGCGATCACAGGCTAATGTCACATGGCTTCCCCTATCACCCTCCATCACATGGCTTCCCCTATCACCCTCCATCTAATATTTTCAGACAGGTTTTCTCACTGAAGCTGGAACTTACAGGAATCCTCCCATCTCCATCTCTCGAGTGCTGAGATTACAGGAGTGCCACACCAACCCCAGTGGAATCTGTGTGACAAGTTCCACAGACTGAGGTGAAAACTTCAAAAGAAGGAGGCCTCCTGGAAACAGTTGTGGAACTCTTGCCTGGAATAAACATTGAGCCGTAGTTCTCATGGCAACTTATGTTTTTTTTTTTTTCAGTTCCTTTTCTTATTTACAACATGCTCCTGATAGCCTAGGCCAAGATCTTAAGCAAAGAAAATGAGTAAGAAACCATCCCTTGAGATGGGGTCACTAACATGACCTTGCCTCCAGGGAAACTGACGCTTTACTGTAATCATTTACAAAGTTACATAACAGCATAGTGATAAATAAAACTTTCCCAACAATAAAATTTTACATGGCTACATGTGTGTCATCAGAGGTGGGCTTTGGTATATGGTAAAGAAAGCCTTAAATAAAAAGAATTAAAGTACTTTAAATTTGTGCATTAAAGATTTATAAAAAAAATCAGGTATTAGATGTTAAATAATAGTTGATTATAAAGATTAATTAACCTGTTCTTGGAGCTCTGCCACTAGCCCTGGATAACTGCCCCACTGAATACATCCTTTCAGAGTTGTAACACTTGAATGATTTTTATTGTGTCAAATAATAATAATGATGTTACCTGTTCTATTTGTGATTTATTGAATATATCTTTTCAGAGGTGATGTGCTTGGATGATTCTTGTGCTTTACTGTGCCGAATGATAATGATGGTTGCTTTCCTGTATACAGCTCCTAGGAGTTGTAATATTTGTTTTTTCTATGTATAAGAACCCTTGCTTGAGAGCTGCAGAATACACTCAGATTCAAACTGCCTCTGTGTTTGTTTCTGTTTGTCACCACTGAATCCTGACCCCCTAGCCTTCCAGGACCCTCATCCCAGGGACTCCCAAACCCAGCTGGGGTGGTCCATGGCACAGGAGCAGACTGATGTATCCAGGTTGTCCTCGTGCATGGGTGGCAGATGCTTTACTGCTATTTCTGCAGCCCCTATTTTAAATGTTGAGCTATTATCTGACTACTTTCCAAAAAAGACTGCAACATGCCACAAATTCTACCAGCATGTCCCTGTTCCCTGCATGAATCCGAATGCCTGTTGAATGGACCAATATGTTGTACTTGATGTTAGCCAAAAGGCCAAGAAGCCATGGACCAGCTTGCTAAGTGTGACTCACCGTGTGTGTGTGTGTGTGTGTGTGTGTGTGTGTGTAATTCTAAAGAACATTGCTCTACCAGTGGTAGCATCTAAGAATTGGGAATCTGCTACCTGTAGTAACCTACCCCAACCTCTACCCACAATAATACTGTCAATGTTACTGGTTCTCAACAACAGTGCTATTCCAGTTTTATATTTTGTAATCTTAAAATCTTGCTTCTTGCAGAAAAGCACAGCCTTGGGAATAAACTATGTCAAGGAGACAGCCAGCCAATGCAGACTAACTGAGACTCTGTCTTCCTTTCACCATTTCATGATTTTAAAGGTTTACAAAAAAACCACAATGAAATCATTTCATCTCAGCCTCCTGAATTAACAGTCTCCCAATGTGGTGCCTAGTGATTGAATGAGAAGGGTCTAAGTGCTGGATAATGTGATAGGCACTGGGCATACAGCTCCACCAACCTAGCAGTCATTTTTAAAATAAATGTATGTCTGTGTGTGCCAGCAGTCAACCTTACTGTCATTCCCTAGGCACTGTCCACTCTGAAGCTAGCACACAGTAGGCATGACCCTTCTCTACTCTTCCTCTGAAGCTAGCACACAGTAGGCATTCATCCTGTTCAGCAAGTAAATGGTAAGGGAATGAGAGAACAGTGTAGTTAGCCTCTTCTGGGGCTCTCATAAGCAGTGTTTTGAAAGGCTACTCCAGAAGAGCCTGTGCTTTGTGTTAGCCTCGAAACCACATGATTGGCATACGAGCCTCTGCATGTGTTAGCTTCCAGACCATGTGTGCATGAAGTTAACAGATAACTGGGATCAGGGACCACATGGATTCACAATCCCATAACACATGTGCCAGTGGAAGCGTGTTTCATTAAGCCAAGAGGAAAGAAATTAGAAAAAAAATCGAAGCAAAACCCAGTGCCAGTGCATGGACTCTGGCCTTTGAAATTGCCTCCTCCCTGCCTTGAGCAGGCGGCTTACCTGAGATGCCCTCTCTTCAAATTGGCAGTTAACCCGAAATGCCATCCTTACCTGTCTTTACTTCTAGAAACTGCTTAGTTCACAGGCCCAGTGCAAACATCCTTCTTTGCTGTCAGCCTAGAGTCCCCTGTGAGCACTGGTCTCCTCTCATCTCCTGCTCGTGCTGACAGGGAGCACCGGTCTATTCCACGAACACTATGGCAGTGTCCTTGTAACTGCATCCCCTCTCCCCATAACTGTATGCTTGTTGAGGTTCCAAGCTATGCCTTGTTTTATTTCCGATCTCTGCAGCCTCTGCACTGGGCCAGGAAGTAACAGACCTCTTTGGAAAGAGACATTTGGAGTTAGATCGTGTTAGGCTCAGCCTAACACTCAGCAGTGACACATGCCTTTAATCCCAGCACTTGGAAGGCAGAGACAGGCAGATCTTAGTGAGTTCAAGGCCAGCCTGAGTTTCAAGACAACCAAAGCAACATAGTCTCAAACAGATAAAACTAAAAATAAAAAGACCCTCCACCAACTTCTTTAATTTCGCTACACCTCATTTCCCTCAAACATAAAATGGGAATTACAACCTTCCTGTCTCCTAGATTGCCATGAGAAGTGAAAGACTGTGAGTTCACAGCTGAGCCCCAGGGACTACTTATTATTAACAAGTGTTTAATAACCATTCAGATACCAAGAGTCTGGCACAGTGGCACACACCTTTAATCCCAGCACTCAGGAGGCAGAGGCAGACAAACTTCTGAGTTCAAAGCCAACCTGGTCTACAGAATGAATTAAATGATAGCCTGGGCTACACAGAGAAACACAGATACTAAGAGTAAACACTGTTGAGTCCCCTCCATCTAACACATGAAAAGAAACTATAAAACAAGACACATCAGATGCAAGGGTGATGGCTCTCGCTTGTAAATTTGATAGTCAGGAAGCTAAGGCAGGAGGATCACTAAGAGTTTGAAGCCTGCTGTAAAAGCAAAACAAATTCTTTAATATCAGCATCTTCATAACTGCTTCTATAGTGGCCACGACTTGAGTTTGCTGCCTACCAGCCGAGGATAAGAAAATACACGTCTTCTACTTTTTGTCTCAGTGATTGACCTCCTAGAGGCCAGACATGCTGTCTCTATCCATAGTCAACATTTCACTCAAGACCATTCCCCATGTGCTCAAAATGGATGTCATTAGGAAGGAAGAAGGAACACTTCAGTGCTGCTCCAGCACTGCTGTGTGGTCACAGCTGTCCTTCTCTGGCTCTACTCTCCCCTGATAGCCAACGAGACCATTTAAGACAAAAGCCAGCTTCAGTTTGTCCCTTGCTTAAAATGCCCTGTAGGGGCCTAGCAAGATGACTCAGTGGGTAAAGAGGCTTGTTGCCAAGACTGACCACCCCAGGACCCACACCATCGGCGGAGAGAGCAGACCCCTTTCCTCTGACCTCCACATGCCCTCCCCACACAGAGAATTAATAAATACATAAAATACGTGGAAAAGCATGGCCTAGCAACTTGCTTTACCATGGCAATAAACTTCAGACTTTCCTTAAAACCAATTAGAGATCATATCTGGCCTGCCTCCTTCCTGACTAATCCTCCATCCTGCCCTGACTCACTGGGTTCCAGCTGCCTTAGCCACCTGCCTCTTCCTGGAATACTCCAAAAGTCTTTGCATCGAGAGCTTGGATCCCTTGCTATTTGCAAGTCAAAATGTCACAATATTCTTCAAGCAGTTATTCCTTGATGACCAGATGAGCCGTATTCCTCCCGGAAAATGCTCAGGAAATATTATGACTAGAACACTGCTTAGATATTAATCTGATACCCTCACTCCTAATGTCCCCTAAATAAACCCTCCAAATAGGGGGGCTTTTGCCTGGCTCAGTACTGTATGGACATCTCTTAGAGCACTGCCAGGAATAATGACACTTGTCTGCCATCTCAGCATTCTCATGGTAGACGTAGGAGGATCAGGAGTTCAAGGTTATCCTTGGCTAGATGGTGAATGGAAGCCAGCCTGGGTGTCTTAGTTACTGATTCATTGCTGTGAAGAGACATGACCAAGGCAACTCTTATAAAGGCAAACATTTAATGGCTGGCTTACAGTTTCAGTTTAGTCCACCATCATGGTGGGAAGCATGGCAGTGTGCAAGCAAACATGGTGCTGAAAGAGGCAAGAGTTCTAAATATTGATCCACAGGCAACCAGGAGGAGACTATCATCCACACTGGGCAGAACCTGAACATAGGAGACTTCAAAGCCCTCCTACACAGTGATGTACTTCCTCCAACAAGGACACACCTCCTCTAATAAGGCCACACCTTTTAGCAGTGCCACTCCCTATGGCCAAGTATTGAAACACAGGAATCTATGGAAACCAAACGTATTCAAACCACCGTATTGCGTTATATGAGATCCTGTCTCTTAACAACAAAAAGTAAATGTATTATTTTTATAATTAAGAGGACATAATAATACTAAAATAAAATGAGAAATAATTTTCCTTTCTAATCAAAATGTCGAAGGAAATGAGTCAAATCAAGGACAAGGGTGCAGAAACCTTCAACAGAGGGTTCACAGACAGGCAGCAAGTCACACTGCTTCAAGCTCTGCATCATTTATTAACCAGAGATACTGGTCAGTTAATGATCTGCTTGCTAGTCATTTCACATCTTTAGACTTGTAAATAACAGCCATCTTCCAGGAGTTTCTGGGAAGATTGCTGTCTGTGCTGGCTGCTTTATTGCAGCCCCTCCTACCTTGGATGCCCTTGGAAACCCTCTCCCCCAACACATACTCTAGGCCACCTCCCCCACATCCCTTACCCCAGTTCTTCATGATCCTTTAAAACATATTCAGATCACCCAAGACATGTCCCTGACAACAGACCACTGTGATCTTCAAAAGCCCTGAGCTTTCTCAAAAGGCACCTTGTCTTCGTGTCTCCCTTAATTAATTACAGTCAGTTGAAAGCAATATTTTTATAGATCTTACCACAGTGAAATGTCACTATGCATTTTCCAACTGAGTTATTTGAAAAAAAAAAAAAACCCACCATTGCTTATGGGAAAATGGGAGGTGGAGTAGAAACACCAGGAGCTCAACTTTGAGCCAACCTGGACTACCTGATAAAGGTTGAAGAAGAAAAAGATTAATAGAAACAATTTTTTAGAATCTGTTTCAAGTGAGAAAATACTAGATGGTTTCCTAGCATTCATGAGGCCTGAGTTCAATCCCTAGAAATAAAGATGGTTATAGGAGGCAGGATACTAAAGGTGTTTTTCTGTGCACACCCTGTGAAGAAGGTGGCATGGTTGCAGTCATCAGCTACACTTATCAACAATCTCTGCAGATACAAGAGGCTTCCACTTGAGTCCTGTTATGACAACCATTTGGCATTGACCTGGGCCTCACAGCAGACCAGGCCGTGTGATAAATGACCTGATTCTGTTCTCTAAGGGTCCCAAGCATCCATTACTGTGATTATTCTAATTTTAAAGTATTTATTTTTATTTATTTGTTGGACACACAGGTGAGTGTCTGTACAATTCAGAAAGAAGACAGTGTTAGGTCTCCTAGAGCTAGAGTCATAGATGGTTATGAGTCACCCAGTGTGGTTGCTGGGGACTGAACTTGGGTCAAGTGCTCTTAACTACTGAGTCATGTCTCTAGTTCCATCTATACCCATTTTACAGATAAAGCAACCAGTAACATAGTTAAGCTATACGCCCATGGTAACAGAGCTGGAAAGGGCAAGGGCTAGTTTGAACTTACTTCACCTGACTTCAAATTCCTATTCTTTTAATTTCTTTCTGTTTTAGTTATTTGATTTTGAGATGGGCCCTCATGTGCTAGCCTCAAACTCTCTTTGTAGCCAAAGATGACCTTGAACTCCAGACTCTCTTGCCTCTTTGTCTTGGTACTTCCATGTCAGGTCTGTACCTCCACACCCCACTCCCATCTTTCCTACTGTAACTATAGTACATCACATATCTCATCTAAAAATTTGAGCTGATTGAGTACCAGGTGGCCTAAAAGGGTTCCAAGTTCAAGTCCTACCTGGACTACAGTATAGGTTCAAGTCCTAGATGACTTTAAAATATGGCTTAGTGCTTGTCTAGTATTCATGTGCTTGTGTTCAGTACCACAATACTGCAAATAAGAATGATAGTAGGTTAAATAAATTCTGTAATTGAGAGATGGGGTATAGCTCAGTTAGTAGAGCAGTTGCCCAGCAAACACAAAGCCTCAAGTTTGCGTCCCAACATTGCAAACCAGGATGGTGGTGCAGACCCACAGACTTGAGTAGAGGCAAGAAGATCAGACATTCAAGATCAAGAGCTAATTTGATGATTTAGCCAATAAGAACACTTGGTACCATGTCCAATGACCTGAATTTGATTGATGGAAGAAGGGAACTGACTTCTAATAATTGTCTTCTGACCTCTACATGTGTGCCATAGTATGTACACACACACAAACACACATACACATACACGCACACATGCACACACATATGACAAAAGTATTACAAAGTCATCTTTGGCCATATAGCAGGTTGGGGGCCAGCCTTACATGAGATCCTATCTGTGAATAAGTCAGAGTACATAAATATTCTACTCTAAATACTCTAGCTGAAATAAAAAGAAGCAATTGATATAATCTCAGCTAAAAACAACCAAGTCTACCATCTTTCCGCTTCTGAGTTCTTTAGAAAAATCTTTAAATACATGCAGAAGTGAAACAGAACTTTTTTAATGGGCTCTTTCCTTCTGCAGCATGTGTGGTGTCACAGGACTGCCTGGGCAGTTGTTTGGCTATAGCCCCAGTATTGCTAATTTCTATACTTCATTAATAAATGAATAGATGCTCAGACCTGTCGAATGGCTCTGCACATCCCTTGTGAATTGAGACGATGTTTACATGTAAAAAAAAAAAATCCCAAAATGCTTCATTAGAGACAGAAATTAAAATGCCAAAACTTGCCAGAGTCAAGAATCTAAAGTGGGCCTCTGGATTCCTGCTTTGAGATTTCAAATGTGAATGGCTTAAAGAGCTGGGGGTTGGTTTGGGGATCTGTGCCAAGGCACATAAGAAACTGATCTGGCACTGAAACAAGAAGCAAGTCTAAGAATCTTGGAGGTTTTGGACAAAAAGGAGTACAGCCAGGACTCAGAAGTACAAAATACAAAAAATTCAGGGACTTATGTGGTTTAAAGTGAATTCTTACTTCAGTTTTCCCTATGTGCTTGAATTTGGTCCCAATAAAAAGTGGGAAATTGAGAAGGAACTAACTGGGTGAGTTGGCACACACTTGTGTCCCAACACTTGGAAGGACAGGCAGAAAAATTCAAGGTCATCCTTGGCTACAGAGAACTTGAGGCCGGGCGTTCTGGATTTTGAGAGACAGTGGGACAGTGGGGGCAGTGGGAGTTGGCAGAGAAAGATGGGGGAGGGAGAGAGGACAGAATGCTTTAGGGAAGTGCTCAATATTTCAGTTTGCTTTTGGTTTTTGTTTTGAAACAGGGTCTTACTTTGTAGACTGGCTGGCCTAGAGCTATGACCAATATTGCAGTTTAACTCAGAGTCTTGTTTTATGCAGTTGAATGGAAAGGATGAAAGTGAGTCCCCTCTACAGATGAAAGAGGAACCACTGAAACATAGCTGTGCCCTGAGAACTTACCTGAGGTTTGCACACACCATCTTATTCAATATTCATGACATAAAGCCACATGGTATATGATATTATTGTCCCCATTTTCAAAGAGCAAAGGTAGAGGACTGAAACACACCTTGTCACATTGTCAGCCAAAGAGCAGAGCCCTAGTCAAACCAGGGATTCCTTGACTGTGCTTGGCTTCTACTCTATGGGGACCCAACCTTCTAGAAAGCACTATGGACTTCAGAGACTACTATCTGCTTGTAAAATTACTGACCACCATTGAAACAGACCCAAGAACGATGAAAGCAGTCAACCTTCATGAAAAATGTATGGAGTCCAACTAATCTGCATCTGAATCCTGGTCCTACCATCTCCCTTTGTGTCCTCTAGCAAGCCCCCACCTTCTCATCTATGCAATGCCACACAAGGTTGTAGCAGGGATAAATAAGAGGTGTTTCTGAAGTTTTCAGGACAGGGCAATCTAACACTACAAGGCAGCTATGGATGGGTATTATTTTGAGCTTGTAAACCACAGACCTGCAATCTCTAGGTTACCTCAAAGTGCCAAAGCCAAAGGATTTAGGAAGGATGAAGCAGGAGAAAGGACCTAGGTCTAAAAAGAGAAAGAAAATGTAAGAAAGAAAGAGGTTGGAAGTATCAGAACACCCATCATAGCAGGAATGAAGACATTTGAACTTGAAATCCGAACACAATATAGCTGAGTAGTTGAGTCCATAGTTACAAGAATGGAGAAAACAACCACAAAGGCACACATGCACACACACACACACACACACACACACACACTTTCTCCCACATGAGGACAGAAAAGGAGCTTATTTACAATACTTAAAGTACAGGTAGCTCATGGGCTGCTGCTGGAGAAGAGCGCTAAGCCCAGAGACCCAGTCAGAGCAGGTAGGTGCAGGACCCCTAAGAAGGTACGAGGGCTTTCTCCAGTCCTGCAGGCTATGCCAGGGCTGCTGGGCAAGCCATACCAGAACAGGAGGCAGGGTGGAGGACATTGGGAAGCCCCTAGAGTCGTAGGGACATCAGTGACCTTAGACTTTCCATATAGCCTCCACTGTTTGCAGAGTTTCGAGTATGGTATCCAGCAAAAGTCTTGAATTCATTTAGAGATGTTTGTTGATACCAAAACACCAAAGAGAGAACCATGAGTAGAGGTCTGCTTCAAAACTGCCTCCAAGAGCTGAGCCAAACCAAACTGGATCATTAAGTCAAGGGCTAACGGAGTGGGGGAGGGGTTGCACAGTGCTCACCTTGCCCTTGCTTGCTCTTTCACCCCTCCTCTGACCCAGGAGGAGGAGGAGGAGGGAAGATGCTGGGATTTTATCTATACCCTGAACCACAAGACAGAAAGAGCATGCAGACACTCCCCCATCTCTGTATGTGGGCGCTTTCCAAGCTGCCCTTGGCTCCTGCGCCCTCAAGCATCTCAGCACTCTAGCATCTCTCCTCCTGGGATGCAGAAAAGACAGTTCCTTCGCAAAAGCAGCCTCAGGCTGCCGGATCTCGGATTCCTTAGTCCAGCTCAGTTGGACTAGCTTAGCTGCCTCGAGATTTCCAGAGGAGCCTCCCTGTGCAACCCAGCCCTGGAGGGTCCCCTCTTTTGTTTGTAGGAAGAACACTGATGCTGTGCAACACTGGAAGCCCAGCTGCGGGGGCGCTTCCCCAGTCTGCGATTCGGTCTGCTCTAGGGGGCCCCAGTTCAGCACCGGAGTCTCCAACTGTCCCCACCCGTTCCCTGCCCGAACACTCACTTCCCAGTCCCTCCGCTTTCCATGCTGTCTCCTCCACCGCCCCATAGCGCCTCAGAGGCTTCTCGGCTTCCAGATGAACAGACAGAGATTGCTTTAACTCCATTGCTGGTCCTCGCAGGCAGGTCCAGGGGTCCGTTTCACTCCATCTCTGCTGAAGGTTGCAGGAAGGAAGACGGCTCAGATCGGCAGTGTTTTAAGGGGCCGGGCGTTGCAGAGGAAGCTGCTCCATATCTTCAATCTCCAGAACCCGAAAGCGCCCAACTGGTACCCAGGATGGGGGAGGGATGCATAACACATGCGCAGTGGAGGCTGGAGTGGGGAGGTTTGGGGGCTGGGTAGGGAGAAAAGAGGCACAAATGATAAACTCTTTAGAACAACGAAAACAAAAACAACTAAAATAAAATCATCCTCAAATGAAGCAAGAATAAGGCACCTGCCCACATTGAAGACAGTAGACAGGCTTTGTGTGGATGGAGCTAGCATATGGGTGGCTTGGGATCTGTTAGAGGGCTGGTAGGTTCAAGTGTGATTGGTGAGCCAGAACATACCTGTAGATGATGGTCTTTCTTTGTGGACAAGCCCAAGTGTGAACCGCTGCTATTGGATTCTGCATTGTTTGCATTTATGTGCATGATCTGAATATAAAAGGAAAATATCAGCCATCGCGTGCGCGCGCGCGCGCGCGTTTGTGTGTGTGTGTGTGTGTGTGTGTGTGTGTGTGTGTGTACACCTATGTCACTCCTGTGTGTTTATATGGAAAGAAACAAAAGAGGCAAAAATGTTTTGTATATAGGGCCAACATAGCTGTTCAGAACACTGATCTTTACAAACCTGGAAAATAATTCTAGTGACCAAATATAGCAGCAAAAAAAAAAAAAAAAAAAAAAAAAAGAAAGAAAGAAAGAAAAATCAAAACAAAAAAGAAACCATATGTCAGGACTGGAGATGGAGCTTGGTTGATACAAGATTCACAGCCCAAGCATGAGGACCCAAGTCTGATCTACAGGACAGTGCAGGTGTTAAAAGAACAGGTACAGCAATGTCCACTTCTCGTCCCTGTGCTAGGAGCAAGGGCAGGAGGAACCCCAGGGCTTGCTTGTCCCAAGCCACCTTATTCCAACTTCTGGCCTATACATGCACACTTTTTTGGTTTTAATATAAAGGGATGAGAATGCAGCCAGTTGGCAGAATGCTTGCATAATGTGAACAAAGCCTTGGGTCCTAGCCCTAGCACTACAGAAACCAGGTATGTGTAATCCTAGCACACAAGAAGAGGCAGGAGGATCTGAAATTCAAATTTATCCTTGGATACATAGGGCGTTTATGTAGCAGCCTAGACTACATAAGACCATGTCTCAAATGAATGAATGAATGAATGAATGAATGAATGAAGTGTAATCAGCAGCTATTGATAAAAGTCAATACTACTTTTTGAATTACTGCTAAACATAGAACATTTCCCAATGTCTCTGTGAAACCTGTCCACTGTGAAAGCACTCCACTGTCCCCTGCTTTACAGAAGACACAGCTGAAGTGCAGAGAGATCACTTACCCATATCTCCAAACTGCCAGGGTATCTCGTCAGTACTTGAATCAGGCTAGACTGTATGAATTCAGATTCTGACTCTTATTGACCTTATTTCCTTGTCTGTGGTTATAGTTAAAGAGCCTAAAAGTTATGCATGTGCATGAGCTGGGGTGTGTGTGGGGAGCTTTATGTGACTGTGAGTACCCTCAGCAGTCACAAGTAGTAGATCTCCTGGAGCTGGAGTTACAGGCGGTTGTGAACCAACAAATATGGCTGCTGGAAACCAAACTTGGGTCGTCTGCAAAAGTCATGACTGCTCTTAACAGCTGAGCCATCTCTGTGGCACCTTAACTGTAGTTATTATGTTTTGTATGGAGGGCAAGGAACAAAAAAGGTCAGAGGATGCTGGTTTGCTGTTTAATAGTTATTTTCTGATGTCACCCGGGGACATCAGTGTCTATTTTTCTGAGTTGGAAATGTAAAACAGTCCAGTTTTCCAGGAAAATGATTTTACCACTTTAAAAAGTTGTTGTTAACAATGAACTCCTAAACAACTTCAAAAAGTCCTAAAAATGTAAACCTAGATTATAACAAGTTTTTTTCTGTTTTGTTTGGGAGTTTGAATTGAGATGGGGTTTCAGCATGTGGTCACTTCTGAGAGACCCTAACCTAATTATATAAAGACATAAAAATAATATTTTATTTGCTAATGAGGCATAAGAAATGAAACAAGAAGGCTAGAGTCTCAGCTATTCTGAGCACTGGCTGCTCTTGCAGAGAACCAAGGTTCCACTCTTAGCACCCACATGACAGCTCCCAATGTTCGGCAACTCCAGTTCCAAGGTAGCCAATACCTTTTTTGGCCTCCAAGGGCACTGTATGAATGTTCACAGACACACAGCCAAAATACCCATACATATAAAATAAAAATATTTTTTTTAAAGAATTAAAATAAGACTGAGTATGACGGTACAAGCCAGTAAGCCCTGATCTCAGGAGGTAGAGGCAGGAAGTGTGACTTCACGTCTAGCCTGAGCTACACAGCAAGACCGTGTCTCAAAAATAAATAAATAGGGCGGTGGTGGCGCACACCTTTAATCCAAGCACTTGGGCAGCAAAGGCAGGCGGATTGGATATAGGCCAGCCTGGTCTACAGAGTGAGTTCCAGGACAGCCAGGGATACTCAGAGAAACCCTGTCTCGAAAAACCAAATTAAATTAAATTAAATTAAATTAAATTAAATTAAATAAATAAATAAATAAATAAATAAATAGTACTGCAAGATTGCTCAGTGGGTAGGATCTTGCTTCCAAGTCTAATGACCTGAGTTTCCACCCTGGGACCCACATGATAAAAGGAAAGAATTAACTCCTATAAATGATCTGATCTCTACAGAGTGCGCGCAGGCACACACACACACACACACACACACCTAGTGTATGAAGGAGGTAACTAAGAAAAACACAATTGAAAAGGCTGGTAATGGAAGAAGATACTATGTAAGAGTGCTTCCAGTACTTTACAATGAAAAGACACTTTGAAGAGGGTGCACTCTGGATTCTAAATTCTAAAACACTTCACCACCCATTAGAGAAGCTCCATACCCAGGAAGTGGTGACATCACCTCTGCTCTCCAGTTTCCAGCAACCACTCTTGCTCTCCTCCTCTAAGAATTCGTGTTCTGAGTTTTTCATAGGTAAGGTGCCCTCATGTGTGGACTCCTGTGTCTGCCTGCTGTGCTTTAGTCCACTCTTTTTGAGATCCATCCACACGGGAGCATGTGCTCGTGTAGCTCCCTTTTAGACTGACTAGTATTTCTTGGTATGGCTATGACATAATTCATTTATCCACTCAGCCATTGATGGACAGTTGAGTGTTCCTGCCCTTTAGCTACTGTGACTAGTTCTAGTACAAGCCCTGTCTATAGTGATGTGTGTGTGTGTGTGTGTGTGTGTGTGTGTGTGTGTGTGTGTACCTGTTTGGTTTTCTTTGGGATATGTACCTAGAAGCAGAATTGCCAGACCATCTGGTAATTCTGTGTTTAGCTTTTTGAGAAACTGCCAAAACATTCTACTTTTCCATCAGGAATGGGTAGCATCTAATCTCTCCATATGCTCAGTAATATTTAAATTTTTGGGGACCCATCAACAAATATCTTATTGTGGTTTTTTCTATTCTTTCTCCTTCCTTCCCTCCTTCCTTCCTTCCTTCCTTCCCTCCTTCCTTTCTTCTTTCCTTTAGAATTTTATTATGTAGTCCAGGCTGGCTTTGGATTCACTGTATATCCCAGAAAAATCTAGAACTTTTGACCATCTTGACTCAGCCTCTACAAGAACTAGGATATTAGGCCTGTGCACTTAGGTCCTGTTTGTTCTTGATCTTAGTTAACACTAAGTGTACATTGTGATCTCAATCCTGTTATTTCATAGACTACTAGTGGTAGAAATTAAATGACATTTTTTGATTATATTTTTTTTCTTGAGACAGGATCTTTGCAGCCTTAGCTGACCTCAAAGTTGCTAGGTATCTAAGGATGACCTTGAACTTGAGGAGCTACCCTGCCTCCTGAGTGCTGGGATTAGGGGTGTGTGTCACCTCAACCAGCAATGATTCTCTGCTTTATATGTTTACAACGCTGCTTACATCACCAGGAAAAGAAATGACAAGTAGCAAAATATTAATAATGGTCACCTATAAATGTCATGATGACAAATGATTTGTTTGTATTCTCCAATGTTCCTATGAGATAACTTGTACTACTTTTATAATCATAAAACTGAATTTGTTTGCTCTTTTTGTTAGTGTAATTTGTTCTATGACATTTTATACATGTATAAAATGCATTCCAGATACTCTGACCACCCTGCCAATCCCCAATCCCCTGAATCTCAACTCAACATTCATGTCTTTCTGTTTTGTCTTATGACAAAATTTATTGCATTTAATTAGGGCTGTGTAGCCATGAGTTTAGATCTATCAATTGGAGCTTGGTGGGCTCACCAACAGGTACACAGCTGAAGACAGTGACTGCCCCCTTCTCGGGGTCTTTTAGTAGTTTGTAGTACAGCATGGAAGAAATAAGGCCCCATGGGTCCCTCCGTCATCCATGATTGTGGACAAGGATGGTCTTTGGGGGGAGGGGCTATTACATTAATGTGTGTGTGCATGCACACACATGCACGCATGTACTTACATGAACACCAGAGGGCAATTTGTAGGACTTGGTTCCTCCATCTATTGCATCTGTGATCCAACTTAGGTCTTCAGTCTTGGTAGCAAGTACCTTTACCCATCAAGTACCTTGAGCCATCTTGCCAGCCCAAAAAAGCCAAGAGCCTTATGTAGGCTATGTGCAAGTCAGCACAACTGCTATGAGATGGTTGCAGTGGACTTGTCATGGTCAAAAGGCGGTATTTCTTACCATTTTTCCCACATTTCTTCCCCATATTCCCTGATGTTCCTTGAGCTTAGAGGAGGTAGTAATGTGCCAAGCAAATGTTCAATCCTAAGCTTTGTTTTGGTTTGAGAGAGGGTGTCCTATATTCTGTTGGCCTCAACATCACTGTATCTAACAATGACCTTGAACTCCTGCCTCTACCTGTTCATTGCTAGACTCACAGACATGTACCACCACTCCTGCCTAAGTGGTAAGGTTTATAGTGCATGGAGTAAACCTAGGAAAATGTTACCAACGGTTGTTTGTAGAGTTGAGATAAGAAGAAAAGCCCTCCTCTTTCAATATTTCTTATTTCCCAAGCATCTATATGGAGCAGATATTGCTGTATCATTTTAAAAATAAATGGATTCAGTTTCTAACACTGTGTGAGGACACAAAGTCTGTGATCCTGGAGGACCAGGCCATCACTGCAGCACTGTGGCTGAGCCAGTCTGTTCCTGTTAGCATTGGGCAACAGTGCTTCAGGTTCAATAGCTGGCTACCACGGCCACCTGTGCAGAGTGAGGCACTCTTCTGGCAGCTCCTTGTCCTGGCCAGCTGCCTCAGCTCTGGTTGATTACTGAGAGCCAGGCCAGCAGGGGCCAGAATGAGAGACACTTCCGCACCTGTCATCTCAGGTGACTAAAAAGGAGACTACTGCAGCATCCCCCTGACACTTTATCCAGTGTGTTGACAGTTTCAAATGTGAATGATATGGAGCTTATCAGAACAACATGGTTTTCAAAACTATGGGCTTTGAAATATGGAATACCCTGCCACTTGACAGCTATGGTAGGTACCCTGTTTGATGTATCATTTAAGTTCTCTAAGTTTATTTTCTCCTGCTGCATGTGGAGGATGGGAAGGAGACACACACACACACACACACACACACACACACACACTTTTTTTTCCCAAGGACAGGACTTTTCTGTATACCCCTGGCTGTCTTGGAACTCCCTCTGTAGACCAGGCTGGCCTTGAACTCAGAGATCTGCCTGCCTCTCTGCCTCTGCCTTCCAAGTGCTGGGATTAAAGGCGTGTGCCACCACCACCTGGCTTCTTATCTTTTTAATTGATTATTTTATGTGTGTGAGTATTTTGCTTACATGTATGTATGTATGTATGTATGTATGTATGTATGTATGTATGTGTGTATGTACTTCACCTGGGTATCTGGTGAGAGGGAACATCAGAAGATTCCCCAGAAGTGAAGTTTGGATGGTTTTTAACCATCATGTGGGTACCGGGAATTGAACTTGGGTCCTCTAAAAGAGCTACTTAGTGCTCTTCCAGCCCCATACACCTTATCTTCTTTTAAAACAGGCTTTCGCACTGAACCTGAGTCTACTGATTTACAAAGCCAGCAAGTCTTGGGATTATCCTGTCTCCATCTCTTAGCGTTGGGATTCCTGGTTCACCCTACTCTCAGCTTTTAAATGGATGCTGGGATCCAAATTCAGATCCTTGTGCTACACAGCACATGACTGAGCCATCCTCCTAGCTTTTATGTTTTAGTTTGTCTTTAAACATTCTAATGCCCTTAGGTAGACTGGGTATGTGGCTCAGCTGATGGAGTGCTTGCCTAGGGTGCAACAAGCCCTGGGTTCAATTCCAGGTGGTTCACAGCTATAATCCCAGTGTTCATGAGGTAGAAGCAGGAGATCATCCTTAGCTGCTTAGTGAGTTTGAGGCCAGGCAGGCTAGAAATCGTACCAAAAATAAATAAATAAATAAATAAATAAATAAGACTGGGCAGAGTGGCATATGCCTCTAATTCTGGCACTCAGGAGGTAAAACCAGGCAGATTTCTATGAGTTTGAGGCCAGATCAGTCTACATAGAGAATTCTTTTTTTTTTTTTTTCTTTTTTCGAGACAGGGTTTCTCTGTGTAGCCCTGGCTGTCCTGGAACTCACTCTGTAGACCATGCTGGCCTCAAACTCAGAAATCTGCCTGCCTCTGCCTCCCAAGTGCTGGGATTAAAGGCATGCGCCACCACTACCCGGCTATATAGAGAATTCTAAGCTATCTAGGGCCACATAGTTAGACTCTGTCTTATAGATAGATAGATAAATAAATAAATAAATAAATAAATAAATAAATAAATAAATAAACAAACCAACAAAATTTTGAGAGTGCTATTATGACAAATAAAAGATCTCACAACCTTATACAGCAAAGAGCAATGCCATGTGCTATGACAAATGGTGGATGCGAGATATGAAAGACCACACGTTCTGAGTCACAGTGAACTGTTGCAGTATCAGCAAGATGACCAGGACACTGCCTGTGAACATGTCACTTACGTGTTGCATTGCATTGTCCTAGTTCACAGACAATGAGCTGAAAAACTTCCTCCCATCATCCTCTGCCCCTCTGAAGCTGTACTCAGTCCAGTACTCAGTCCAGTGGCTTTGCAGAACTAGCCATTTGCTCCCAGAGAGGTACAAGTTCAGGAACAGCCTATGTGAGAACAGGATTGTATCTGCATTACCACATCTGGCAGCCATAGAAAAAGTTTCTACTGACACAGTATATTCATAAAAGAACATCAGAAAGATGACCAATTCCCATATTGTCTCCTTCATTCCGTTTTGAATCACACAGAATGGAGAGAAACTGAGTGGCCTGCATCCATATTGTTCTAAGGCTTTCACTCATGAAACTGGCTTAGTAGCAGATGAGATGGTTCAACAGAGGCTCCTGCTGCCACTTTAAACCCTGAGACCCTCTTGATGCAGAGAGAAAACAAACCCCGGTCTCCTGCACTGTGGTATATGAGCACGTGAGCACACACAAACACACATTCCCACCACAAAATAAATAACAATCCTTTATCAAATTTATGCTGAGATATCCTCACCACACTGGTATTAGTGTTGGCAAGTACCCAAATATCGGTACATGATACAAGCATGATCCATTCTCTTTCAAACTGTCAGAGCAGGGATATCAATTGGCCTGAAGTAGGCAGTAAGATGGATTAAGGTATACCTGCACTCACATGGCTGTCTTCTGGATAACTGATTCGGCACCCTTCTCCTGCACTTGGGGCTAATATCTCTAAGTGCTCTAAAGTCCTACTCAATTCGGGCAATGTATCCTTGTACCCTACCCACGTTTAATGTGTTTGAAGAGTCCTAAATGTAAGCTCATCTATTTCCCATCCTCACCTACACAGGTCATTACTCTCTAGAAGAGAGTTAGCCTAAACCCAATAGGAAATGAGTAGAGAGTACTTGAAGGTCACTAAGTCTGTGTTCGCAGATGAGTCTATGTATCTTTCTGTTGTCAATAGAACTAGAATAAATGTCCCAGACATGCCTCGAATTCAACCTGACATCATCCACACCCTGCCTCTTAGTGGTCTGATATATAGCTCAGTAGTAGGCACTAGTCTGACGTGCAAGGCCCAAGGTTTGATCCTCAAAACCACAGATGTGTGTGTGTGTGTGTGTGTGTGTGTGTGTGTGTGTGTGTGTCTGTATGTCTGTGTGTTTGCGTCTGTATATATCTCTCAACTTTGTGTCTCTTATCTCTGTGTGTGTCTGCATGTCACTGTGCATGTGTCTGTCTGTGTGTCTGTGTATGTGTATATGTCTGTGTGTGTGTGTGTGTGTGTGTGTTATCTGAACTAGATTTTATAGAATAAATAAGAAATATTGTGATAATTTGTGAAGCTGATGAATTTAGAAAAACCAAGGTGTGTGTGATGGTTTGTATATGCTCGACCCAGGGAGTGGCACTATTAGAAGGTATGACCCTATAGGTGCGGCCTTGTTGGAGTGCCACTGTGCGTGTGGGCTTTAAGAACCTCATCCTAGCTGCTTAGAAGTTAGTATTGTGCTAGCAGCCTTCAGATAAAGATGTAGAACTCTTAGCTCTGCCTGCACCATGCCTGCCTGGATGCTGCCATGTTCTTTCCTTGATAATAATGGACTGAACCTCTGAACCTGTAAACCAGCCCCGATTAAATGTTGTCCTTATAAGGACAACAAATGCCTTGGTCATGATGTCTATTCATAGCAGTAAAACCCTGAAACTGTGTATGATACTCACACCACACACACACACACACACACACACACACACACACACGCACGCACGCACGCACGCACGCACGCACACACACACACACACACACGCACACACACGTATGTGTGCATATGTAGAATATAATTTTATAGTTTCTATCACATCTTTGTTTTAGTTTGTTGTTGAAACTAGAAAATATGTGTATTGGCCCCCAGATCTCATTGACATCGCTTAGGGACATTCACTTTTACTGACCTGTAGTCAAGCTCTCCTTACTGTCTCCCTCCATAGAACTAAGTTGAGCTCACATTCTTTCCCAAGTCACTGTGATCTCCATCATAACATGCACTTTTCCCACAAATATCAGTAGCACCTATTCTGTGACAGAAGTTTGCTAGCTGCCGGGACTCCACCATCCAGAAGCTGTGCTGGGAGGAGCTGAGGGCTAGGAGTGGGGGGCATAGAACATACCACTGACCCCGTGCTTATCAGGGACACAAGCATCCTAAAATCTCAAGGCACTGGTCAACTTTGTGTAGCCCATGTTTCCCATGCTTCTTTGAACAGAACTCTCTTAACAGTAAGAACCATAAAAGCCTCAAAACCGTATTCTAGAAAACGAACACTTCAGAATCCTCATTAGAAAGAATGTAAAAGTCGCAGCTAAGCACTGTTGTTGTTGTTGATGATGATGAGGAGGAGGAGGAAGAGGAGGAAGAGGAGGAGGAGGAGGAGGAGTAGGAGGAGTAGGAAGAGGAGTAGTAGGAGGAGGAGTTAGGGTTTCAACAATAGCTCATGCTGGCCTTGAGCTCACTATGTAGATGAAGAAGACCTTGAACTTCTGATCTTCCTGCCTCTGCCTCCTGAATAGTAAATCTAATGAATTACAAGCACACACACACACACACACACACACACTTTCAGCCTGGGTATATGCTGGCTGTGAAAATATCTCATTCTCTCATATTCTTCCTACACTTCCCTCTGTCCACACCATTGCAAGCCTCACATCTGTATTCCCACCCCTGCCACCAACTAAAAATAAGTGGCAGCCTGTTCCCTGTATCCTAAGCAAAAGTTAAAAGACTCACTCAAACTGGACAGGTGCAGGTCAAGTGGCCACCGCTAGCCCAATCAGGAGTGTGAAATTCACTAATTAGCTTACTCACAGTCACATGATCCACCCCTTTGCACCAGTGGAGTCACCTTCTGGCAGGATTTTCTGATTAGGAACCAAAAGCTTTTGGGAAGGAACAGAGTAATGAATGTTCCCTATACCTCTCTAGTGACCACATCATGTCAGCACATGGTACCCAGCCTTATCCACAGCTAATGGGCATGTAAAGGGTACTAACTGCAATTTACTTATGCCTGCTAGACCACAGGGTCCTGAGAGCAGGATCTGTTCTTACTAACCTCAGACTTCTTTCACATTGACCAGTGCCTAGGACACTATGGCTTAAATATTTGTTGAATCAATGCCATTGAATGAAATAATAAAATTAAGAATTGCAAAGGGACTGGAAAGAGGCCAAACCTGGAGAGACAGGTTCAATCCCCAGAACCCACATGGTGGAAGGAGAGACCATGTTCCCCAAAGGTGTCCTCTGACCTCCACAGGTGCTCTGTGGAACACCCATGCTCCAGCAAACTAAGTAAATAAACACAGCATTAAAAATGCTTAAGTTACAAATATATGGAGACTTCTTCAGCACCCCCCCCAAAGGATTACATCATTGCATCAAAGAGGAAAATGTAGACTATCTTGCTCCACAATGTTAATAAAATAAACAAAGTGATAGAGCTGAATAATAGACTAGGGCTAATTTAAAATTGGGGCGCATTCTAGTACATGTTTTAGGATGTTGCTGTAATTCGCAGCCATTCAGATGAAAATCGTATGTATAGGGCTCTAGCCCTTATTTCCTATTATGGGGAGGGAAAAAGAATAAAATCTGTTTTTTCATTTTCCCTTAAAACTATTGCATCCTCTGAGAAGACAGCAGAGGGAAACATAGAAAAAGCTTTGATCTTAAGAATCACTCACTTTAGAAGATACAGTTAACTGATTCAACTAACATAAGAGGAGGAAATTTTTTTAATTCGATATTTTATTTATTTACATTTCCCCTTTCCCCAGTTCCCCTGACCCCATTAACCCCCTATCCTATCCCTCCTCCTCCTTTTTGGCTTTTATGCCATTTAAATTACATGTAAGTATTAAGGCCAATCTAGATTGAGGAGCTAGCAATACAATAGATGCAAATAGTCAAGGAACAAGCAAGACAATAAACCCAGATAGTCAAAGAACAAGCAGGACAATAAACCAGAGTCCTGTGATCACTCTTGTGATCACTATTTCTAAGGGCTTATCAGGATGTCCAAAATATCTGTGCCTACTTCCCTGTCCTAGCCCAAAGCCATTTTCATGCCTGAAGCCTATTTCTTTGTTCTAGCTTAAGATTTATATTTCTGCCTGTAATTACTTCATGGTTCTAGCCTAGGATTTAAATTCCTGCCTGAAATTACTTTTTTGTTCTAGCAAAATGTCAAATTCCTGCCAAGCAGCCCATTTCCTTGTCCTTGGCCAATGTCAGATTCCTGCCAGGCAGCCCCAAAAGCTCTCTACATCTCCTTCCTTTTTATTGCATAAACCAGACTGAGCCTGTCTTAGGTGGTTCTGACAAGAATGCCTTCCTTACCCATTATGGAATATGCATTATCAAAAGCAATGCATTTATGTCTTAGGTTGGTAAGGCTCTGTGCAGAATCTTACCTGTCCTTGGCTTGCCAGCCTGTTAATTTAATAACTCTGTCTGGGGGTCCATTTTCTGTTTCAAGTCTTGTACTTTGGCGGCCAACATGTTGATGTTGTTAGAGACAAGCTTTAACACAATGGGCAGGAGTAAAAGTATTCCCAGGACAAAATTGACCAAAATGGAAATACTGACCTCAAGCCATGGATAATTTTATCAGCATTATCTGCAGCATCAAAGCTCAGCAGAGCAGTATTCTTTAAACTCATAATCTCACTATGCAAAGTTAAAATATCCAGAGAGGTGTTAGAATTATGCCAAATATCCTGCTTTAAACTTTTTTCTAATTATAATGACTATCATTATAAATTTTAGATGTAACACTACTCCAATGGTATTTGTCATGACACTCAAGGTGGCTCCTAACTCTTAAACCCTGAACCTCCTTCCAATAATTTGAATAGGAATAGGATATAGAGCATCAATCCATTGTTCCAAACACCTATATAAATAAATCCTCTTGTATACTCAACACATTAGTAACATATTTTTGATAAATGATTAACAAAAGTAGCTGGATTAACTTCTTGTGTCAAAGCTATTGCAGAAGCAGTGGTGCTAGCAATTAATGTAATTAAAACTGTTAGACTAGCAATAATCAAGCCTGCTACCCTCTTGCTTCTGCTTAAAACCTAACTCACTTCTTCTAGCACTTGCAAGCTTTTTTCAGAAAATCAAGGTTTTCTAATACTCAAGGCAGTAAGACAAAAGCTGGTTGATAGACCCCCATAACAGATGAGCCAGGTTTCAACACACTAACACAATTAGAAAGTATACAGTCAATGCAACTTACAATAAATGCTGTAGAAGAGACAAAAGTAATTTTAACTTGACAATGAAAAGAGCCTTAACACATGCACTAACACTTGTTTGAAATATAGATCCTATCCCAACTTTATCTCTTGCTATCATAACATCATAGAGAACTGCAGCAAACTTTCAAATATGGCTCTGAAAATGTCCAGATCCAGCCTTCCAAATGAAGACTGTTATTTCCAATATTGGATTGATTTCTAGACCAGTCCATGATTGAGTCCAAATAACTGGTCACCTTCAAGAAAAATATATGAGTCATTATAACTTCTCTTTTTGATTCTCTGTTCCATAAGGTCTAAAAACTTGAGGCAAGGCAGCTTGTCCCATCTGGGACATAAGCAAGCAAAGGTGGGTCAGGAACACATGTCAAATACAGCTTCCCAGTCACCTTTGTCAGGGTACTCAGCAAGCTCACAGGTCAGCATCATTCTTTGTCTCAGCATCAGCATGTCTCACCAATCATTCTGGCAGCCACCATGTTCCTACAGCATCCTGCAGAAAAAACACAAACATGCCATATTCCCAATATTAGGTACCTGGTTGGGATCCTTCCATTTTACCTATGCATAAGTATGCCTAGTTGTAGGGTGCCATAGATACTCAGCAGAAAGTTTTGAGGCATCCAAATTTTTTAAAAAATTTTAAAACAAAAAGAGCATGGTTTAAATAAATTTGTGGTATACAGGGATATACCTCCCCCTTTTTATTTTATGAAGATATTGTTTTAAAGTTCCATGGGCCCCTTCCATAATACCTTGTCCTTGAGGATTATAAGGAATTCTTGTAATAAATTGTTGATAAAAAGTCTCAACTGCTCAACTACAATTGCCAGTTCTATTATCTGTTTTTTATTGGATATTTTGTTTACCTTTCAAATGTTATCCCCTTTCCCCATCTCCCCCCCCCAAACCCCTTATCCCATCCCCTCTCCTCCTACTTTCTATGAGGGTGTGCCCCCACTCATTCACCCATTTTTACCTCCCTGCTTTCGAATTCCCCCAACACTAGGGCATCCAGCCTTCAAGGGACCAAGGCCCTCCTCTCCCACTGATGCCTGACAAGGCCATCCTCAATTACCTATATAGATGGAGCCATGGGTTCCTCCCCCTGTGTTCCCAGGCTGGAGGTTTAGACCCTGGGAACTCTGGTTGGTTGGTATTATCATTCTCCCCATGGGACTGCCAGCCCCTTCAGCTCCTTCAGTCTTCTCTCTAACTCCACCATTGGGGACCCTAGAATCAGTTCAATGGTTAGCTGCAAGCATCTGCCTCTGTTTATGTCAGGCACTAGGAGAGTCTCTCAGGAGACAGGTATGTCTCAGGTTCCTGTCAGCGTACACTTCCTGGCATCCAAAACAGTATCCGCATTTGGTGATTACACATGGGATGGATCCCCAGGTGGAGCCATTTCCAGACAATCCCTCCTCCAGTCTCTGTTCCACACTTTGTCTCTGTACTTGCTTCTGTGAGTGTTTTGTTATTCCTTCTAATAAGGACCAACGCACCCACACTGGTCTTCCTTCTTCTTGAGCTTCATGTGGTCTGTGAGTTGTATCTTAAATGAGGAAACTTTTAAAATTACATCTGGAGCTAGGAAGGTATCACCATGAATAATAACTAAAGCAGCTTGAGGAATGAAGCCTACAAGGGAGAAAAGGGTTTATTTTACACACAGTTCCATATAACAGTTTACCATTAAAAGCTCTGAAGGCAGGAACTCAAGCAGGACAGGAACCCGGAGGCAGGAACTTCCATGCAGAGGCCATGGAAGGTGCTGTTTGGTGTCTTGCTCAGCCTGCTTTCTAAGAGAATCCTGGAGCCTGAGGAAGGTAATATCCACAACGGGCTAGGCCCTCCCCCATCAATCACCAATTAACAAAATGCTCTATGACCAGGTCTTATGGAGGCATTCTCTTAGTAGAGGTTCCCTCCTTTCACATAACTCTAGTTTGTGTGTCAAGTTGACATAAAATGACCTAGTACATTTACCATGGACAAGGTCCTATACGCAATTCCTAGCACCATAAAACAGAAATTTATATTAGATTGAATGAGTACAAATTTTTATTGTTTCCTGAATAACATAGTATAACTACTTACATGGCATCGACATTGTACAGGGCATTACGTGTAAGCTGCTGGTGATGTGAGGTGTCTGGGAGATGTGTTTGGTTACAAGCAAACACCACACTTGCTTACAGTGGTCTTGAGCAAGAGGCTTCCTAGTCTTCCATGGATACTAACAGTGACTGGTCCTGGAGGAGCCCATTCATGTTTTGTTTATTTGTGTGTGAAAGAGATACAAGATAGAGAGGGGGTTGGGGAGATTGGAGAGACAGAGGGCAGGGAGTGCCTATGCCACAGCACTCAGGTTGAAGACAAAGGACAACCTCAGTATAGGTCTTTACATTCCACCTTGTTTGAGGCAGGGTCTCTTGTTTGCCATCAGGTATACAAGGTCAGTCTGAGAGCTTCCTAGGATTCTTCTGTCTCTGTTCCCCACACCCCTCCATTTCTTGTAGGATCCATGGCATTGCATTGCATGCAAGTATGTCTGGCTTTTATGTGGGTTCAATGGATTCAAACTCAGGTCCTTAGGCTTATCAGGCAAGTGTTTTTATGCACTGAGATGTCTGTGCAGCCTGCAAGCTTTCACAATTAATCCTGACTTTCATTGAGGTTGAAAAGTCTCGCTTCAAGAAATGTATGGTGTTGAAAGTCCAAAATCCCAGCACTTAAGAGGGAGAAGCAGGTGGATCAGCAGTTCAAGGACAGCCTGGGCTACATGAGACCTTATCTGAAGAAATGAAAAAAAAAGAAAGAAAAAGTATAGATTTACAAGAACTTACAACTAATTCAACAAGGACATGGCACTAACATCTAAGAATCACACTTCCTGTTATTAGAGAAGGTTTCCTGTCTGTGTAGATACCACCCTGATTGTGACCAGTCTCCTCTGATCTCAGAAGCTAAGCAGGGTAGAGTCTGGTTAATACTTGGATGCAAGGAGAGATTTGCTTGTATAAAGCCCAAGGACTTTGCAAGGGAAATACTGCATTAGCGTACTATGACTCATCAGCCCAAGTGATAGCACCTATTTATTACCCCATGGCAATGCTTGCACAACTGAGAACAGGCTGCTGCATATCTCACCGTGACTCTATAGCAGCTGCACATCTATCACAGAATGATAAAATCTGGTGATGTGTGACTTATATATATAATCAGTGCTGAGAAGATTCTTAATTGCTCAACATCTATAATGTTGAAAATATAAGGGCCTAATTTTGATCAGCCTCTGCTTCTCAGTGATGCTGACTCAGAAAGAAACCGTGTATCATTTGCTATTAGAAGTGGAAGAGCTGACTCATGTTCTTCCATGTCAAACGCTCCACTATTAATGTTGCACAGTGGTTGCACTGTGGGACACAGTGGACCAGATGGAATTAGACCACCTCTAACCAATGGGCACATTAGTGTCACCAACAGACAAGTCCAAGGAACACTGTCATGGTAATATATCACTTCATGTCTTTTGTATGTATGCATGCACTGGGGTTTGAACTTGGGGCCTTACGCATAGTAAATAAACACTACCATTGAGCTGTGCCGCCACCCCATTTCTGTTAGGAAAGCACAAATTGTTATTACTGGCTATTATCAGATAAGCTTACTGTTAACGTGTAATGATTTGGTCAATGTCATGGTATAGTATTGCAAACTCCATTGTCTATACATATATCAACTATAGGTGAATGCATCATAAGACAACAGGAAGTAAAACCTGTAGTGAGCTATGTCTTAATGGAACAGTATTGCAGCCATGTGATTTTTCCCAAAAATTTACAAAGGAAGTTCAAATATCCACAAATGGGCTCAACCTGGACTGTAGGAGGATTTCTGGTAACCACCAAGTAAAAGTCAGAATTCCTCAGGAACTTGTGAAGCCAGTTCCCCTCTACCATTTCCTTTATCATGAGCAGAGGGACAAATGGCTTTCTATCGTACGTATTATCACACCAAATGCTGGCCTTGGCCTTCCTCAGTATCATCACAAGTACCTGGTACACATTTCAAAGTTTTTGCTGGCGTCCTAGCCCTTCTCATCTCCCCCCCGCCCCCACACACACACTCTAAACTCCATCCAGCTTAAGGGCTTCCCTCCCAGAAGCCACTCACTCTCCTGCTATTTTCAATATGTGTGTTTTCTATCTCAAACTCCTTTTCTAAGTTCCTCTCTGTTTCTGTCTCTCTGTATCTCTCTGTTTCCATCTCTGTCTCTCTGAATCTCTCTGTCTTGCTCTATCTCTCTCTGTGTCTCTCCTACTTTATCTCTCTCTCTTCTGACTTCTCTTTCTCTCCCTCCCTCCCTCCCTCTGCTCTGCTCCTGCTTCTCTTGTGGTAAGGTCCAGTCTGCTGGCTCAGGCTGTTTTCTATCTATCTATCTATCTATCTATCTATCTATCTATCTATCTATCTACCTCTCTACCTCTCTACCTCTCTACCTCTCTACCTCTCTACCTCTCTACCTCTCTACCTCTCTACCTCTCTATCTCTATCTCTATCTCTATCTCTTCCCCCCTCTCTCTTTCTCTCCCTCCTCCCTCCCTCTCTCTGCTCTGCTCCTGCTTCTCTTATGGCAAGGTCCAGTATGCTGGCTCAGGCTGTTTTTTTTTTTTTCTCTCTCTCTCATATCTACAATAAAAACTTTCCCTTTAACCATACTATGGAGTGGTCATGTGGTCCATTGTAATTTTTGAGACCAACTCTTATATGTATCCCAGGCTTTCGATGAATACTCTATGCAGCTGAAGATGACCTTGAACTCCTGATCCTCCTGCCTCCACCTCCTAAGTGCTGGGATTACAGGTGGGAATCACCACACTTGGCCATCTTCCCATTTTATGAGATTCCCACAACTTCAGAGTTGGCAGAGTTCTGGCTAAGAGATCTCATTCTTGGGGTCCTAACAGAGCAGGCCTGACCACAGTAGATAACACAGTGATGTTGAGAGCAGAGAAGGGATCTGCTCACTGTGGACACAAAATCAAACAGCAGGTCCGTTTGTCTTTAAGGCACTGACAGAAACTTTAGGATTATATAGGAGAATGACAAAAGTGGGGAATCTATGGGCCTGTCAGTGGCTGACGAGGTAGCTCAGTAGGTAACAGCACTTGATGCCAAACCTGACAATCTGAGTTCAATCCCTGAAACTCAAACAGTAGGAAAAAAAAGAGAGAACCAACTCAGAAATTATCTGCTGACCACTGCATACAGTTAGCACGTGTGCAGACATACACAGATGTTCATGTTCACACACACACACACACACACACACACACACAAACACAGTTTTTTAATAAAAAGTTTTAATATAAAATTCTCTAAGTCTTCAAACCTTTTGGGTATCATAAAAGTATCCTGTAGACTCTTAGTTTTTACTAATCTAAAATATCACAGAAATTTCTTCCTTTTAAACATAAAAAAGGATGCAGCAGAGCAAATAGAAGCGCCCACACCTAGGTCATTGCTGAGTGAGCAGTACTCTTTTCTTTTTCTTTCTTTCTTTTTCTCTTCTTTTCCTGGATCCTGAGAGCTTCCTTACCCAGCACCAACTGGTACACAGAACAGCCAGAGCAGCACCAGCTGATCCTCACACCTCTTCCCGTCTCACACCTACAACATACATGTAAATGGCTTCACACTAGCTTTCCTCTGTCTATAGAAAGGAAAGAGTTACAATCCTGGCCATTCAGTCAGTCTGAATAAAACTTCCTGCCAGAAAAAAAAAAAAAAAAAAAAAAAAAAGCCTTGTTTTAAGAGGCTCATTCTCCAAAAGTAATGTATTCGGGAATGTTTGCTTTTCATCGGACCAGGACAGATGCTCCTTCTGAGTTGCTATGGCTCCGGCCACACATTCATACTGAGGGTAAATATTTGCTCTGAAATGAAAGACAGTCTGATCGTTGCTGTGTTGTAAATCTCAGAGGGGTCTGGAAGCCTCAGTCATCCATTTTTTCAACACAAACTCCAAGGAGCTTGTTTTTCACTTATTCAGTAAATATTTTAGTGCAAGCTGGTATTTTCATCTACTTTCCTTCTACCCTGACCTTTCTCTGCTTCTGCTCTTAACCAGGTGCTCCACTATAAACAGTTTCCTGAAACAGTTCCTTCCTGGAAATTAGGATTACAGAGATCCATTAGCATGACAGTGGCAGTCCCTGGCCCTAATCCTAACATGAAAGGAGCCTGAAATTACTAATCCTTTATTTTCTCATTATTTTGTCTCCCAGTTCACAAAGCAAAGTTGATATAAAATGCCAGCCTGGGGCTGAGGATGCACCATCCCCTGTGACCTATCCCCAGATCTGCAGAAACTGTCCAAGGTGGAGCATGGCTGTAATCTCAGCATGTAAGAGAGGGAGGTTGGAACATCACAAGTTCAATGGCGACATAGGCAGATCTTGGCCAGCTAGGAATACATGAGACCCTGTTTCATAAACAAAATAAAAATAAAACAAAAACTAAAAAAACAGCAATCTGATTGGACATTTTGCAGCACACACACCTGTAATTCGCACACTAGGTAGGGGGGCACAGGCAGAAAGATAAAAGTTTAAGGCCTACCTTAAGTAGTAAGTTCAAGTCCAGCCAAGGCCAGCCTCTGCTAAGCAGCAAAACCTTGTCTCAAAAACCCAAAATCGTGTGTAATATATAATAAAATGAGCAATCCTCTTTCTCTCTTTCATTTTCTTTCCTTCAAACCCTCCCCTGTCTGAAAACAACCTTCTCTGCTTGGCCCATCAGAACTTCATTTTATAAAGAGAAAAATTGCCCACTCAATTCTAGAAACTTATTTATGTGGTTCAACTAAAGTGTTGTATTCTTATCCTTTTATACTACCTGACATGAAATTTGTCAATTTGACCACTTAATAAATATCTGTATAGAACAACAAGGGTCTAGAAAAAATATAAACAAGGTTTGAAAAGTCTAGCCTGACTCTGTGATTCGAGAACAAATATCACAAGCACACTTCAACATGTTGACTTTATTCCTGGTGAAGACTCCCAAACTTGGGAGACCTTTACTCAAGTCTCGGGAAATCACGGCCACCCAAAAATCTCAAGACACTGTACCTGGATGCAATTAGCAGAGGTTTATTGGGGAGAGAGAGTTGGCTAGCCAAGGTCAAACTGCATTCTTGTGCAGGAGTAGAGTTTGACCTCGAGTGACGGACTAAGGGGCCTTTTAAAGAGGAAAACCACAAACCAGGGGAGTGAGGAGGGGGTGAGGGGTTGCCAAGGATACATAACATAAAAATAGCGGAACATTCCAGAGGAGCCCAAACCTAAATGATATAGGATCATGTGGAAAGCACTCTGCACACCCATTTCTTCTCAAGAATGTAGTCTTACCATGTTACTGTGCCTGACCCTGTCATTACCAACTATTTCAGGTTAAACTATTT
>JANHMN010000002.1:93139846-93170198 GCA_030674055.1 Rhabdomys pumilio | reverse complement strand
TTTTTTTTTTTTTTTTTTTTTTTTTTGGTCAGGAATGTGTCTTCCTGCTTTGGGCTTTCCTCACCCACAGGTGGGTTCTTTTCCCTGAGGCTTGAGGAATGTAATCCAGCAAGTGTCCTCTGATTCAGGGATAATGTCCTCCACTCAGAATGTATCTCAGGGCAATGAAGGCCTGAAATCTTACATTCAGTTCTGCCTTCTGGAGCCTGCATTCTTTTGCTCAGGGTAAAGGAAAAGCCTATATATATTTCATAAAATGGTCTTTATAATTTTTCACTCTACACTGGAACCTACCATATTTGTGATCTACATCAGTCAACTGAACTAAATAAGAATTAAGTATTCTCAATTTTTACTGAGATATTTTGGTCCTTTTTTTCTTCTTTTAAAAGGTTTACTTTATTTAGTGTGTATCAGTGTTTGTGCACATGAGTTTGTGTGAATGTGTGTACCCAGTAGTCTCCTTTATTACTCTTTACCTATCTCTTTGAGGCAGGATCTCTCCTTGGCCAGATTTTTTTCTTGGTCTTGTTTTCTCAGCTAATCTGAAACAATCAAAAAAAAAATCCAACAATCCTTTGTCTCTGTTCCCTTGGCACTTAATTTGCAAACATTAGCAGGGATGCTGGCCACTGGGATCCAAACCCCATGATTGCAGAATAAGCACTGTTAACCTAACACTTGGAAGGCCAAGGCACAAGGATTCGACACCAGCGTGGGCTAGATAGTAAGGCCTCCTGCTGAGTCAAACAAAAATATTAAAAATGCCAAAATCAAAAACTACTGCAGCAGAAGACGTGGGTGCCCTTCCCACCTTCCACCGGCTCTTCACTTGCAGGGTCCTTGGCTCTCATTCTATCTCTTTCCTCTGCAACATTGTTCCTAATGGAGAAGAATCAACCATAGTACAGTGATCTCCTGTTGTAGGAGATATTTAAATCTCCAACCCAATCAGGACCAGTAAGTGAAAACACAACTCAGTAATTATGAATATATTCTGTAAGCCTAGATTGGGCAGATACCCCTACACTACTCTGTTCCCCAGCTATGAGACCCTTATAACTTGAGAATTTACCAGACCCTGTGTCTGTCCTTCTACCTCCTGCTTCCCAATCATTCTTTCTTCTCTCCTCAGTCATCTTCATCTCTGACTTCTTTGTCCTCCATTGCCTTCCTCCATTGCCTTCCTCCATTGCCTTCCTCCATTGTCTTCCTCCATTGTCTTCCTCCAGTCATCCTCCCTCTCTCTCTCCTCCCCACAACCTTTATTTCTCCACCTCCCCTTCATCTGCCCCATCACTGGCTCCAGCCTTTATTTTACAAATTAAGATGGGCAGAAGGTTCACTGGAAATCACCTGTGTAATGACTCACACCTCTGCAGCCCTTCACAGGAAAGGGGAATTAGTATCAAAATACAAGGCTGGGGCTATCCACAACAACCTCCCTATTTGAGAATGAGAAACACCAAAACTTTGTCTTCATTGCTCAGCTAGACCTAGCTCTGCCATGGTTGTGTGGCCATATTTCCCATTTAGATCCCCTAGTTCTTCCTCTTCATTATTTTCTTCATTATTCAATTCTGAAGAAAAAATAACCATTTTTCTCTTTACTCATATACTCAGCTCATAACTCTCCTGCGTAGATATTTGCAGAGTTTGCATGGACACCTGCTTTTCTCTAGTGAACACCATCTGGGGTTCTATGAGCAAATTCAGCACATAAACACTACACCTGGAAGGAATGTCAGATCCCACAGATTAAGGGTTTAGGTCCTGCATGTCTGCCCTCACTGGAGGCACCAGAAAAAGTCAAATAGACTTCTGGGAAAGTCATCAGAATCAAAAGGGAGTTTCCTGTGTCAGTCCTAACCTAATAGAAAATATACTGAAGCTGTGCAGATCATGTAAGCAGAGGTAGGGGCCAGAGACACGCCTGAGAGATGCAGACCTCTATCCTGGTGAGCCTGGGTAAGTGATGTCATAGCATTTCAGGAAGATTTCACAGAATTTCATAGAATTTCAAGAGGAGTCAATATGGAGCATAGTTGGAGTTTCTTCAGAAGGTAGCAAGAGAACAAGGGCTCTTAGGAAGAGAGCCCTTAGCAAAGGCTTTAGTGTGGGCTTCTCAGGAGAAAGCTAGAGCAAGTATCTTTATAGTAGCCATATATACAATTCTGCTGGCTTCTAAATGTATACCTATAAAGGTTTCTTTCTTTCCTTCTTTCTTTTTTAATGTATGGGTGTCAGTGTGTGTGTATTTTTGCAAACATGTGCACTTGCCCATGAAAGTCAGAAGACAGCATTAAATCCCCTAGAGAGAGTATTGTGAGCCCCCTGCTCTGGGTTCTGGGAACTGAACTCCTATCCTGGTTCTTTACAAATGCAAGAGGAACCACTGAGCCGTCTCTCCAGACCCTCAAAAGGTTTCTAAGAGTCCTCTTTTCCCCCAAGTAAATGAGGTCATAGAGAGGTCCCTCAGATAGAATTACAAACCAATAAGGTAGAGCCACTTGTCACAAGTTGGTGGTATATATTTGAAGGCCTCATTCTGGATCTCAAGCATAATTTATTGCTATTTTAACTTTCTTATGTGCAATATGACTATATGAAAGGAATATTGTCTCTATGTTGGCAAGCGTCACAACAAATGTTGCTAAGTGTGCTGCACTTGGTGGCTCTCAGCTGGTGAGAGGCTTCCACCAGCCTCATGAGTATAAGGTTCCTTTCCCTTCCTGTGTCCCCTGAATTTCCTATCCTTCTATCCTGCCTCAGTAATAAATATCCAAAAGCCTACAAATTTTCACAGAAGCCATCATACCTTATATGACAAGTAATTCTGCCAAGCACGGTAACTTCTGAGGGAGGAAGATTGCTCTAGAGTTCAAGGATAGCTTGGGCTATATACAGTGTGAGACCTTGTATTGGGAAAGAGAAACAAGGGCTCAGCAGTTAATAGTTCTTACTGCTCTTGCAGAGGACCAGCATTTGTGTCTCAGCACCCATGTCAAGCAGTTCCTGAGCATAAGCTGAAATTCCACTTGAAAGAATCTGACGCCTTCTTCTGGCCTCATGGCAGCACACATACATGGATACACTCCCACACATAAACACACTCACACATATGTATGGACACACTCCCACACATAAACACACATACACACATAAAATTAAAATAAAGCAAAATAGCACATCTATAAGAATATGTGCTCTAACTGACATTTTTTTTTATTATTATTAAGAATCATGTATCTAGGGCAAGAGACAACTCAGAGGAAAACACCACTTACTGCTCTCGAAGAGGATCAGAGTTCAGTTCCCCAATGCTCACATCAGTCAGATTCATGGGTACCACACGCGCACATGCACATTCATATATAGAAACATAATTGAAAAATAAGTTTTTAAAGAGAATTCTGTAGTCACATCTGTCCATCACAGCAGGGAAGGGTTGGGAGATCTCGGTCTGTCGACTCACACCTCAGCAGACTAAGAAGTAGAAAGCTGAGGGGAACTGGAGCCTATACGACCCACCCTCCAGCAGTCTACTCCCTTCAACAAGGGTTCACCTCCTAAGGTTTCACTCCCTAAACAGTGCCACTAGCTGGGGACCAAGTGGTCAGACACATGAGAATGTGAGGGACATTTGACACTCAAACCACAACAGTATGCTTCATTCTTCCATATGGAACTACCACAAATATCTCCAAAAGAATCAGTATTGTTGTTGTTGTTTTAATTTTGTCCATCAGAAGATAAAAATCACAAAAGTCTAGCTTAAAGTCATAGTTGCTTTTATTTGCAACGCTGGGATTAGGCAACATTTCCCTAAAGGTAAGTATTCCCACGGGCTAAGCAGGAGAGACTGGTTTTATAGATAGAAGAAAGCAGAAAAAAACTGTAGACAAAGAGCCGATACCTTGAATTAAAGTCACCCAGTAAGTCAGGGAGGGACTAGGAAGCAGAACAATACAAAAATCCCCCCAAATCCCCTCACACCAGGTTCCTTTAAGGATGACTTGGTGGTTGAGGGCTTGTTCTAGTTTGCTTTCCTGTTGCTGTAATGAAAAGCATATGCAAAAGCAACTTGGGGGAGGAAGGGTCTATTTAGCTTACAGGTCACAGTCTACTATTGAGAGAAGCCAACGAAGAAACTCTAGCAAGAGCTTGAAGCAGAAAACAAGGAAGACCAAAGCTTACTGGCTTGCTCCTACACTCACTTCAGCTACTTCTTTTATACAGTTCAGGCGCAACTGCCTAAGGATGGCATCACCCACAGTGGGCTGCCCATATCCTGCTTGTTACCTGGGGACTAGGGATCAAACTGAGCTCTTCATGTTTATACAGCAAATACTCTTACCTACTAGCCGTCTCCTCAGCCCAGGTTGTATACTAATTTAAAGCCTCTAAAACAGAGAGCTTTCCTGAAGGTTGTATTTCTGGTTATGTGATCAACAGGCCTGTTTAGACTGACTCCTACAGAAGTGGAAATGGAATGTCCTTTTCCTTATCAGAAAGCCTTCTGCTGGACATCAGTTTTACAGGGTGTAGAGCTTCCAGATCTAGGTTTAGATAATTATCAATATATTGCCTTCCTGGCAATTAGATGTTATATCTTCCAAGGCAAGAGAGAGGACTTGGGTCCCATACTTCTGACTGGTAATTAGAGTCCTGCAATTCTGTCTTTGGTTTTACATGCTGCTGAGTATGACGGTGGGGCCCAGCAGCTGATTAGCTAGGTGACACTAATGCCATTTCTAGACTGCTCACTCTTTTTTTGTCCATTTTCTCTTCCCCAGCTTATCTCTAATCCCAGGTACTCTTAATCTTTCTAGAAATTATCTCATGATGGGAACGGAATTCTACCCACTAAGCATTAACATGTGACTATATGCAAGAAGAATGACTACTGAGCACAAAGCAGGCAGGTAGGTGCCTATGACAAAGGCACTGGGGCCAGCCTTTGAAAACTTTAGAGGCTAGGATATGGATCATTTGGTAAGAGTGTTTGTCTAACATGCATGAAGCCCTAGATTCAAATCCTAGTACTTCATAAACCAGGCATGGTGGTGCATACCTATGATCTCAGCACCCAGGAGATAAAGGATTAGAAGTCAAAGAATACCCATGGCCATATAATGAGTTTGAGACCAGCCTGGGCTACATGAGAGCTTGTCTCAAGTAGGAAGGGAAAGGCCAGCTGGTGCATGCCTTTAATCCTAGCACTCTCTGGAGGCAGAGCCAAGTAGTTCTCTGTGAATTTGAGGACAACCTAGTCTATAAAGCAAGTTCCAAGACAGCCAGGCCTGTTCATAGAAAAACCCTGTCTCAAACAAAAAAACAAAACAAAACAAGCTGGGGGTCAGAATGAGGATGAAAGAAAGAAAGAAAGAAAGAAAGAAAGAAAGAAAGAAAGAAAGAAAGAAAGAAAGACAACTTTAAAATACAGGGACCATAACTCAATAGATGTTTGCCAAATAAACTGATAAATCAATGATTAGCATTACAGTGAAGGTTTCTTTTTCCATTTTGTGTGGTATATGTATGCATGTTTTGGCATGTGCTTGAACAGTTATGTGCATTCATGTACATGTGGGTGAGTGTGCATGTGGAGGCTTGAAATTGATGAGAACTGTTAGCAATTCCTCTAGGCTTCACCCAATAGTTACCTAGCAACAGCTTGTATCTCTGCCCCCAAGTACAAGCCAGGAGCCAGGCATGTAAGAAGACTGCTTGCTCATTACCTCTCTCTCCATCTACTCTCTCTTTCCTCCTCTCTCTCTCTCTCTCTCTCTCTCTCTCTCTCTCTCTCTCTCTCTCTCTCTCCATTCCCCACATGTCCCTGGCCAGCCTCTTTCGGTCTTCCTCTCTCTTTCTGTTCTTCTTTGTCTCCCTCCTTTCTCTACCTCTACCCCTTTTCTAGGTCCCTTTCCCATCCCACCAATAAACCTTCATATTCGATCAATCTCATGGATGATTCCTCAGGGGGCGTGTAGGGGTATTTCTAATGCTAAAGTCCTGTTCCCAAATTGGTTCTTGATCTGTCAGTAAACAAAGCCATGGGCCAATTGCTGGGCAGAAGGTTCAAGAGGGACTTCCAAGTCCTGGGAGGCAAGCAGAGAGATGCAAGGAAGGAGAGACAGAGTTACACCATGCTTCTGATGATGGAGAATGGTTGAAGAATCATGTGAGATCTCAAAATGGAATGACCACATAGGCTGCTCCTATAGGTGGGTGGTCAAGGATATTTAGCAGGGACTAAATGGGACTAGCCCCTAAAGTTTAGGACAGGTGGGAGGTGTGGAACTAAGAGTAATGATAAGGGCATGTATTTCCAGATGGGAGATAGTAGCATCAAGCAATTGTGCCAAGAAGACAAGTTAAAGACTAACAACTGTGTGTGTGTGTGTGTGTGTGTGTGTGTGTGTGTGTGTGTGTGTGTGTCTTTTATCCGTGGATTCAAGGGAAGCTGGGTGAGGGCTGGTATGGAGGCTTAGATGGGTTAGCAAAAGCTACACGCAACAGGGAAGTACTTTGGCCAGGACAGCTGAAGTGGTCCCTCCTGCTGCACCATTTTATAAAACACAATAAGAACCATCTTCACATGTGGGGCAAATGGGTCATGCTAACAGACAGAAGAACTGGTAAGGCTGAGCAGGATTAAACCCCAGGGAATCTAAGAATTGAGAACAGCAGGCGTGGAGCCAGCTCCCTGCCAAACTACCTGATCTGAAACATGTAAGCATGATACTCCACTGAGAGGACCATGACAATCTGTCACATAGCATAAAAATCTTAAGTTCTCCACACTAATGAGGTATCCAGATAGATCCCAAGTGTTCAGCCAATAAGTTTTTCTTCCTCGGCACTCCTTCCCACAAAAGGTATTTAATCCCTGGTTCACCCTGAGTAAGGTGTATGCATTCACATCCACCATCAAATAAAATAGTTTGGAAAAGCAAGGACCATCTCTTTCATCAAGCATTGTGGTGGTGGGAGGCCTTTGTCATAAAGAGCCTCACCTAAATCTCTTGGAGAAAGCTCCGCCATACTCCTGGCACTCACTTGCAACCAAAGTGGATTATGCCCCCATCCAGGGCTCAGCCTTCCCCTTCCTGCCTGGTGCATAGATGCCCTGAGAGGAAGCTCCAACCCTGTTCCCAACTCCCAGGGGCATTCAGGCAGTACCTGGGTACACAGGAGACTGGGAACCATGTATCCATCTCAGACTCATTCAAACCAATCTACTGATGCAATGTCTATCACTGAACTCTGAGCTAGAGCCACCTTGCTCCAGTAATACCATTTCTACCTACCAAGCACTGTGATTATAGGCAGGCTTTCATACCCATCCACCTTTTTTTTTTTTTTTTTTTTTGGTTTTTCGAGACAGGGTTTCTCTGTGTAGCCCTGGCTGTCCTGGAACTCACTCGGTAGACCAGGCTGGCCTCGAACTCAGAAATCCGCCTGCCTCCCCATCCAACTTTTAAAAGCATTCAGTCAACAAAAATCTTCTTTCTACTGCCCCAGTGTAAAATGAATTGATATCTTATTGTGGGACTTTCACAGATCCCACTTGAGATATAGTTAAGACCCAGAGACTTCTATATACTTTAAGCTGTTGTTCCTTTGCTGGAGCAGTCTCTCAGCTAGCTATCTAACTTCTCTGCCATCCTATTGAAAGGATGACACAAATCTCATTTGTCTCCATTTTAGGACCAGGCCTGGTTTCAAAAGGAAAGTCAGTAGTCCCAAGAACTGTAAGACTTTGACGAGCCTTAGCTACCAGGAATGCCCCCACCACCACTACCTCCCCCCTCCCCAGGGAACCACAAAGAGCCAGAGATCAATGCAAAAGGAAGAAGAGTTTATTGTTCCAGTGTACTGGTGTGTGTGTGTGTGTGTGTGTGTGTGTGTGTGTGTGTGTCATCCTGCATCCAAAGAAGAGGCGACAGCACTGGGCAGCCCATTTGGCCAGTTTTTATACAGTTTTCAGGGGTAGAATAGAGCAACAGCCACTGGGCAAAATGTGATTGGCACAACAGTGTGACTTTTAAACTGATTGGTCCTTAAGGAATGAGGTGGCAAGGGCTTCCCTTATGGGGGGGGGGGATGGTCAGTCTGCCCTGAGTAATGTGTCTATGTGCTCTGGGCTTCCCTTATCTGCAAGTGGCCCCCTGTGGTCTTCCTGAGAAATGCAATCAGCCTCTCCTTTCTGGAGGGGAGGGGTGCCTACATGCTCTGTGACCTCTCTCTTCTGGGAAGGGAGGTAGCCTGGTGGAATTTTTCCCAAAGGCCCTGAGCTGACCTCTTCAGAACTAGGCATAAGTCATCAGCTCTGGGAGCAGACCATAAACTACAGAAACAAAGTCATCAAACCCCCTCCCAAAAAACAGTCTTGGAACCACAAGAATGGGAAAATATCTCAGGATAGGCCATCTGTGCTGGGCAACCTTATCTTGTCCTGTGGTTAAACATTCACGACATAGAAATGAGAGACCTCTGTCCACCTGGCACAAGCCAATCAGAAGCTGACCCATGTGACCTCCCGAGCACCCACCAATGAAATTTTAGATTACCTAACCTACTCTCTAAATATAGAACATAGTAGCCAATAAAAATTGTACTAATGTTTCTGCTTTGGTCCCTGCCAATCACATTAGCGATTACCTAATCTTTCTAGACAGTCCCCAGCCCTGCATAAAAAGGAGCCTGCAAGCTCCTCCATTGTAACCATTTTGATGAATGGTTGACCCCTGCATGCTGATTTTTTTTCTACAGAATAAATGTTCTTTTTCTTTGCATACTATTTAACTCTGGAGTTTTCCTTCAGCCATTTTCAGATCCTTACACTATCTGTCTCAGTTTGGGTTTTATTGCTGAGAAGAGAAACACCTTGACCAAGACAACTTTTATAAACATTTAATTTTGGCTCTCTTACAGTTTCATAGGTTCAGTCCATTATCATCAAGGCAGGAAACATGGCAGCATACAGACAGACATGGTGCTGGAGAAGGAACTAAGAGTTCTACATCTTGATTTGAAGGCAGACAGAAAGGGGTTCTCTCTTGTAGGCAATCAGGAGGAGAGTCCCTCCTAACAGGGCAGAGCCTGAGCATAGGACTTCAAAGCCCACACCCAAAGCGACACATTTCCTTTAACAAGCCATACCTAATAGTGCCACTTCCCACAGGCCAAGCATATTCAAACCACCACCCCATCTCTCCATCTGGTTCTCGCTTCATGCTTCCAGCTCTATCCATCACCCTTCTGCCTCCTTCCTCCTTTTTGCCTCCTTCCAAATCCCCCTGCATCTCTCCATACCTGCGTATGTGCCTATGTGTCTGCCTGCACAGAAGCTATGCCCCATCCTGCCCTAGCTCCACCTGTCAGCTCTTTATTTAGTATACAAAAGATCCACATTCCAGTTGGAACCAATCAGTAGCAGGACAACGCCTAATCAATCTTCTCTTAGGTTGACCTTTGGCATTAAGGGCTGCTTGACCTTTACCCCATCAGCTTGTCTTTTAATATGATAATCTCAGAGAACCATCTTTTGAGGCAGGTGGGAAGGACAAACATTTACACAAAGAAAACTGGCAATGGCCAATAAAAATGACAATACCCAAATCCCGCCAGCAAGTTGCGTAGGGCACTGGCAATTAACAAGTGAAAATACAGGGATATACCTTCACACTATCCCAGCAATTTCTTTCACATTCTATAACTCAGACCCTTAGAAGGTACATGCTTATAATTTTTACAAACATATTACAAACCATATAAATTAATTGCTTAGAAATTTAAGTATAAATTATAAAACTGACCTTATACATTCACAAGATAAACTCGGGATTCAGTGTTTCGAGTCTCGGAATTTGTCATGCATGGCAGTAGAAGCAACAGAGCCATTGGGTGATTTTCAAGTGAGAGTGCTGAAATTTCTTAAGACATTCATAGTTTTACATTTTTTTTTTTTTTATTTTTGTGGTTTAAAGACAAAGACTTGCTGTTTTTGTTTTCAGTCCAGTCTCAAATTCCTGGGCTGAAATGATCCTCCTCCATTAGCTTTTTGAGTAGACAGGTTCACACTTCCATGTGTGCTTATTGTAGACAGACACACGTCAAGGCCTGGTTATTTGCATAACTCTGAAACCTGAAGGTGGCTAGCTGAGATTAGACAAACTGAATAAATGTGAAAGACTCGCTGATGATTTTTGTGTCCACTTTAAAGTATAAAGAATTTTAAAGCACTGAATTATAAAAGACTACTATCAGGATCCTGGGATGCAGCCAGTGGCAGAGCACTTGTCTGTGCAAGACCCTGGGTCCACCCCTAGTACCACACATACACACAAAGACAAGCATGGTGGCTCATGTCTGTAATCCCAGTATTTGGAATGTAGACACAGGAGGGTTGCTACAAACCATGTAGACTGGTCTAGTACGGATTAGAGTTCTTCCTTAGAGAGGAAAGAAATGATTAGTTTTCTAGAAATTTGCATTTGCTGTAATTCATTTAGAAACCAAATATTTTATTTCATATGTGTAGGAATTAGGGCATTTGATCAACTGTATCTTCTCAAAGCTAGAAGATGTCAATTTAAAAAATATGAACTTGAATGGTATAATATAAAAACAGAAGAGAAAGACATGTTGGTTCATGCCTGTAATCTCAGCACTTAAAGAGCTGAGACCTCGCTGGGTTTCCAGGGCAGCCTGAGCTACATAAGGGGAGATTCTTCTTTTAAAAAACAAGTAGACAGTATAAATAAAATGTTCTATACAGAATATACCCAACACTATTCCTTTTTGAAGATTAAAATCATCTATTTACAGAGTTTTAGTGTTGGCATAATAACACATTATTATAAATTATCTGGGGTGGGGACTGATTATTCAACCTTCTTGACTGAATTTTATATGCATAGAAATTTACTATAAGAACAAAAGGCAATCAGATTCCACAGTGTGTGGGAAATAGCCTGAGAGTTTAGGCTAGAAATACAATCAAAACTGGAGTTTTTTTTTTTTTAATTCAACTAGCCATATAATATTAGAATAAAAATATTAATAATTCTAAAATGTCACAGGTCATTGTTGTAGTTTTTTAAACAAAGCATTAAAGACATGAAAATACCAGAGAATAAGACTTTCAGACTAGAATGACTGGGAAATGTTTGGATAACAATTAAAATAATTATTGATAATTTCAAATCAAGTGGGCCTATGGAATGTCTGCATGACGGAACCCACAATTGGTCAGTAAAGCAGGCCTGCTGCAGGTGATTGGGAGCGATGGAGAAACAGAACTGAGTCCTCAGAAGGGAGTCTGGACTCCTCACTTCTCTGGGGACTTGTTACCCGCCTCCTTCCTGCGAAGGAAGATGAATATGGACTCCACTGTACCATCGCCACTCTGCTGTGAAAAGCACAGGAAGGTGGCCCAGAGGAAACCACAGAGTCCCGTATATGCTGTCCTCCAGTGCACAGGGACAAGGCTGAAGTTAGTCAGCTGCAATACAGAGAGAGTCTGTTAGGAAGACACAGGCCACAGAAACTGTTTTGGGTTTTGTTTTCATACCATACTAGGGACTGAATTCAGGACCCAGCACTTCCTAGGCAAACGCTCTACCAGTGTACCAAGGCCCAGACTCAGACTCTATAAAGCTTGGCACTCACCTGCACAAAAGGCCAGTACATCAGACCACTCTGGAATGAAGGAAAGTCTTGTTAGGATGCTGTAAAGGTACATAAAGCGAACACACAGTTCACTCTGTAAGAGAATAAGAAATGCCAGGCAGGTAGGGTGCCCAGCTAGGACTAGATTGCACTCAGGGTGGATTAAATAAAGACTTCTTGAAGCCTTGAGGGAGCAAGGACTTGAAGGCACAGCTTGTAAGCCAATGATTATTGGTTATAATCAGAAGTGCAGAATGAAAAGTCAGCCAGAAATTCTGGAAGAAATCAGCACTTTAAAAATAATCACATATAATATATACACTATAATTTCCAAGTGAGTATCAGTATATAATATACACAATACATTTATTATCAGTAAATTCTTTAAATATATTCCAAATGAAAAAAAAAATTTTTGAGATAGGATATCACTGTGTGTCATTGGCTGGCCTGAAGCTTTGGTTACTATGCAGACCAGGCTGACTTAGAATTCACAGTGATCTACCTGCCTCTGCCTCCCCACTGCTGAGACTAAAGGCATATGCCACCATACCTGGCTTATCCAAACAATTCTTTATAGGACAATATGCAAACAATACATCTAAGCTATCTCTTGGTATAGAACAAGATAGGCTAACATTACAAACTTATATTTACTTAGTGTGTGTGTGTGTGTGTGTGTGTGTGTGTGTGTGTGTGTTTGTGGGGGGGGGGTCAGAAGATAATTTTAGGAGTCTTAGAGACTAAACTCAGGATCTAAGTCCTGGTAGCAAGCACCTTTACCCACTAAGCCATCTTGCCAACCTCTTAATTTTTAAAATCGTTTTATTTTTATTTACTTTCTTTTGTAACTTGCTCTATAGTTCAGTTTAGTCTCAAACTCATGGCAGTCTTCCTACCTCAGCCTCCTGAATACTGGGGTTGTATGAGCCACCACGCTCTATGAAGTAATTTTTTTAAAAAATGTACATGAGCCAGGCATGGTGTTGTATCTTTAATCCTAGGACTTGAGAGGTAGACTATATATATATATAAAAGACAGGAGATGCTGCAGGGATACAGAAATCAACTGAAAGCACTTCCCACTGACCAAGTCTGCAATGCTTGAGAATACCCAAAATAATTAAACATAGTAATGAATTATAAACTGCTGGGAGAAAAAGAAGAACCCAGAGTACATACCACAATAACAATGTAGCTGGCAGTGAAGAGCAAGCCCAGGCTCACAATACCATGCTGATCAGCGCCTGGCGCACCAGTGCCGGGGAGACTTACCACCCAACGACCAGCACAGTAGGCCAACTCAGGCAGAATCAGAAATGGGTGCAGAGGCTAGGATACGGTGCAGCTGCCTAGCAACTACCATGCACAAGGCCCTGACTTCTAGTCCCAGCACTGTAGAAAAAAAGGGGGAAGGGAAAAGAGGAGGACAGGGAAGGAAAATAAGGGAAGAGGAAAAAGAATGGAGAGAAAGACACACAGGGTTGTGGTCCCAACTACTTGAGGGACTGAGGCAGGAGGACTGCAAGTTCCAAGTCTGCCTGAGTGACTTAGTAAGACCCTTTCTCAAAAGTGAGTGGTGAAAAAATGAGGTACAAAGCTAAACAAAGAATTCTCAACTGAGGAAACTCGAATGGCCAAAAAGCACCTAAAGAAATGTTCAATATCCTTAGTCATCAGGAAAATGCAAATTAAAACAACCCTGAGATTCCACCAGTCAGAATGGCCAAGATAAAAAACTCAGGTGACAGCAGATGCTGGTGAGGGTGTGGAGAAAGAGGAACACTCCTCCATTGTTGGTGGGATTGCAAGCTGGTACAACCACTCTGGAAATCAGTCTGGCAGTTCCTCAGAAAATTGGACATAGCATTACCTGAGGACTCAGCTATATGACTCCTGGGCATATACCCAAAAGATGATCCAACATATAACAAGGACACATGCTCCACTATGTTCATAGCAGCCTTATTTATAATAGCCAGAAACTGGAAAGAACTCAGATGTCCTTCAACAGAGAAATGAATACAGAAAATGTGGTACATTTACACAGTGGAATATTACTCAGCTATTAAAAGACAATGAATTAGAGAAATTCTTAGGTAAATGGATGGAACTAGAAAATACCATCTTGAGTGAGGAAACCCAGTCACAAAAGAACACACATGGCATGCACTCACTGGTAACTGGATATTAGCTCAAAAGCTCACAATACCCAAGATGCAACTCACAGACCACATGAAGCTCATGAACAAGAAAGTCCAAAGTGTGGGTGCTTTGACCCTTCTTAGAAGGAGTAACAAAATACTCAAGGGAACAAATATGGAGACAAAGCGTGGGACAAAAACTGAAGGAGGGGCCATCCAGAGACTATTCCACCTGGGTATCCATCCCTTGGGCAGTCACCAAAGGTAGACACTGATGTGGATGCCAGGAAGTGCTTGCTGACAGGAGCCTAATATAGCTGTCTCCTTAGAGGTCTGCCAGAGCCTGAAATATATGGAGGCTGATGTTCACAGCTAACCATTGAACTGATCATGGGGTTCCCAATGGAGAAGTGAGAGAGAAGACTGAAGGAGCTGAAGGAGTTTGAGGCCCCATGGGGAGTGCAACAATGCCAACCAACCAGAGCTCCCAGGGTCTAAACCACCATCCATGGCCCCAGCTGTATAAGTAGGGGAGGATGACATTGTCAGGTATAGGTGGGTGAGGGTGTCCTTGGTCCAGTGAAGGCTGGATGCCCCAGTGTGGGGGAAATCGTGGTTGGGGATGTGGGAGTGCGGGGGTAGGTGGGGGAATATCCTCATAGAAGCAGGAGGAGGGGGGATGGAATAGGGGGTTCCTGGGTGGGGGGATGGGGAAAGGGGATTATATCTGAAATGTAAATAAAATATCCAATAAAAAAAAAGTGAGTGGTGAACCTCCTGTAGCCAGGCAGGAACTCCAGTGGAGTGATAGGGACACCAACCCAGCTACAAAACTTTTGACCCAAAATTCATCCTGTCTACAAGAAATGCAGGCACAGGAGAGGGAGTAGAAACTGAAGGAATGACCAACCAATAACAGGTCCAACCTGAGACCCATCCCATTGGCAAACACCAGTCTCTAACACTATTAATGATACTCTGTTATGCTTGCAGACAGGGGTCTAGCATGGCTGCCCTCTGAGAGGCTCCACCCAGCAGCTGAGTCAGATAGATGCAGACACCAACAGCCAAACAGTGGACGGAGCTTGGGGACTTTGATGGAAGAACAGGAGGAAGAATTGTGGCCTCTAAGGGGATAGAGATTCCACAGGAAGACCAACAGAGTCAACTAACCTGGACCCCTGGGAGCACTCAGAGACTGAACCACCAACCAAAGGATATACACAGGCTGGACTTAGGCCTCCCTGCACATATGTAGCAGATGTGCAGGTTGGTCTTCATGTGGGTCCTGAACAACTGGAAAGCTGTTGCGGGATGTTCTAGCTGGGCTGCCTTGTCTGGCTTCAGTGGCAATGATAGTGCCTGACCTAGCAGAGACTTGAAATGCCAGGGTAGGGGGGAATACTGGATGGGGGACAGTGAGACCTATCAGCTCAGAGGAGAAGGGAAGAGGGATGGGGGAAGGGTTATGGTGACAGGAGAAGAGGGTGACTAGGAGGGGGCCAGTGAGTGGGATGTAAAGTGAATAAGTAAAAAATACTAGCAACAAAAACAGAAGAAGAAAAAAAAGTGAGTGGTGAAAAAAGAGCTGGAAGCATGCCTGTCTAGCATGCTTGAGACCCAAGGTCACTCTCTAGCACTACATAGAATAGGGCTGTGCATGTGGCTCCATTAGCAGAATGTTTGCCTAGCATGCACAAAGCCCTGGGTTCAAATCTCCTCAGGTACATAATGAGCTCCAGGACAACCTTAGCTACATAAGACCGTGTTTAAATAAATAAATAAATAAATAAATAAATAAATAAATAAATAAAAACAATATCAAAAACAGAAATAAGACTAGGGTAGATAGGTAGGTAGGTAGGGTATGGTATGTAGGTATGTAACTTGCCTAACATATGTGAGGACCTGGGTCTGAGCCCAGCCATGAAAAGGGACAAAAACATAAGATGTGTCAAGATTCCCAGTACTCTATACCCAAGGCAGCCTGTAGCTAAGGGAGCAGACCACCAATGACCTGTACTTCCAATCCTGCTTTCTGCATTTTTTCTAACATTAGATGTACAACAGAGTGTGGTGGCCTATACTGCCTATCATCTCAGCACTCAGGAGGCTCAGCCAGGAGGATTGCTCTACACAGTAAGTTTGGGCCAGCCTGAGCTACAAGTGGGACCATGTTTCAAAACAAACAACAAAACCAATAAATTAATAAAACATGTCAGATATGTGTATTTCTAGCCTCGCTCTCCCTTCTAAAATAAAGCACAAGAAAATCTCACTCCAAAGTCTCTGTGGAAGCACAATTTCTACCTCAGGAGAAGTAGCAAGAGCTCTAAACACCCTCCTTGAAGGAGATGTCCCTAGCTAGAGGGATCCAGGGGATTCTGTGGCTTCAAATCTCCCCTCTGCCTTCAATCACCTAATGGGAAATGCTGGTTCTGGGGCTCAGTACCGTCCTTCAGAAGATTCTGGAAACAGTGTGGGTGATAGCTCAACGTGGTTTCACATTGTATTGGCTTTTGTGTTTTTAGGTGTTGGAGTTATCCTGAGAGATCCCCTTCCCCCTCCCACTAAACAAACACTTCTGCCACCAAGCTCTACCTCTGTCCCTCGGCACGGCTCTGGACAGGAGACTAAATACATGTAGAAGATTAGCTATATATTCTGGAATCCTGAAAGTTTATCTACCTGATTGTTATTAGTTGAACCAAACTAGTGCTGGGTCAGAGCTGAGAAACGAGCCTGACTTTGTCTGAGACAGTAAGCCTTCACTGAAGACACAATAGTCGTCAGCTCAACAGCAGCATACATCTTTGTACTGAATAAAGACCACCGCAGGGGACTTACTTCACTGGGAACAATCCTGGGAAACATCATCCTTCTTGGAAACTTTGTGACATGAAGTTCTTTTCACCAGGACTCACACCTGGAAACAGTGACTCCGTGGCCGACCCACAGCCTACTATTCCTATTTTGCAAATAGGTTTGGAAACCTATTAAATAAATTGTAGTTGCTGATAATAATAAATCTAATGAAGTCAAAAATCATCGTAAACATCTGCCTGAATGCAGTGATAGGGTTTATTTCCTGTCCCTGAGAAGCAGAGATGCAAGAAGCCTCCTGGAATTTATTGGTCCAAACACATTGAAGGTAAAAACACTGGTGCACCAACCTACAGTCTTGGCTACTTGGGAGGCTGAGGCCAGAAGGCTGCTTGAGCCCAAAAGTCGTCTGCCAGTCTGGGCGACATCACAAGATGTTCATTTTCAGAATAAAATGTAACAAAATTAAGATAGCTCTTTGTCAAAATGTTGGATACCCGTCAGCCAAACTATAAGCCCTGATTTAAATATAGCTTTTTGAAGCTAAACCTAGTGGGATGAACCTGTAATCTCAGCTCCTCAAGAGGATCAGAAGTTCAAGGCCTGTCTGAGCTGCATGCATCTGGTCAAATTACAGAGACCAGGATTCAAGAAAGGAAGGATGGAAGGAAGGTGAGGAGGGAGGAAGTAAGGGAGGAAGAGGAAGAAAAACAAAGGGGGAGGAAAGGAAAGGAGAGGGAAAGGGAAAGAAGAGAATAAAGAAAAGCTAGGAGGCCAGCAAGAAGGCTCAGTGCGTAAAGGAGCCGACTGCCGAGTCTGATTGCCTGAGTTCAACCCTGGAATTCTCACAGTGGACAGAGAGACCTCCCACAAGTTGTCCTCTGATTTCCACACTTTCAAGTCCCTCATTCCACTAAATAAAAACTGTTATTAATTTTAAAAGCCAGGGAGCTGGGCACCAAGACATAAGTCTGTAATCAGCTCTTGGGAGGTGGAGGCAGGAGGATCAAGAGTTGAAAGCCAGCCTGTAATATATGAGACCCTATCTCAGTGGAAGCAGACGCAGGGCAAATATGGAACTCAGTGGGAAAATTCTTGCCTGGTTTTAGGCATAGGTTCAATCTTCAGAGGGGGGAAAAAAGAATTGCATCAAAGTATTCCTTTTTAAAAAAATCATATTCATTTAGTGTGTGTGTGTGTGTGTGTGTGTGTGTGTGTGTGTGTGTGTCTGTCTGTCTGTCTGAGCACTCACATGATAGCACACTCATGCACATGTGAAGGCAGGCCACAGAAAGTATGTGGGGTTCAGGAACAACTGTGAGAGTCAGTTCTCTCCTCCCACCATGTAGCCCACAGAGATGGAACTTAGGTCTTCAGGCTTGGCAGCCAACTCCTTTACCCTCCAGGCCTTCTTTCCAGCCCCTCAGATAAGTATTCTTTAATGTTTGGAATATTTAAAAGATATGATTATATTTTCAGAAGCCTGTCTTACCTTATATGTATTCCAGAATTTCTGTTTCAGGTCCAAAAATATGTCATCCTTTTCCTGGAGAATGCTCATACCTGTTTACAGAAACACACCCAAAGGGTTTTAGAAGTAGGAATAACTACTGTATAACAATGTGCGTTCAATTTCACATTCCAACATCATCCAGGCATATCAAATTCCAATCATTCACATGTTGCTGTTGACCCAATAGGAAAACAAGAATATCTTTATTTTAAAACTAATGTCTAAAGGGCACCAAATAGGAAGTGAGACTAGCCAGAATACAGCAGAATACAGCAGAATGATCCTTTATCTAAACAAAGAAGCCACAAAATGAAAGCTAATACTAGCATCAGCTAATGAGGTTGTTGGTGACTTTCTTGTTTATGTTTTGCTTTACACTGATTGATTGATTGATTGATTGATTGATTGATTGATTGATGGTGTGTGCTTGCACTTGCCATTGCCTGAATGTGGAGGTCAGAGAACAACTTGTCAGAGTCAGTTCTCTCTTTCTACCCTGTGGGTTCCAAGGGTCATCTCAGGTTGTCAGGCTTGCCAACAAGTGTCTTTACAAGCTAAGCCATCTTTGTGTCTCCTTATTTGTTGTTGTTTTTTAAGTATTTAAAAATGTCTTAGATTTGTTTATGTTATGTATTTCAGTGTCTTTGCTTATATATATGTCTGTATTCCAGTGTTGTGGATGGTTGTGAGCTGCTGGGAATTGAACCCTGTTCTTTTACAACTCTTTCTTTTTTATATAACTTTGGTTGTCTTGGAACTCACTATGTTAGACCAGGCTGGTCTCAAACTCACAGAGATCCTCCTGCCTCTGCCTCCCAAGAACTGGGACTTCAGGTGGGAACCACTATGCCCAGCTCCATGTTGCTGGGGGTGGAGCCCAGTTGCTTAAAAAAAAGTACTCTGCCAATTAAGTTGCAGCCCAGCCCCAAATTTAAAAAAAAATAATAATAATCTTTTTCCTTTTTCTTCCTTTCTTTTGTTCTTTTCCTTGTCTTCTTTTTTATTTGTGCTGAGATTAAACCCAGGGACCAAGCATGGCAAACCTACCCTCTACTTCTGAGCTACACCGCCACCCTCCCACACTAACTTGATTCCTTTAAAAATAAAAACTATGGATCCTGGACATTCTAGCAACTACACATGTCCTATCAGTATATTCTAATCAGAGTTTGGCATCCAAGAAACAGAATCAAAGCCTTACTTATAAAAAAAAAAGTGTAAAAATTCTCTGACAGCCCTGACTGGGGGTGTGGGTGGAGAAGGATAGGTGTCATTCGTCACTTGCAGGAGATCCTTAGAACAAGACTGAAAACAAAGCCCTGCAGATACTGTGTGTAGTGCTCTTACCCAGGTAAATGCTAAACACTCACATGTTCCACCACATCATTTGACCCTCCTAACAATTCACTGAGATGAGAAGAGTTAAAAGGAGGAAAAGCCTTGGTAGCTAGCCATGGTGGCCCTACAAAATTATCACCGAAGAGGCTGAAGCAGGAGGAGCACTGTGAGTTCAAGGCCAGACTGCACTACACAAAATGATTTTGTCTAAAAATAAAGCATTCAGGGAGGCTAATAGCAAGAGCCTGCCCAGGTATCCCATTCCTCAGTCTGTCATTCCCCAGGCAGGCCTGGCACAGGGCAACACCTGACTGTCAGTTTTCAAGTAGCACCTTAAACTTCCAGCTCACACACCCATGTCCCCACCATAAAGCGGAGGAGACTGAACAAGAAATCCGAAAGTAAGACACAGCAACAATCTACACAGGTGATATATCAGAAGGCCCCGGATGCCTTCATCCTAGGCATCCCCCATGCCCTGGGACAGTGTTGTTTTCTGGTCTCAGAGTGATCATACATACAATCACTGTGTATATCAAGACGAAGAGCTCTGCTAAAAGCCTGGATCATGCTGTCTTCTGGTGAACTTCCAAACCCTCCATGCCTATGTCCTCATCATCTGACATGGGGATTGTGAGAGTATCCACCGAAGTGGTAGCTCAAGGATTAAATAGGAATCTAGCACATCAAGTCTTAAGGTCCAGGCTCCTAACACCTTCACCACTGTACCAAGCTGCAGAAAGTATTGGGATGTTTTTCCAAAGCTGGCTGGGAGATCACTCAAGAACAAGGCACAGAGCTTGGGCAAATCAGAAGTCTCTTCTCTCTGGTTGTCTATTCTAACTTCACTGACCTTCTTAGCCATGGTATTAGCTGAGACTATAACAGGCCATCAGGTCTTTGATGTTTCTTATGGGTCACAGAAAGAAAGGAAGTGAATACAAACTCCCTAAAATACCTCCCAGAGGAGAGTAAGTTTCTTCTAGATGGTTTGCCTACTTTCATTCGATTTTAGAAGACATTAACAAGCTGAGTCTAGTGGGGTGAGATTGTCATCCCAGCAACTTGGAAGATTTAAGTGGGAGAATCACAAGTTCAAGGCCAGCCTGAGCAACTTGGCAAACTCCTGTCTCAGAATTAAAAACAAACTGCAAACTGCAAATATAGTTCAGTTGGCACAGTTTGAGGCCAGAGGGAGGCTTTTAGGCTCAGTTGCTGGTGATCTACCATCCCCAATGCCTGGGTCAGGTCCAGTCCCTGGAGAAGACTCTCCAAACACGGAGTGGCCCTCCCCAGCTGCCACTGCCTTTCAGGGTATAGAAATTGCTAAGGAAAGAAAAAAACATGAAACCTTTTGTTATTTTCAGTAAACCAGGCAGAAAAGATTCCCAAAGCCCGTCCATCCAGCCCAGCGTGAAAATAGCTTTCTCATAGGTACAAGCCCTCCCATTCTGTGTGACCCCACCCTAGGGAAATCTTGTTGCCCAAGCAAGACTAAGACCCTGAAAATGACTTTTCTATAATAGAAGATTCCACCCACTCTGCCCCCAGAGTCACCAATCCCGTCACTTTTGGGTTGATTGTTGGCCGCAGAGCCTCAGGTGTGGCTTTTCTAGAACAGGTGGAATCCAGGGATGCTATGGGGCTAAGCTAGGGTCTCTTGACTATGTCTCTTTCTGGAGGAAAAGAGACTCCCTTCCCTCCTGAACTCTGTCAACCTCAGACTCTCAGCTTGACACCAACCCTCTGGATCCCCGGCAGTAGGGATCTCCAGTTCCTCGGCCAGCGGCCCCCAAATTCTTCCTCACGGAAACCTCAAGTCTCTAAAGTCCAGACCTCCGATCGCTGCTTCAGAATTTCCTACCAGCCCTAATTCCCGGGCCGCAGAGTTGTCACCTCCTGCCTCAGCCCCAAAGGCTTTAGATCTCTGGTCTCCCTTTCCCCGCCCCACTCCCAACCCCACCCCCGAGCCAGTGCCCCGCCCCGGCCCCTCACCGACGTAGAAGGCAGAGAGGGCTATTGGCCCTCCGACAGTCTGATCGCAAAGCACCTTTGCCAGGACCGTGCGCGGTGCGCGGCCTGGCAGCGCGCGCTCCAGCAGGCGCAGCCACATGTAGTTGAAGTTTCCGTGGAAGGTCAGGGCCAGAGTGGCCACGCGCCGCGTCTGGCGCCAGTCGGCTGGGCCGCCCCGCAGTCGCTGCTGCAGCGCATCACCGGCGGAGAAGAGCCCGGCGTAGAGCAGCACGTTAGTGGCCCACGGATAGCGACGCGCCGCTCGTGGAAACGCGCGCCACCAGCTCGCCATACCCGCCGCGGGTGCCCTCGGCGCCTGCACACCTGACTGCACTGCAGGCGCCAGAGCGATTGGACGCCCCTGTGCACACCCAACCCGCGCATCCAATCCAATGACAGCTGGCCACCGAGAGGGCGGAGCTTCTGTGATGTGCAGCGTCCACACGAAATCTGCCAATTTCCATGAAATCTCCAGAAGGAGGAGAGACACTCAGATAGAAAAAGCATCTGTCATTCCCAAAGGCTGTGCATTGTAAGAACAAGGAGTGGCCTCCACCTGGGCATTGGAAATGGCCGCACGACTTTATGAATATGCCCAAACCCACTGGATCCTACACTTTAAAATCGGGGTTTGTTTGTTTGTTTGTTTGTTTGTTTGTTTGTTAGAAACCTGGTCTCACCTGTTCCAGGCTGAGCCCCGACTCCCTGTGTAGCTGAGGATGACCTTGAATTCCCATCCTCCTACCTCCACCTCCCAAATTCTGGGATTACAGATTTGTACCATTGGGTCTATAACATAAAGTGGTAAATTTTGGGAGACCTAAATCCTCTCTCTAAAGATGAGGAGCTGACGTGAAGCTCTGTAGTACTGTGTAGCATGCAGACGGCCCTGGCTTCAGTTCCCCACTACCGCAATAAAAAGTAAGAAAGAAAGCTAAGCCAGCTACCAAAGTGTCAATGTCCTTGAGATACTGGCATACAGAGAATTCATTCTTTTAGTGCACAATACATCATCTTACTGTGGCATTATAGGCAGAATGTCAGAAGTTAAGAATGAAACAGTGCTGGATGTGCCTATTCTGCCCTTCAGCTTCTGTCTTAGTGACCCGACACCTCAAAACAGGCTTGGAGACTCATGGTATCAGTTCCAGAAACAAGGGTCAGTGAGCACTTGGGGAGCAGTTAGAAGCTCTGACCTTGTGCAACTCATTTTTCCCATGTCTTTTTCTGCCTTTCCCTTCTTCCATGATAGCCAGCCTCTCTCTTCCAACACTCCCTCTGTCTTCTGTTTGTTCACTGTATTTCATTGGTTTCAAAAACAAAACAAAAACAAACAAAAAAAAAACCTAGTACCTTTCAAAAGATATTTTCTTCTACTTATTTTTAAAGATTCATTAATTTTTACTTTATGTGTATGGCTGATTTGTCTGTATATCACTTACCATACTAAGTGCCCACAGAGTTACACACCATCACAATGTGAGTGCTGGGAATCAAACCTGGGTCATCTGGGAAGAGCAGCCAATGCTCTTAGCCACTAAACCATCTCTCCAGCCCATTTCAGTGTGTGTCTGTATGTGTAGAGAGAAAGAGAGAGACAGAGACAGAGACAGAAAGACAGAGAGAGGTAATGAAGATAGGAGGACCATTTTCATTTCTTTCTTTCCACTATGTAAAGTGCTGGGGACTGAATTCAGGTTGTCAGGCTACTAAACCCTCTCACCAACTCAGTGATTGAATTTTGAAACAATTTCAGACTTGGGGAAAATGTAGAAAAATTATACAAAGGAAGCCGGATGTGATGACTGACAGACCCTCTCATCCCTGCACTCAGAAGGGTACAGTGCTGAGGCAAATTGCCCAGAGTTTAAGGCCACCCACCCTAGGCTACAAAACAAGACCCTATTTAAAAAAAAAAAACCCAAGAAAACAAACAAAAATATACACAGAATGCCCATATAATCTTGTTCATTTGTTTTGTTTTGTTTGAGTCAGAGCTCATGTAGCCCAGCCTAGCTTCAAATTCCTAATCCTCCTTCTTCTGTTGCTTCCTAAGAGCTAAGGTTACAGGCTCAAGCAGGCCACAGTGCTTAGCTACCATATGGTCTTTGCTTTGTCCTCCCCAAGTGTGGCATCTTACATAAGCATAGTACAATTATCAAAACAAGGAAAAATGTGGGGATATAATATAATCACCCAGTTTACATGCCAATCTTACTTAAGTTGGTGTGGGAAGTCACTTTCTCTCATCCAACAACCAAACCTGGGCTGCTGTTGTGTTTTCCTTAGGTCTCCAACCTAAGGAAATTCTCTCAAGGATTTTCGCTAATTGTAAGTCATTTTTTATAAGCTAAATTGTCTCCTATCGTAATTAAACATTGAGGCCCTAATTCTTAGTTCTTCAGAGTGTGACCGTCTTTGGAGATCTTAAAGAAGTGATCCAGTGAAACTGAGGTCCTGAGTTAGGCAATACAGTCTGTATGGTGTCTCCATGAGAGCAAACAGATGCAGCAAGAGACACCATGGCAGATTCACATAAAAGAGAAACTAGGGGTGAGGACATAGTAAGATGATAACTAGCTATTTGGACTGTGTGGTGTCCTTGCTTGTATTTCTAAGAGGGGGTGGAGACATAATAGTCAAGGGTTCAAGATTATTTCCAACTATACAGTGAGTCTGAAGCAAGCCTGGACTGTATTGACTCTGATTTTTATAAACCAAAATGAAGGGCAGCAAGGACAACTCCAGGGTAAATGCTTATGACTCCTATCTCCAGAACCCATGTGGCAGACCCCACAAAGTGTCCTATGACCTTCCCCCATGCCACGTTCACTTCTATATAAATATTCACACAGAAAGAGAGGCAGGGGATAAAGTTAAAAAGGGAGGAGGCAGTCAGGGAGAGGAAACCGAAGAGTAAGGGAGAAGAAGAAGGTAGCAAGCTGCATCTGTAGGCCAGAGAAAGAGGCGTCAGGATAGAACACAGCTGACCTTCCTGAATTGTTAAGGAAAAAAAAAAAAAGATTGTGAAAAGGTGTTTCTCTAGCCCCTGGTCTGCACTATTATCATCACAGTGCACACACACACGAATATATCCTTCCTCTCCAGTCCCTGGGACTCTGCCGTGTCTGTGTGCTTTTGTTCTACCTGTTCTGTGAACTCCAAAAGATCACCAGAGTCAATTGCAGTGCAGTCGCCGCACTAGGGTCTCTATTACAAGCTCGAGCTCGAGCTTACTCACCACTGACCCTGACATAGCAGGACAGGTTGGTGAAGCATCCCTGAGCTCTCAGAGGGACAAAATTTTACAGGAAATGGTGAGCAAACAAGGGGTTTTCCAGTCTGGCAAGTATCTCTAATTGAATGACTATTGTAAGCCAATAGGTGGGTGCTCTGAAGCAAAACCATGAATAATCGCAAACAGTCTGAAAGGACATCTGAAACCATCAGACTAATCTTTGATTGACTGCTGCTAGGAAGTAGCTAGGGAGTGACCATGGGGTATGGGCCAAGGACAGGCCGTGGGGTCCTTCCTGAGTACAGCTTGGGTTTAGCTATAGGTCAAGTTTCTCTTAAGATGGAGGCTGGTCCCAAGATGGGGTAGGTTTGGCCTCTCACTTTGACTTTCCATGCTGCCCACATATGAGTTTCTAGGGGACTAACTGCTCTGCCACTGGTCCCAAGTGAAATTGTCAGATTTTTCCTAGTTAGGCAAGCTTCTAACTCAGCAAAATATCTGTTTTTTTAATTATACCCTGTCTTTCTTATGGTCTTCATTGCTGTGATGAAACACCAGGATCAAAAAGCAAGTTGAAAAAGAAAGGGTTTATTGGACTTATATTTCCATATTGTAGTATGTGACTGAAGGAAGCCAGAACTGAAACTCAAACAGGGAAGGAACCGGGAGGCAGGACCTGATGCAGAGGCCATGACAGGTGCTGTTTACTGGCTTCTTCCCCTGGCTTGCTCTGCCTGCTTTCTTATAGAAGCCAGAACCACCAGCCCAGGGATAGCCCAACCCAGCGATGGAGTGGGCCTTCCCCTATCAATCGCTAATTAAGAAAATGCCTTGCAGGCTTGGCTACAGCCCCATCTTATAGAAGCATTTTCCCAATCAAGCTTCCCTCCTTTTAGATGACACTAGCTTGTGTCAAATTGACAAAAAACAAAACAAAAACAAAACAAAACAAACAAACAAAAAAAAACCCCAACTAGCCAGGACACTCCCTTTCTCTGATTACAATTTTCTGATCTTGGCTATAGCAATTTACAAATAATAACTAAATAATGTAAAGCAAATTTGTTTCTTTTGAGTTCCATTCCCAGGGCCAATAATCATAACAATTGGGAATTTCAGCACCAGGGAGGTAAAAACAGGGAGATTGGAAAGTCAAGGTTAGCTGGTGCTGTTAGCACACGACTTTAATCCCAGCACTGAGGAGGCAGAGATAGGCAGATCTCTGTGAGTTTGAGACCATCCTGGTCTACAGAGCTAGTTCCAGGACAGTTGCGGCTACACAAAGGAACTGTCTGAAAGAAAGAAAGAAAGAAAGAAAGAAAGAAAGAAAGAAAGAAAGAAAGAGAGAGAGAAAGAAAGAGAGAAAGAAGAAAGAAAGAGGAAGAGGGAGGGAGGGGGAAGGAGAGAGAGAGAGAGAGAAAGGAAGGAGGGAAAGAAATTAATTAATTAATTCAAAGTTATTCTTGGTTGTATAAAATTTTCAAGACCAGCCTTGGCTACATGAAACCCTGTCTCCAGGAATAAACATATAATAAACATAATAAAGATAATTAAAATTCTTTTTTGAAATGTAGATAACACACTCTCAGGTCCTGAGGATTAACATGACTTTATTCAGCCCGCTATACCCCCTCTTTTCTTGTGTCTTCTATGGTCTCACTTAATAGAAACTAATTGTTTTAGCTGAAATTGCACTCCCTGTTTCTCAGTATGTACAGCACATACAGATTAGAAATGAGTTCAGATGTGCTTACTAATTTTATGGTGTTTCATCATAGCAATGTAACCCAAACTAAGCCAAATTGTCACCAGGATTGGAGTACTGCTGTGACAGGCCTGACCATGTTGCTTTGGGGAAGACTGATTAAAGACTTTGGAACTTTGGGCTAGAAGCTGAGAGCTCAGCAAACTGTTCTGTAGGAGCTTAGAAGAGTGTTGAAAGCCATGCAGATGATGGAGGCCTAGTTTGTGAATTTCAGAAGGAAGCAAAGACTCTACTGGGACATTTGTGTGAAGAATCTGTGGTTTTTTATGGTCAGTTGGAAATGAAGAATCGGCTGCGATTAGCATGCAACTAGAACCACTAAAGTAAAACCTTCATTTTGTTGGGACTGTTAGGGTCCAGAAGCCTCCTCACAAATCATACAAACACAAATTTTAGTCAGAGATAGTTTATTGAGCACATGCCCCAGAATTGATTGATCAGGGCCATGGTTCAGGCTCAGGAGCTGAACTACAATATTAAATCAAGATACAATAGAACTTTTTAAGCCTAAAATCTATAATATATGTGCTAAGTTATTCCACCAATCAGGACTTGGGGATACAGGATTTCCTTAGAAACATGTCTTTGTTGTACACTTACTCTGCTCCCATTGGTTGGGTCCTCAACTGTGACAGGGGAAATGCTTTCCTTAACCCTCAGGTCTTAACTTGCCAACCACGATGTCAATTACCAGGAAGGTTTTGAGAACTTATTTACTCAACCCCTACTCAAAAGGAAAGTCTTATTTCAAATAGCTTCTTATGTTGATGCAAGTGTCTCTCTTATGTTGAGGTCCATCCCAGGGGCAGCTTATAAAAGCAAATACCATAAAAGCTTATACACAGGTGCAGGGAGTGCTGCTGGGTGGTTAGTTTGGGTCCAATGTTATTGTGGGTCACTATACAGTTCTATTGATTTCTATCATGGTTAGTTTCTAAAGACACAAAACATAACAGAATATTTAATCAACTTGGGCATAAGAAATTTTCCAAGAAAACATGAGAAAGTTTCCTTACAATATTAATAATAGCATAAAATGGCAGGCTATCTAGGTAAGAGTTACCTAGGCCTTAACAGTTTACTTAGGCCTTAACATTCCATCTAGGCCTTAATATTTTACCTAGGTGTTAACAGGGACAATAGATGCTGATCATTTGGAGCTTAAGAATCAGCTATAATTAAGAAGAGGCCAGTATCATTGAGGTGTTGGGAGTCAGCACATGCAAGCTGTGCTCAGAGTAGACAAGGTTGTACCTTGTGTAGGCAACCAAGCTTGTTCATGTGTAAGAGTCTCCCAGATGTAATCGGTTTTGAAGGCATGAAGGAGTCATGGAAAACTCTGAGGCTTTGCACTCTGAGAGCCTAGGAAAAGCCAATGGTGAAGGTACAGGCAGAAGAGCAGTGGAAGCCCAAGACTAAAGAGGTCAGGTAGAAAAGTTGAGGTTTTGCATGATGAAGAGTCCAAGAGACTATTGTGAAAATGCAGCCCAGTTGAGGCATTTGAAGATGCCAGTACTATGAGATGACCACCAAGAACAGTGGCAGCCAAAAGGTGGAACCTGCTAGAGCTTAGAACATAGACTGTGTGTACTGCAGAGGGTGAAAATAGAGAAGTAACGCAAGCTCCTTGGAGGAGCCCAGATGATGCTAACTGATATTGAGTATTGATTAGTTACACTGTTGGAGTGTGGTTTTGTTCTGTTCAGGTTATGACTATGCCCTAGTTCTTCCCTCCTTAAATCAGAAAGTATTTAACATATTTTTGATTTTATAGGAGTCTGCAGATGAGAGACTTTGAAATTTTAAGACAGATTTTGTGTGGAGATTTCCCTGCAGGCTTTACAACAGACAGGGAAAAGATGATCAGGTTGAGGTAAGAATGAAACTCAGCTCAGTCTGATTTTATTGTAGCCAGTGCTGGAACAGGACTTCTAAAGTCTGGCCCAGATCATTTTACTTCAGTCACGTTTAAGTACAGCATAATTTTGGAAAAAAATATTTAAATAACAATTAACTCAGTCCTAAGTGCACAACAATTTAAGACATGTTTAGAATGAGATTTTTTACAACATACATTTGGCTTCTTTTACAAGAATGTTTACTGTTGACTCAGAGATAATGCCCAAAATTTAGGGTCTAGGGAGAGTGACTGAGGCCTGTGGGCATCAGGACTAGCCTAGCCATAAGAAACATAGAGGTGTATGAAGTGGAAACTTACTGGTCTTTGGAAAGTTTGTTGGATGGTGTTTTGCTGGGGCAAACACATGAAGGAACATTTAGCTGAAGTGAACACAAATGAAAGACTAAAGCAGACTCATGAAGGAATGTTTAGCTGAAGCAGACACAGGAGAGAAGAGGTTCTGCTAAAGCAAGTACATGAAAGGGTGTTGGGCCCCATTTCAGCCCTGGTTTTGCCCTTGAGGACAAACCCAAGTCTGGCTCAAGTTTCTATGGCCTTGTGGGAGAGCCTAAGCCTAGCTTGAGTTTTGAGACCTATCTCGGTCACTTTCATACCGAGGTAACTCAGAAAGACCTGTTTGGCCCTGCCTCTGGCCCATCGTTGCAGATGTAGAGCTTTGCCATTGGCCCTGTTAGTCACCCCATACCCCCCATCACCCTTCCCCACCTCCTATGTCATCTGACCCCACCAAAAAATCCCCCTCCCTATGCTCTGAGTTTATATAAGTGAGAGACTAATACAATAAAGACTCGCAGCCCAGTGTGGTGTTGGTTTTTTTTTTTTGAGGCGGGGAGCTGTTGACACTCACCATCCCACTCAGCCCTGGAAAAGAGGTCCAGTGGGACCAGGACCTCTCTCCTCTCGCCTGGGCCTGCTGGCAAGGAGCCAACAAAAGGGTACATGATGAAAGATTCTTCACTAACAACATGCATGTATTGTTCTGCCTTACATTTTGTAGTTGAGCTGCATTTGTCAGGACTCCATAGAGAGAAACATACCAAAAAACTTCTGGTGGTGTGCCAAGGCTTTTTTGCTGCTTCTCTGGTCTTCAGCTGATTGGCAAAGTGATGTCAGCTGAGAAAGGCACCCATGCTGAGGCAAGACATGTGCTGAGGCAAGTATAAAAAGAACTCAATGGACAGTGACAGAGGCTAAGACCTGTCTCTGTTAGGTTGTGTTACGGATGTTGCTAACCTGACTCTGAAAGACCTCCCCGGAGAGAGACCCTCACTCAGACCTCAGGAATACACAGCCACCCAGAAACTCACAAGACACCAATCTTGATGCAAACAGCAAGAGGTAGGAGTTTATTTCAGGATCAACACATTGAGGCCGAAACCTGCAACCCATGCAGGGGCAAAGAAGTCTTAATCCCGAGATTGGGGAATGCAGGGTATTTAAAGGAGAAAACCACAACTCAGGGGAGTGGGGGGCGGTCAGTGGAAAGTCCTTTGGAAAGTTCTAGCCCATTATTTAATTTGTGACAGGTGTGACAGAGTTAAAGAAGCAGTCATGGGGAACCTTCTGTATAGGCTTTTCTTGAGAAAGCTTAATCTTACTTATCAACTACCTTGTGGTCAGGCAAGTTCCTGTAACACAGAGCTCACGAACAAGCTAACCTGTACCTGCTTTTGGCTCCACTCTGTCTGTTAGCCTGCTAGAGTCTTTAAAAAAATCTTTAACCCTTTCAACTCTACCAAACTGGACTGCTGGTGCATCCATGAAATGTTTGCAAATGGATTGAGCTGCTGCTGCTAACCTGTGAACTGAACTGCTGATTTCCAGACAACACAGATGGGAGTTGCTCCAAAGAACCTTTCTTTCGTTTTGTTTTGTTTTGTTTTGTTTTGTTTTGTTTTGTTTTGTTTTGTTTTGTTTT
>JANHMN010000002.1:93127374-93139836 GCA_030674055.1 Rhabdomys pumilio | reverse complement strand
TTGTTTTGTTTTGTTTTGTTTTGTTTTGTTTTGTTTTGTTTTGTTTTTCGAGACAAGGTTTCTCTGTGTAGTCCTGGCTGTCCTGGAACTCACTCAGTAGGCCAGGCTGGCCTCGTACTCAGAAATCCACCTGCCTCTGCCTCCCAAGTGCTGGGATTAAAGGCCTGCACCACCACCCCCCAGCTCCAAAGAACCTTTCTAAACAGGTCCCCCAACCCCCACCATCCTTTCTTAACCACTACCTATGGTGGGTAGTGGGATATAAGGGAAGTTAAAGCATTTATGAACCATTATTTTTTAAAAGATTTGAAAAAAATAGTTACTAGTATAGAGAAATTTAATCCAACAACATGATTGCTCTGGCAAGGGATCATATCCAAAGAGCCTGTAGGTCTCTATGATTCAGCCAAAATGCAGACATTCCCTGGATTACAGTATGATCTGGTTGGAATACAGACACACACTTAGTTGACATCTTTAATCCCTAAAGATGAATGTAAGGTTAGTTTATAGAAGAAGTTATAGAAGAAGCAGCCCTGTTTGAAAGTGACATCTAATTGAGGAACAGACAAAATGACAAATCAGAAAAAGATTTGACAGAATGAGTCAGAGATTCACAAGAGAACCAAACAGGAAAGAGAGGTTACATAAGAGCATTGGGTGAGAGAAAGAGAGAGAGAGGGAGAGAGAGAGGGAGAGAGAGAGAGAGAGAGAGAGAGAGAGAGAGAGAGAGAGAGAGAGATTGCGATTGAGAGAAAGAGGTGGTAGTGTATATGACAGTTTTACAGAGGCAGGTTACAGAGAGAACAAGCTAGAAGACAGAGAACAAGGTGAAGACAGAAAGAGCCAGAGAATGAGAAGGAGCCAGAAGATTAGAACACATCTCCAAAGTTAGTGTGAGGCCTGGCAGAACAATTCAGTCAAAAGCCAAGATAAGCCAGATTAAATTAGTCTTCTTGGAAGATTAGATTGTATAGAGGTTAGAAGCTTCCAGACCTTGGGATAGCTAGAACAGAGAAGGAAACACTCTGGGCTCAGCACAGGCTGTGTGAATACACAGCTTGGGCACATCTCTCTTCTTAACCTTTCATCTCAGAAGTCAATTAGAATGTTGTAAGGCACAAGTGATGTCTCTTGTAAGAATGGGTTTTATGGTCTAAAAGTAGTGTTCAAGATTTAGGGAAAAGGGTCTAGACTAAATAAAAACACAAATTCTGGGAGATACAGTCTGCCGCATCAGTCAGCAAAGGAGCTGTGAAACTACCTCATTCCTGGCACTTCAGGAAGAGCAGTTGTATACCTCATTCCATTGAAGAGGTGAGTTATGCTGATCTGTGTGTACAAGGCCTCTTTGCTGTATATAATTTTGACTTTTTAAAGACTGTTTTGGTAGCCAGGTTCAAAACTAAGTGTTCTAGTTAAGAAAGACGGCAGAGGTTCTGGCTAGTCAACAAAAGGATGGACCGGGTATTAAGACTATCTTGTACCTCACTGGTACAAATAGGAATAATTATGCTCTAATTGTATTCTGAGAGAAAAGATTTATTTTAACAGGAAGGGTAATATGTAGGAGGAGCTAAGGGGAAAGGAGCATCGAGAGGAAAAGATGGAGTAAGGAGAGGAGAAGATGAAGTAGATGAGAAGCTCGGTAATGAGAGAGAAAAAGAGAGAGAAAGAGAGATGGGGCATGGAGGCAGAAGTTCACCTGTCTCCACTAGTCAAAGATAGTTTACATAGCTAGGTTGGGTATTGGGTTACACTTCTGATTGAGCATTACCATACTTACAAAGCCCTTGATTAACATTTAAAAAATTGTATAAAAGCCAAATGGAAAAGGGGGGGCACGAGATAGGGGTTTTCTGGGGAGGGGAAATGGGGAAAGGGATTGGCATCTGAAATGTAAATAAAATATCCAATAAAAAAAAAGACTGTTTTTGTTTTTAGAGTCTGAACTTTTTAAAAAAAATGTATTTGTCTATTTATTTAATGCATGTGAGTACACTATTGCTCTTTTCAGACACACCAGAAGAGGGCATCAGATCCCATTACAAATGGTTGTGAGCCACCATGTGGTTTCTGGGAATTGAACTCAGGATCTCTGGAAGAGCAGTCAGCGCTCCCAACTGCTGAGCCATCTCTCCGGCCCAAGACTTAACTTTTAAAGTGTTTGAATTGGCAAAGACTATGGTATTTTAAAGTTTGCAATGGTTTATATTTGTAAAAAATATTTATATTTCATATTTATATTTATTAATATGAGATCTTTGGGATGAATCAAAAAGGGGGAAAGATTATATTGTAAAAAGCATTATATGTCAAGCTGACAAGAGTCAATTGTGCTCAATAATTTTATATCAACTTAATACAAGCTAGAGTCATCTAAGAGGAGGGAACCCTAACTAAGAAAATGCCTCCAAAAGTTTGAACTGTTGGCAAGCCTGTAGAACACTGTCTTAGTTAGTGATTGATGAAGGAGAGCCCAGCCCATTGTGAGTGGGACCATTGTGAGTGGGATCATTGTGAGTGGGCTGGTAGTCCTGGATTCAATAAGAAAGCAAGCTAAGCAAGCCATCCATGCTGAGCAATCCAGTAAGCAGAATCATCCCATGGCCTCTGCATCAGCTCCCATCCCCAGGTCCCTTCCCTGTTTGAGTTCCTGTCCTAACTTCCTTCAGTAATGGACTGTGAATTTGGAAGCATAAACCAATTAAACCTTTTCTCCTCAAATTGATTTTGGTCATGGTGTTTCATCACAGCAATAGTGACCACAGCATAGATGCCAAGCATTTGGCCATTTATGTACTTAATCATTTAATATGAACTTATCACCCACCACTGTAGGCCAAGCTATGATGCAGAAAGGACTTGTTTGTAATGACATTAAAAGATTGAATTCTTACTTAAGTGAGTAGAAATTATTTTGATTTGTGAAAATAAATTTCTTCTAATTATTCTCACATAACTCTCTTAACCAAATTCACTAGCAAAAATAAAATAAAATGAAATAAAATAAAATAAAAAGCAAAATTCAGCTCTTTGGGATATATGTATAGGTATATGCACTTGTGTGTCAATGATCAGGTGAAGACAACAGGTATTGTCCATGTTACTCTTTGAGACAGAATCTCTCACTAAACTCAGAGCTCATTACTCATCTGGGCTACCTAGACAGTGAGTTCCCAGGATCCTCCTGTCTCCCATCTCAAAGGCTGGAGCTACAGGCACACTTTACTATGCCTAGCTTTATATGTGGGTGATGGAGATCTGAGTTTACACCCTTATAATTGTGTTACATTTTATTGAGTGGGCCATCTCTCCTGCCCTCAAATTCAGTTATGAGAAAAGGACACTGGGGGTTGCACTGTGGAAGAGGGAATAGCTATTAGGTAAAATGGAACCTGTCAAGTTCCCTTTGAATATCAAATAATTTTTTTGGCATAATAATATCCCAGGAAATATATATGGCTTATTTATACTAAAGATCTGTCTGTCCAAAATGTAACATTAACTGAATACACTCTTTTAATCCCTTTTGGTAAACCATAGAGGAATGGGACTAATGTTTGTTGAGAACCTGATGTGTGTGCCCATTCCTTGCACTGACTCATTACTGGCCATAGACATCCACCAAGGCCAGGAGTTGGTAACTATCTAGAAACACAGATGTTCTCCAACATCTAACAAGTTATTTATCAAGTATGTCAGCTTATTTATTTGATGTGAGCTGAAAGAAAGAGAAATGAATATTCTGATGTTGTCAGTGAATGTGCATGTGTCATTGTAAACTGCCTGTGCTCAAAAGCAACTGAAAAATTCAGAAGCTAAAGACAACCTATCAATCAAATAAATGTTAGAATACTCATATGACTTTCAAACCAAAGATGTTTCAAGATCAATGTCTCTATTACACAGTGCTCTATAATCCGTGCCTCACAGCCCTCTGGCAGTAATAATGGACACATTCATGTACTATTGAGACCCCTAGGTGGTAGGTGATGGTTAGGATCATGGAGACTGGAATGTAAGGAGGGTTGTTAAAAATTCTTTCATTGAGCAGAGGAGTGCACATTAATGTGGTAACATAGCTTTCAATCTTGGATAACATTAAAAACACATTTAGATGGTTACAGTGAAGCTTACTGAAGAGACTCTGTTGGCATGTAGTCTAGGCTTTGCCCACAGTTACCTGGCAACAGTCAGGTGTGCCTGACTCACTATAAAAGGGGCTGCTTGCCCACTCCTCTCTTTCTTGCTCTTGCTCTGTCCCTTTGTTCCTGCTTCCCCTCTCTCCTCATTCCCCCTTCTCCCTTCTCTCTCCACATGCTCATGGTCAGCCTCTACTTCTCTCCTCTCCTCTCCTCTCCTCTCCTCTCCTCTCCTCTCCTCTCCTACCCATTCTCTCTCCCTTTCTTTCTCTCTCCCCCTTTCTCTGTTTCTACTCTCTCAGCTCCCTTCCCCATGCCCCGAAAAAACTCTATTCTCACTCAGGCACTGGGTTGAACACTTTCTACAAACTATGTGGTTTCTTTCCTTGACATGCCACACCATGGGCAGAACAGGCTGGATTCCATTAGGAGTTGCACCTAAATTCCAAGGCAGAATAGAGAGGTAGAAAGTTAGAAGTAGGAAGGAAAGGAAGCCCTTCACCTGGGGTGCCTTTCCTGTGACAATCAAGAGGCTTCATCACTGATGAAAGCCAAAACTTCCAGAAGACATCTCAAACAAGGATGGTGAAGGCAACAAATGGGCTCTGTGTGGGCCAGGATGTTTGTAACATTGAGTTTTAGCAGATTAGCACTCCTCCCTCGTCCCTAAATCTCAGTTGTAAGGTGGTTACCTTACAGCTTCATTCCCACCAGTGAACTCCTTAGGAGAAATAAGTAAACCAGAGAATGTTGTTTTTTATGGAATTTTACAAAAAGGTTTCTCTTATTATTTATGTGTATGTGCCTATATGTGGGTAGGATGGGGGTGGGCAGTGGTCACTGAGGATAGGAGAGGACATAGGTCACCTGAAGCTGGAGTTACAGTTAGATGTGACCTGCCAAGGTGGGTTCTGGAAACTGAACTCTGGTTTTCTGAAAGGTCAACAAGCGCTCTTATTTTTTAAACTTGAGCTTTGTTTTGCCTCTATGTATGTCTGTGCACCACTTTCATGTAGGGCCCACAGAGGCCACAAGAAGGTATCAGATCCTCTGGAACTGAAGTATAGGTACTGGGAATCAAACTGAGGACCTCTGAGAAAGTAGTCAGTGTCTTGACTGCTAAGCCATCTCCCCAACCCTAGATTTGTTTTTTTTATTTGTGTTTGCATGAGTATATGCTCACATATGTGATTTATGTTTTATGAAATAGGTTTCATGTACTCCAGTCTGGCTCAGAACTTAGTATGCAGCACAGGCTGGCTTCAAACTCATGGCAGTACTGCTGTCTCAGACTCCTGTGTGGTAGGACTGTATATGTGAGCTACCATACCTGGTTTATAATGTCTGATGACAGTTCCTATCTCATAACTCCACACCTGAGGCAATCTATAGGGACTAGAATTTCATTTCTCCCAGACAGGTCATAGAAACTTTAATCTTTCCTTTCCTTTCTCTTTTGGTCATAAAGACATTCTTCCACCTACTCTTATCAGATTATCATCTTGTTATGAGACACTAACTCTTTCTCTTTTCCCTTCCCTGGTCCTTGTGATAGACACCAGATGAAACCAGCTGAGACAAATGCTGTAGAGGACAAAGTTTATAACAGAATAGCATGAGACACTCTCAAGCTTAAAAGCAGGCAGTTACCAAAGGGGCCATGCCCTGCATGTTTGGATGGCTTTTATACTGTTTGTTGTCCAGGATACTATACTGAACAAAACTCTCAATTAAAATAGATGGAGAAACCAAAATATTCCATGACAAAACCAGATTTACACAACATCTTTAACAAATCTAGCCCTAAAAATAATAATAGATAGAAACCTCCAACACAAAGAGGGAAACTGCACCCAAGAAAAAGCAAGAAAGTAATCTTCTTTCAACAAACCCAAAAGAAGATAGCCACACAAATATAATTCCACTTCTAACAGCAAAAATAACAGAAAGCAACAATCACTGGTCCTTAACAGCTCTTAACATCAATGGACTCAATTTCCCAATAAAAAGACATAGACTAACAGACTGGATATGTAAACAGGACCCAGCATTTTGCTACATACAGGAAACGCACCTCAGTGACAAAGACAGACACTATCTCAGAGTAAAAGGATGGGAAAAAAATTGTTCCGAGCAAATAATCCCAAGAAACAAGCTGGAGTAGCCATTCTATATCAAACAAAATCAACTTTCAACTAAAAGTTATGAAAAAAGATATGGAAGGATACTTCATACTCATCAAAGGAAAAATCTACTAAGATGAACTCTCAGTTCTGAACATCTATGCTCCAAATGCAAGGGCACTCACATTCATAAAAGAAACTTTACTAAAGATCAAAGCACACATGGCACCTCACACAATAATAGTGGGAGACTTCAACACCTGACAGATCATGGAAACAGAAACGAAACAGAGACCAAACAGATTTAACAGATATCTATAGAACATTTCATCCCAAAACTAAAGAATATACCTTCTTCTCAGCATCTCCTGGTACTTTTTCCAAAACTGACCATATAATTGGTCACAAAATAGGCCTCAACAGATACAAAAATACTGAAATAATCCCATGCATCCTATCAGATTACCATGAACTAAAGCTAGTCTTCATTAACAACAAAAACAACAAGAAGCTCACATACAAATGAAAGCTGAACAATGCTCTGTTCAATGAAAACTTGGTCAAGGAAGAAATAAAGAAATTAAGGACTTTTGAGAATTTAATGAAAATAAAGGCACATCATAAGAAAACTTATGGGATACAATGAAATCAGTGCTAAGAGGAAAACTCATAGCTCTGAGTGCCTCCAAAAAGAAACTGTAGACAGCATACACTAGCAGCTTAAAAACACACCTGAAAGTTCTAGAAGAAAAAGAAGCAAATGCACACAAGAGGAGTAGAAGGCAGGAAATAATCAAACTCAGGGCTGAAATCAACCAAGTAGGAATAAAAAGAATTATACAAAGAATCAACAAAACTAGGAGCTGGTTCTTTGAGAAAATCAGCAAGGTAGACAAACCCTTAGCCAGACTAACCAGAGGGCACAGAGACAGCATCCAAATTAACAAAATCAGAAATAAAAAGGGAGATATAACAACAGAAACTGAGGAAATAAAAAAATCATCAGATTCTACTTCAAAAGCCTATACTCAATAAAACTGAAAAATCTGGGTGAAATGGACAGTTTTCTAGACATATACCAGGTACCAAAGTAAAATCAAGAGCAGATAAACTATCTGAACAAGTACCATAACTCCTAAAGAAATAGCAGCAGTCATTAAAAGTCTCCCAACCAAAAAAAAAAAAAAAAAAAAAACACAAAACAAAAAAAACCCCAAGACCAACCAGCTGGTTTTAGTGCAGAATTCTACCAGAATTCAAAGAAGACTAAATAGCAATACTCTTCAAACTATTCCACAAAATAAAAACAGAAGAAACTATCCAATTCATCCTATAAAGCCACAGTTATGCTGATAACAAAACTATACAAAGACCCCAAAAAGAAAGAAAACTTCAGACCATTTTCCCTTATGAATATTGATGCAAAAATACTCAATAAAATGCTCGAAAACTAAATCCAAGAACATATCAAAATGATCATTCACCACGGTCAAGTAGCTTCATCCAGGGACACAGGGATGGTTCAATATACGAAAATGTATCAACAAAATCCACTATATAAAAAAACTCAAAGAACAAAACCACATGGTCATCTTATTAGATATTGAGAAAGCATTTGACAATAATCAACATCCCTTTATGGTAAAAGTCTTGGAAAGATCAGGAATTCAAGGACCATACCTAGACATAGTAAAAGCAATATACAGCAAACCAGTAGCCAACATCAAACTAAATGGAGAGAAACTTGAAGCAATCCCACTAAGATCAGGGACTAGACAAGGCTGCCCACTCTCTCCCCACCTATTGAATATAGTACTGGAAGTCCTAGCCAGAGCAATTAGACAACAAAAGAAAGTCAAAGGGATACAAATTGAAAAGGAAGAATTCAAAATATCACTATTTGCAGATGATATGATAGAATACTTAAGTGATCCCCAAAATTCCACCAGAGTCAGGGCTGGAGAGTTGGCTCAGTAGTTAAGAGCACTCACTGCTCTTCCAGAGGTCCTGAGTCCAATTCCTAGCAACCACATGGTGGCCTACAACCATGTGTAATGGGATCCCTCTTCTAAACTCCTAAATCTGATAAACTCCTAAATCTGATAAACAACTTCAGCAAAGTAGCTGGATATAAAATTAACTTAAACAAATCAGTAGCCTTCCTCTACTCAAAGGATAAACAGGCTGAGAAAGAAATTAGGGAAATGACACCCTTCACAATAGTTACAAATAATATAAAATACCTTGGTGTGACTCTAACCAAGCAAGTGAAAGATCTGTATGACAAGAACTTCAAGTCTCTGAAGAAAAATTGAAGAAGAGCTCAGAAGATGATCTCCCATGTTCACAGGTTGGCAAGATTAATATAATAAAAATGGCCATCTTACTGAAAGCAGTCTACAGATTCAATGCAGTCCCTATCAAAATTCTAATTCAATTCTTCATAGAGTTAGAAAGAAAAATTTGCAAATTCATTTGGAATAAGCAAAAACCCAGGATAGTGAAAACTCTGCTAAACAATAAAAGAACTTTTGGGGAAATCACCATCCCTGACCTAAAGCTGAATTACAAAGCAATAGTGATAAAAATTGTATGCTATTGGTACAGAGACAGGCAGGTAGATCAATGGAATAGAATCGAAGACATAGAAATGAATCCACACACCTATGATTACTTGATCTTTGACAAAGGAGCTAAAACCATCCAGTGGAAAAAAGACAGCATTTTCAACAAATAGTGCTGGTTCAACTTGTGGTCAGCATGTAGAAGGATGCAAATTGATCCATTCTTATCTCCTTGCACAAAATTCAAGTTCAAGGACTTCCACATAAAAGCAGATACACTGAAAGTAATAGAAGAGAAAGTGGGAAAGAGTCTCAAACACATGGGCACAGGGGGAAAGTTCCTGAACAGAACACCAATGGCTCATGCTCTGAGATCAACGATCGACTAATGGTACCTCATAAAGTTGCAAAGCTTCTGTAAGGCAAAGGACACTGTCAATAGGACAAAACAGCAACCAAAAGATTGGGAAAAGATCATTACCAATCCTACAACCGATAGAGCACTAATATCCAATATATATAAAGAACTCAAAAAGTTACACTTCAGAGAATTAAACAACCCTATCAAAAATGGGGTACAGATCTAAACAATGAATTCTCAACTGAGGAAACTTGAATGGCCGAGAAGCACATAAAGAAATGTTCAACATCCTTAGTCATCAGGGAAATGCAAATCAAAACAACCCTGAGACTCCACCTCACACCAGTCAGAATGACTAAGATCAAAAACTTAGGTGACAGCAGATGCTGGTGAGGATGTGGAGAAAGAGGAACACTCTTCCATTGTTGGTGGGATTGCAAGCTGGTACAACCACTCTGGAAGTCAATCTGGTGGCTCCTCCATAAACTGAACATAATTGAACCTGAGGATCCAGCTATACCACTCCTGGGCATATACCCAAAAGATGATCCAACATAAAACAAGGACACATGTTCACTATGTTCATAGCAGCCTTATTTATAATAACCAGAAGCTGGAAAGAACCCAGATGCCCTTCAACAGAGGAATGGGTACAGAAAATGTGGCAATTTACAAAATGGAGTACTACTCAGCTATTAAAAACAATGAATTCATGAAATTCTTATGCAGATGGATTGAACTAGAAAATATCATCCTGAGTGAAGTAATCATAAAAGAACACACATGGCATGCACTCATTGCTAAGTGGATATTAGCCCAAAAGCTTGGAATATCCAAGATACAATTCACAGACCCCGTGAAGCTCAAGAAGAAGGAAGACCAGAGTGTGGATGCTTTGGTCCTTCTTAGAAGTGAGGACCAAATACTCATGGGAGCAAATATGGAGACAAAATTTGGAGCAGAGACTGAAGGAAAGGCCATCCAGAGACTGCACCACCTGGGGATCCATCCCAAGCCCAGACACTATTACAGATGCCAAGAAGTGCTTGCTGACAAGAGCCCATTATAGCTGTCTCCTGAGAGGTTCTGCCAGAGCCTGACAAATACAGAGGTGGATGCTCTCAGCCAACCATTGGATTGAGCACAGGGACCCCAATGGTGGGGTTAGAGAAAGGACTGAAGGAGCTGAAGGGGTCTGAAACCCCACAGGAAGAACAATATCAACCAACCAGACCCTCCCACCTCACCCCCAGAGCTCCCAGGGACTAAACCACTAACCAAGGCATACACATGGAGGGACTCATTGCTCCAGCTGCATATGTAGGCATACACGTGGAGGGACTCATGGCTCCAGCTGCATATGTAGCTTTTTATCTAGCATCAATGGGAGGAGAGGCCCTTGGTCCTGTGAAAGCTCAATGCCCCAGTGCAGGGGAATGTGAAGGCAGGGAGTTGGGAATAGGTAGGTGCATGGGTGGGTGAGCTCCATCATAGAAGCAAGGGGAGGAAGATGGAAAAGGGGACTTCTTGGGGAAAACCAGAAAAGAAGATAACATTTGAAATGCAAATAAAAAAATATCCAATAAAAAAGTCTCTGGAACAGATTGTAGCAGACCTTTTGACTACTTTATTGAGTTCTTTTACCTACCATCCTACTCCATCCCAATCTCTTCCAAGCCTCCAACACTAGCTAGGAGAGAAAAAAGGTTAGAGTGTTATGCCCAAGTCACAGAGAACCCAAAGACCATTGAGGAGACAATTCTGATGCAAACACATAAGGGTCTTTATTACCAGTTCTCGAGCAAGTACTCTAACCAGTGGGTCTGAGTGAGAGCCCTAAGTCTAGGGGTGCAGGGTATTTATTGTAGTTATGTGCCCTCCCCACATAACTACAATTTGAAGCTTGGTGGATCCAAGCTCTAATCCCATCTACCTTCAACATGATATGTGTGGTTAGACGCACAACCGTAAGGGCCCTTCCATCGTGGTTCCAAGGTCCCTGGTGATATCTCCTCAGCAGACCCAATTGGGTAGGTTGGCAGTGGTATGGTTCAGGTGAGGGACCTGTTTCATACAGAGTACACAGGTTAGACTAGACCTACTTGTGGGAACATTGGATGGCTTTTAAGTTCTCCAAGTACCTCTGCATCTAAGAGAGGCATGTCTCGTAAGTCTGTTCAAGTTCCATGCACTTGTGCCAGAATTTCTACATAGTCATAAACTGGTGTCTCCCAAGTCTGGGTTGGGCAGCAGAGCAACAGGGGTCTGGAAGGAAATTCTAAGCCAGTGGTCTGGAGGTTGCTTTAGGATTCCATCAGTAGCATGGGGAGAGGTGATAACCAGGGTTTGTCCCAAAGTCAGTTTATCTGCATCCTTCACCAGATGAGCCACTGCTGCCACCATGTGGAGGGAGAGTGGCCATCCTGCAGCTACTAGATTGAGCTTTTTGGACAGTAACTTACCAGGCAATGCCATGGTCCTAGACATTGGGTTAGGACCATTTTGGCTATTCCTTTATGTTCATCTATAAACACATAGAAGGGCTTAGTTATATCTATCATTTCTAAGGCAGTGCTGACAGGAGGGTTTCTTTTATTGCATCCAGGGCCTTCTGATGGCTATCAGTCCATGTGAAGTCTGGCTGTTCCTTGGTGGCTTCATACAGGGGCTTGGCCAATTTGGCAAACCATAGGCAGAAGAAGCCCACCATCCCTAGGAATTCCCTCAATTCTCTTGTATTTTTGGATGTAGGGATTCTCAGGACTGTTTCTTTTCTGGCTTGAGATAGCCATCTCTTACCTTCTCTTAGGACATAGCCCAAATATTGCACCCCGATTTTGCAAATCTGGGCCTTCCTGGCTGATGCATGGTACCCTAGGGTCTGTAGAAGTTGTTCAGTGCCTTTCAGGAATAGTTCCTATGTGCTGGCTGTGATGAGCAAATCATCTACATATTGTAAAAGGGTTATTTGAGGGTACAGGGAGTAAAACTCACCCAAGTCCTCATGCAAAGCCTCATCAGACGATTGGAGATTTTTTGAAGCCTTGGGGGAGCAGGTTCAGTTAGTTGTCCATTAATTCCTCTGTCAGTGTCATACCATTCAAAAGCAAAATAATCTTGAGTTTTGGGGGCTAAAGGGAGACTAAGGAAGGCATCCTTTAAGTCCAGTACTGTATACCAAACATGGTCTTGTGGTAGAGAACTCATCAAGGTGTATGAGTTAGCGACTGTGGGGTAAATGTCCATCACCATCACCCATTTGTAAACTT